>CM075779.1:2637500-3237500 GCA_037974665.1 Ehretia macrophylla
ATTTCCAAATTAAGATGCAAATATAGTACAAATACCAAGGTTTGAGTGCTGCAAATACAGTCACATCAACATCCCCAAACCTAAACCTTACTTGCCCTCAAGCAAGGCTGTCTTTAAAACAGATGTGAAAGTAGATTTTGCAGTTTTACAAGTCAAAAACAGATGAAGTAATCTATCCTATCTTTTTGTCAAACACTTTCCAAATCTGAAACATGAGAAATGAACTCTACTATCTTAAACATATTCAGCAATTAATGACAAACATGATAAGAGAACTTTGTACATAGTTTTTACAAATAGGTACTCTTATTGGAAATCGACTATTGATTGCTTCGGAGTACATATTTAGAAGTAAACTAAACAAATTAAGTTCATTCAATTCCCAACTTCCAAGTTATGCAACCAGATTGGACCTTGATATTCTTACCTACATTTGTAATCAAACTCTTGATCATGCCTTAACCCTTTAACATTTTGCCAGAAATATAAAAGTACAACTAATAATACCTCTATATAGTGTTCAGTTTCCTTTGTTTTCTGAATATCCTATGTAGCGGGCTTTAAGGCCAACAATCCCCTGCCATTATGACTGAGGTTGCCAGGTTTTAAAGGAACCCTTACGTGCCTTAATCACCCGAGATATCCAGGCTCGAAACTTTACACTATAGCACATATCCCAAATTACAATGTCTAGGATAGTGGTGCGTAGAGATTTACAACATATTTACACCAAAAATTTATTCAACAGTAAAGGTATGTACAACTCTTTTTCGTTTTTCTATTTTTTTATTGTTTTTTTTTTCTCAGAGTGTACATACAGACATAGTAACATAATATAATGTACAGACATGGCATAAGGGTTCAGGTTTCAATCACAAGAAATTTTCATAACAAACGGTAATCATATCTCAGTCATTTCATAATTACATACCTATCTATTGAAGAAAAGAAGAACAATTAAGTTTACTCATGAATATAGTAACCCAAAGTTTTTCTTACAGAGTTTCCTCAGAGTTTTTCACAATACATAACTAACAAAACAGGTTCTCAAATCATCTAAATCATCGTTTTTAAACATGTAAGGTAGCAGACTACTCTTCTCATAAACAAAAATGGTGTATTTCTTGCATATTTTGAAAAAGTTTTTCATGAAATGTACGCACCCCCACACCAAAACTTTGCTTGTCCTCGAGCAAATAACAATGTAAAAGAGTGAGAGTGTAATATGCAAGTAATAACATAATGACAAATGCTACATCCCCAAACCTATGGTTTTCTTCCTCTATAGCGCAGGTTGATCAGGTATAAAGGGAAATATAGTAAGGAAAGATATCACCTGATGTGAAGCATTTCTATGTTGATGTCAAAGCTTCTCTACTAACTTTTGTCAAAAGATGTATCATTCTGTAATTAAAGATTAGTGGAAAAAGCATTTTACAGATTATCATCAACACAACAAAAATAGTTAGCTATACTAAATAGACAAAACAAATATATAGGAGAGAAACCAAAAAGAAATATGGTCACGGAAAA
The DNA here is from genome assembly GCA_037974665.1 of Ehretia macrophylla. Taxonomy (NCBI): domain Eukaryota; kingdom Viridiplantae; phylum Streptophyta; class Magnoliopsida; order Boraginales; family Ehretiaceae; genus Ehretia; species Ehretia macrophylla. The sequence goes on from CM075779.1 coordinate 2,639,034, forward strand.
TAACTAATACATAAAGCAAATAAATAAACTACCCAGACCATTTAGACTCTTTTCTGGGGTTCTAGAGTTTGATACTACTGAACAGACTAGCTCTTCCAGAGGTTCCTGAGCTTACGACATCTAGTGCTTTCCTTCGGCACACTTAAGGCCAAAGCCAGTTCCACAGGGTCAAGGATAGAATAGTGGGGTTTTACGTTACAGACGTTACGCCTGGTGTATGCTCATACTCCTAACTACCTTATCAAGTAATACCCAACAGACCCAAACTACATAAAGCTGGTGGAGTAGCTCACATTATAAGACAGAGTTGCACAATTAAGCCAATCGCACACAGAAACGTACAGTGACAACTAGTAAAACAACACTGGTACCTCTATGAATGTTCCTCAGGGCTTAAAACCCAAACTACCTAAAGTTGGAGAAAGATTCAAAGAGTACATGTAAACAACATAAATTAAACAAATATTTACACAAAAGAGTACTAGGTTGCCTCCTAGTAGCGCTAAGTTTAACGTCTTCAGCCAGACGGTTGTACTGAGTTTGATGCCATCAGCTAGGCTGTTTTATAGAAGGTATGCAGGGTCCAGATGTTCAACAGATTCAACTTCATGAGGGACTACCTTAGGATCGAAAGCATGTTTCAATCGTTGCCCATTGACTATGAGAATACGCCCATCTGTGGGATGTTTAATCAAGATAACTCCAGACGGATATGCTTTAAGCACTTTATAAGGACCATCCCACTTTGTTCTCAATTTGCCTGGGAAGAACTTCAACCTAGAATTAAACAGCCACACTTTATTAGAAGGAGAAAAAGTATTTCTTAGAATAGATCTATCATGAATCTTCTTCATTCTCTCTTTGTAGAGTTTGGCATTCTTATAAGCTTCGAAGTGAAGCTCTTCCAATTCACTCAACGCCAACTTCCTACCTTCACCCGCCTATTGCAAGTCAAAGTTCAGGGCCTTAATAGCCCAATAGGCTTTATGGTCTAGTTCAATAGGGAGGTGGCAAGCTTTACCGTATAGCAATCTATACGGGGACATGTCGATGGGAGTTTTGAAAGCAGTACGGTAGGCCCATAATACGTCATGCAGACGACTTCACCAATCTTTGCGATCGGGCCTAACCGTTTTCTGAAGAATTGACTTGATTTCCCTATTTGACACCTCTACTTGACCACTTGTTTGTGGGTTGTAAGGCGTTGCTATCTTGTGGTGGACTGAGTATTTTCTTAGAAGGGCTTCTAGTGTCCTGTGACGAAATTGCTGTCCTCCGTCACTTATAAGTACACGTGGCACCCCGAATCGAGAAAAGATGTTCTCTTTAATGAACTTGACCACAACTTTGTGGTCATTGGTTCGGGTTGCTACTGCCTCTACCTACTTGGACACATAGTCCACACCAACAAGAATATAAGTATAACCTGAGGAATGAGAAAAAGGACCCATGAAGTCTATACCCCATACATCAAATATTTCGCATATGAGAATGGGCGTAAGGGGCATCATGTCCCTTCTTGAGATAGAGCCAGCTTGTTGACATTGGGGAAATTTTTACAAACTTGCTGGGCATCTTTGAAAAGAGTGGGCCAGAAGAACCCACTTTGAAGGACTTTGGCAACTGTCCTCTTTCCTCCAAAATGGCTACCACATGCTTCAGAGTGGCAAAATTGGAGTATACTCGTGAATTCGTCTTCAGGTATACATCGTCTGATTACTTTATCAGCACATATCTTGAAAAGGTAAGGGTCTTCCCAAAAGAAATACCTTACTTGGGCCATGAATCGATCTTTCTCTCTTTTTCCCCAATGTGGAGGTAGTTGCTTAGCTGCTAAAAAATTGACAATGTTGGCATACCACGGAGTTCGTTGAGAGATGGAAAATAGTTGTTCATCAGGAAACACATCTCGAAATGGAAGAGGATTTATTGGTGATTGAGACATAAGCCGTGAAAGATGATCAGCCACAGAATTGTCACTACCTCGTTTATCTTTGATTTCAATGTTAAACTCCTGAAGTAGGAGTATCCAATGGATTAAGTGAGGTTTTGAATCCTTCTTGGTGAGCAAATATTTCAAGGCAGCATGATCAGTAAAAACTACCACTTTTGATCCCAAGACATAAGTCCTAAACTTGTCAAGTGCAAAAACCACCGCTAACAATTCTTTCTCAGTGGTTGTGTAGTTCTTTTGTATATCATCCAAAGTTTTGCTAGCATAGTAGATTACGTATGGCAACTTGCTTCTACGTTGTCCTAGAACTGCTCCAACAGCATAGTCGAAGGCACCACACATGATTTCAAATGACAGATTGTAGTTAGGAGTTTGAATGATGGGTGCAGATGATAGCAAAGACATAAGCTTCTCAAAGGCCTTAATACATTCATCATCAACTTTAAAGGGAGCATCATGTACTAAGAGCTTTATAAGAGGTCTGGCAATTTGACTAAAGTCTTTGATGAAACGCCTGTAAAAACCAGCGTGTCCTAAGAAAGATCTAACATCCCTTACAGTTTTGGGAATAGGGAGCTTTTCTATTATCTCCACTTTAGCTGGATCAACATAGATCCCATCTCTAGAAACTACATGACCAAGAACTATCCCTTGTTGAACCATGAAATGGCTCTTTTCCCAACTTAAGACCAGATTCATTTGTACACATCGATCTAAGACCAAAGAAAGGTGATTAAGACACTCATTAAAGTCTGCTCCAAAAACTGAGAAGTCGTCCATAAAGACTTCCAGGAATTTCTCAATCATATCAGAAAATATGACCATCATACACTGTTGAAATGTCGCTGGTACATTACATAACCCAAAAGGCATGCGGCGGTAAGCAAATGTTCCGTAAGGACAAGTGAAAGTGGTCTTCTCCTGATCTCTTGGAAACATAGGAATTTGATTGTAACCAGAGTATCCATCTAAGAAACAATAGTACCCTCGTCCAGCTACTCTATCTAGGATTTGATCAAAGAAGGGTAAAGGAAAGTGGTCTTTCCTTGTCTTGGAGTTGAACTTTCTGTAATCAATGCATACACGCCACCCAGTGGTAGTGCGTGTAGGAATGAGCTTGCCTTTATCATTTGAGATCACAGTAAACCCAGATTTCTTTGGTACAACTTGTACCGGACTCACCCAAGGGCTATCAGAGATTGGGTAGACTATACCAGCATCAAGTAACTTGATTATCTCTTTATGGACAACATCACCAATTTTTGGGTTCAGTCTCCTTTGAAATTCTCGAGAAGGAGTAACTTATTCTTCAAGGTGAATCTTATGCATGCACACAGAGGGATCAATTCCTCTTAAATCAGCGATTGTCCATCCTATCGCCTTCTTATGAGTACCTAGGACTTCTAAGAGTTTACCTTCTTGCTCGATGGTTAAATCCGAAGCAATGATAACTGGAAGGGTCTCAACAGGGCTTAAGTAAGCATACTTAAGGTGCTCGGGCAATGTTTTGAGTTCCAAAGCTGGTGGAGACTCAATTGTTGGACTATTAGAAGCTGTAGTGAGAGGGTTTGTTATTAGATCAGTCTCTCCCGAATCATTCACAAGCGACGTGGAGGCGACCATTTTTGGTGAAATATTGCAATCATACAAGAGTCGTTCAAGCTCTGCTATTTCCTCATCATGGGTCAAAAGTGCGTGGGCATATTCATCTATACAAGAACCAATGGTTCCAAATGAAAGCATTCTTCCTCCTCATCTTTGTTCATCTTATTGGCTGCATCAGCAACCCTCAATTTTGTTCTCATGTTCCCAAAAGTCAGTTCAATCATACCCGTTCTACAATAGATAACAGCATCAGTTGTTGCTAGAAATGGTCTGCCTAATAGAACGGGAGTAATATTCTTGTTATCATGAGCTAAGTCCATGTCTAACACAATAAAGTCAACTGGGAACAAAAATTCTCCTACTCTGACTAGGACATCCTCTACAATACCTCGAGGTCTCCTCTCAGATCTATCTGCCAACTGGAAGGTTATATTTGTTGGGGTCAACTCTCCAAGACCTAGCCTTTGGTAAACTGTGTGAGGAATAAGGTTAACACTAGACCCTAAATCAAGCAAGGTGTTTTCTATACGTTGGTCCTGAATGAAACATGGAATAGTGAAAGCTCTTGGGTCACTGTATTTCTGAGGCAACCCTCTAGTGCAGATGCTATTAACCTTTTCAGTAAGACGGACTGTCTTAGGAATGGAGTTTGTCCGTCTTTTTTTCACGTACAAATCCTCCAAAAAATTGGCATAGGCAGGGATTTGTTGGATTACCTCTACTAAAGGCAGATTGATCTTAATATCTTTTAGATGCTCTAAGACCTTGAGCTGTGTAGGATCAACACTCGGCTTCGGACGAGACAGAGCTGTTGGGAAAGGTACTTTGGATGAAGGTTCAACTAAAGGCTCTACTGTTGGATTTTCATTCCTATAGGAGTCATCTACATCGTTGCTTAAAACCTCGATCGCAAGTTCCTCTGCCTCCTCAGGAACATCCCTATCTTTTTTGCTAACCTCCTTGTCTATCACTTTCCCACTCCTAAGGGTAGTTACGGCCTTAGCCTGTTCGTGGGCGGTCTCAGTTTGGACATTACTACATTGTCCTCGTGGATTTTCCACGATTTGAGATGGGAGTTTTCCTTCATCCCTCCTGCTTATATTTGGTCCAATTGCCCAATTTGTCCTTCAAGTTTAACAATGGACTGTTGCTGAACTTGGACTAATTGTAAGAGTTTATTAAACTTGTCATCAGATGATGACTGCGCAGGAGGAAGAGCGGGAAAGTTGTTCCGTTGTGTTCAGAACAGATCTTTTTGGACTTGGTAAAAACCAGGAGGGTTAAAATTTTGAGGCCTTTGATATTGCTGCTGAGGGAAACGAGGCTTAAAATTTCCTTGTTGTTTCCGATATTGTTGTTGAGGAAACTGAGTCTCATGATTCCCTTGTCGCCATGAAAATGCGGGATTGTCTCGCCAGCTAGGATTATACGTGTTAGAATACGGATTGTAATTCCTTGTATATCCTTGGGCGGCGCAGACTTGTTCTTGCATGAATTTAGGAAATTGTGAACCGATTGGACAGTCTAGAGTAGAGTAATCTACTGCAGAACATACGGTACAAACTTCCGTGATCTGAGGAGCTAAAGAAGAAGAAGACCCTAGAGAGATGAATTTTTCTAATTTTTGTGCTAGGGCATCTACTTTGTCAGTCAATTGGGAATTGGAGCTAGAGTTAACTTCAAACAATGCTTTCTTTTGGGGATTATGGGTGCTCTTACTCTCTCTGTCATCAGTAGTGTTTTGGAGAGAGTCTTCAGCAATATTCTCTATTCTTTTCCAGCTTCATCCACTGTGAGGTTATAAAAACCTACATTGCTCATTGCATTAACTATCATCTTATTATGAGGGGTAAGACATTTGAAGAAATAATGCAAGAGTTCGGGATGATCAAATCCATGATGAGGACACAGATTCTTAAGATCGTTAAACTTTTCCCACGATTCATGAAATGGCTCAAAGTCTGATTGTGCGAATGTCATGATGTTTGTTCGCAGAGTAGTAGTCTTAGCCATTGGGAAGAACCTATGTAAGAATTTCTGAATAAGTTCTGCCCAAGAAGTGATCACTTCTGTGTCTAGATGATTTAGCCACTGTTTGGCTTTATCTTTCAATGAAAACGGAAACAGACGGAGGTAAATATTTTCACTGCTCACATTAGGAATGTGAAGCGTCGTGCATGCTTCAATGAATTGCACGATATGAGCGTGAGGATTTTCATTGTTTTTTTCATAGAAGGAAGGAAGTATTGAAATAGTCCCTGTTTTGAGCTTAAAATTTATATTACCAAGAGCCGGTGGGGCTATGGCAAATTCAAGGTCAAAATTACCCGGTCAAAAATGTTGACATAAAGTCATCGGATGGTTCACAGGTTGATTAACAGGCTGAGCTAGAGGAAGAGGCAGGATATTTCCTTCCTGTTCTGCCATCGGGACTTAGACTCTCCTTCGCGGAGTTTTCTGGGGCTCGGGATCAAAATGGGTGAGTTCCGGATTTAAGGAACGACGCCCGTGCATGCAAAATAAACTAAAGCTAATTGCAATAAGTAACTACAGAAAATAAACTGAGTACTTAAAATAAAGACAGAAAATAAGCTAAGTATATGTGTAATCTATTTTAACAAAGTATAATAAAAATAGTTTATGTGCAAATATAATACAGACAATATACAAAATTTATAAACTTTAATACCAAATGAAACTATATGCAATATATTTCTAATATACTTTACAAGTAGCAATAAAATTTATACAATTTAAAACGAATATAAACAATATAAACAATAATTACAACACTTAAAACAAGTTCACAAATAATTCAAAAACTAAACTAGGCCGTGCTTCCCCGGCAACGGCGCCAAAAACTTGATCGCTACTTGGTGTGTGTTATAAATATGTGCAAAATAACCAAGTTTTAATAACCCGCAAGTACACGGATCTTGTAGTGTAGTGTGCAAATAGTGCAGAATCGTATCCACAGGGAAACTCGTTAGTTAGTTAGTATAATGTGTGAAAGTGTTTAAAGCGATAAGTGACAGTTTGAAATGATGTTTGAGTAACGAGTAAAAAATGTAAACTAAAAGCTAAGGTTTTCGTTTAGCTAAGTACGGAAGAATATCTAGGGATCAAATATGCAAATAAGGCAATTAATGTAGGCTCGGTATTCGGATTCTTAAATTCTATACAAGAGGTTAAGCTACAAGCATTAACCTAGTCAATTAACTTAGTCTATTAAAATCCCGATTACTAACTCTGATGTAGGTACCGTTCCATCTATGAGCGTATAGCTATAGTATGGATCTGTCCGTGCAACCTGGTGGAAAATGTTTGTTTCTACATAAGTAATCAACATCTCCTTACTAGTCTAGAAACTATGGTCTACTTAAAAGCATTACCTATAATTTCTTGGAATCTTTAAGGTTGTTAAGCTATTGATTCACTATTAAAGCATGGATATATGACACGAAAATAAATCAATCATATCATCTACTTAAAATTATTATGTATGAAAGACAACACTTAATTAATACAAGTCATATATTGCATTAAAACTAAATTATCCGAATCCGAGACCATATATTAAAAGACCATTATTTACAATATCCTACCCTAGATAAGAATTCTACTCAGACATAATAAATACGAGTTTATACAAATAAAAAAGAGTCAAGAAAGGCTCTCCCGTATTGAACAACGCGTATTTCTGAACTCCAGGTCTGAACAGAAATTCTATAGCTATTCGGGCAGAACTTCTTCCCGAATAAGAGCTATTTTTGAGCAAAGGCTCAAAAATAAACGTTAGGATGTCCGCTGTACAGTAGCTATTCAGGCAGAATACCCCTGAATAAGAGCCACTAGGCAGGACTTCCTCCGTATATAGCTATTTAGGCAAAATCCTAAATAAGAACTATAAAATTAACTTGACAAAAATTGAAAATATTGGAAAAATATTCCAAAGCTCTCAAAATTTTGTGAGAAAATATGAAGAGAGGTGATGTCTATTTATAGGAAAATTTAGCTACTATTCACACAGTTATTATTCACACAGCTAATATTCACGCAGTTACTATTCACATGACTACTATTCATGTGGTTACTATTCACGTATTCTGCATGCAGTTTTACTGTTCACCCGTTGACCATCACTATTCACGCGTTGACCGATACTATTCACGCGTTGACCAATGCTATTCCAAGTTTATTCGGCGTTCTGAGTCCGTTTCTGCACTCCGTTTGGCCAAATTCTTCCTCTACGGGCTTCAATTCTTGGTCAACACTTGAGTTTGTCTTTGACTTTGACCGGTTCGTTGACCGCAGCATCTTTGGGTATTTTTCACTGTTTTGACCCTCCAAACGATGGAATTTGGCTAAAATCACGCCACCCCACAGGACAAGAGTCCTGTGTTTTGCTTAGACTATTGTTTCTACCCGAAAAACGGATATGGTTTGCCAAAAACGGACATGGGTCACTATTTGAGATCATCTGTGTCAATGCTCTGAATCCAATTTCGTGCTAGTTTCAGCCAAATTTCTTCTTTATGAGCTTCATTCTTCAACCACTTCTTGTGCTTTTTCCATTCTTGACTTCTTGACTTGTAATTTGGATTGTTTTGGGTCAAATTTTTCACTTTTCTGTGTCATCCTACATTACATCGAAAATATCAAAGTATTGCAATAATTTCCAAATTAAGATGCAAATATAGTCAAATACCAAGGTTTGAGTGCTGCAAATATAGTCACATCAAACATCTTCTCGATTCTGATCCCACCAGAAATTTGAATGATCTCGTGTACTTGGATTATAAGTGTTAGAGAATGGATCATAACTACGGGGATATCTATAAGCAGCACATGCTTACTCTGAAATTGAATTGGGATTTGATGCAAGAATACTTTCACCTGAATCAACTACATGCAATGATTATTTCCTTTTAACCATTTTTTCCAAGGCAAGAGTTAGATTTTCAATCTTTGATGTCAAAGAATTGTAATAATTTGAACCTACACTTTATCTCATTTCTCTAGATGAAGATGCACGCTTTCGTGAATTGTTGCTCAATTTTATGAACAATTCTGTGGCTTCTTCTGGAGATTTTTCAAGAAGTGAACCATTACAAGCTGAATCGAGCAAACTTTGATTATGCTTATTTAACCCTTAATAAAAATTCCGAGCTAATTGCCAATCTGGAATACTATGGTGTGGACATTCATAAATTAAGGTTTCAAATCTGTCACAACTCTCATGAAGTGCCTCTCCAAATAACTGAGAAAAATTATTTAATTAATTCCTACATTAATTGGTTTTTGAAGAAGAGTAAAATCTTTCAAGAAATTCTCTTTGCAATTGATCACAAGAAGTAATAGAACCAGAACGTAATCTGTAAAGCCAATTTTGTGCTTGACCCATTAAAGAGTAATGAAACAATCTCAATTTAACAACCTCTTCCGAGGTAGTTCTAGTATTAATCGATCTGCATGTATGGACAAAAGTATTGATGTGATCATACGGGTTTTCATTAGAAAGACCGTGGAACATGGGAAACATTAAAATCATGTGAGACTTTATTTTAAAACCATCATCAGTTTCAGGTAAGGTGATAGATCGTGAAGGAACATAATCTTGTGGTGTGAAAAATCTTTTATGCTTCTCATCACATTTCCTACTTCTCTACCTTCAATTTGATCATGGTTTTGGTTTTGATTCAGATTTTGATCAACCATGATTAGAAATTTATGTGCTTTGTTTCTGAATTTAAAAGTTCTCTCAATTTTTGTATCAAAAACAAAGATGGGTAGCTTTAAAGATCTCCGACCATGCATACAAAATTAAAACATACAAATGAAACAAAAATGAAAAAAAAAGTCTATACAAGACAACAAAAATAAAAACTAAAATATAAGATATATACATATTAACATTTTTTACATAAAAAAAAAACTTACCTTATTTGATGAACACCGATCCCCGGCAACGATGCCAAATTTTGATCGCGTCGTTTTGCGCTAAAAAGTAGTAAGGTTAAATGATTGAAAATATTGCTTACCTTGAATTACCTCTAGTTGTGGCAAGTAGAGGGTCGATCCACAGAGATTGGGTTATCAAATTAATTTAAGTCCTTAATTTAGAATTGTTTGACTATTTTCCATCACGGATAAGTTTGATTAAGTCCAAAAGTACGAAAGTACAGAAGTACAGAAAATTAAGTCCAATAGATGTCCACAAAAAGTCCAAAGATACGGTAGTAACAAGATCCAAAAGTGAATTAAACAAATGTACAAAATTGAAGAATTACAACACTTAATAATACAATGAAAATCCAAATGGTTAATGATTCAGGATGGTTATAGCTTGGTATACTCAAGTATAAAGTTATTGATTCAGATTAAAAGTTAAGTTCTTCAGAAATAGGGCTACAAGCTCCCACTACTGAAATGAGCCTTTAATTACATAAGTGAGAAGATTAATTAATTAACAAGACTGGATGTGTTGGTACAACCTAACGATATCCAATCTCTCAATTAATCTTTCATTTATGTAATTTGGAGGTGTCGGTACAACCAGACTAGAATCCATCTGAGGTAGTCTCGTATTGCCACTGGTTTACAAAACCGGACTTATATGTACTCTCAATTAAATATAACATAACTACAAGTATATGAATAATTAATCAAAGAATACTTGGAGACAAAAATACGATACTTTAATAAATCTGAATCAAAATATATGTATAAGAATAACCTCATACATACCACCTCAAATCTCGGGTCTAGTGTGCCATGATAAACTTTAAAGTATACAAATTCATAACGAAAATCAAAATCAAAGAATACTTATCGTGTTTGAATGGATTTCGGTAGACCAGTATGACTTTGATATGCTTATAGCTCATTAGACCCTCTCCTCGGGATTATAACTTTGCACACAACTAAATAAAATAATTAACACACTCACAACTCACTTCACAAACACAAGAATAACATAAATTATGCTAGGAGAGAAAATGGTACGCCATTGTTGCTGAAAATCGAGACTATTTATAGGCAAAAATTCAGGAGGGCGCTCGAGCGCCTATCAGGTGCGCTCGTGCGCCCTTCTGTACTTTTGATTTTAATATTTTTTATGTTATTTTTGGTCTACACTCTATTGCTCAATTGTCGGCCTTTTTCAAAAAGTAGCGCTCGAGCTTGTAAAAAGGGCGCTCGAGCGCTACTTTGACTGTGGTAGGTGAACTTTGTCCGGCGAGATTGACTTTGACTATTGACCATTACCAAAAAGTTGACCAGGTCTATTCTAAGATTTTTCAGCGTCATGAATCCGTTTCTGCACTCGGTTTGGCCAAATTCAATCTCAAATTGCTCGTATTGAAGTTGTTCTACCATTTTTCTTCAGTGTTGTGCCGAATAATCGCTCCAAAAGTTGGTTTTTTATGGCCGTTTTTGCTCTTTCTTCTTTAAAACCTATATTGCACTAAATTTGTGTAAAATATACAATTAAGCTTGAAATAATAATGCAATATACATGATTCAATGGGTTAAAGTTACTAAAAATACGGATTTATCAAACATGCAGTAAAAGAAGTTCAAATTTACCAAAGGTTGTAGCATATAACTTAATCCATTTGAATTGTACTTCTTAAACTGTTAAATAACTTACTTAACCAGTCAGTGATAGGTTGATCACAACTCCAAAAATTAAGTTAGCACTTGGATTCACAAGGTCAATATGACCTCTACTACAGCATTTACATACATAAGTTTTCACATAAAAATGAGAGAACATAAGCTAATATATAAACAAGGGAAACAAAATCTTCAAATTACTATTCTAAATTCTTAACCAGATAAATGCAGTTTTTGATATAAATACGTTTCTGTCGCATTGTAAAATAACACTTTTGACATTCCAAACACATTAAAGACCCTAAATGAATTTAGTATATTATCAAGACAAAAAGATTATGTTAATTTTGACCTGAATGTAATAAAAGAAGCTTCAATAAATATTTTTCTTTTTTTTTTCTATCACTCCTTCTACACTCATCTCACCATTTTGCATCCAAATTATGGAAGATAGAAAATAATATAGTTCATTGCAACAATTAGCAAATTTAAACTCTATCCCTTAAACAATTAATGTCATTCGGCTTTTAGTAAATTTAATTCTATCAGCAAACAAACAATTTAAGAAAATATAAAAAATATGCAAGTTATGGTTTCTAATTGGGGCTCGAAACTGAAAACCCTCAAGGGATTGAGGGTTTTCAATTTCGGATAAACAAAACCCCTAATTTTGGGGTTTCAACTTGGAGGTACCAATTGGGGCTTGAAATACGAAAACCTTGCGCTTTTAAAAAAAAACAATGGTAGCGGTACCGTGGTGGTGATGATAGTGTCGTGAGGGTGGTGATGATATCGTGGTAGTGGTGATGGCGTCGTGGTGGTGGTGAAGGTGTACCGTGGTGATGGTGCCGAGGTGGACAAGGTGCATTCATCGTGGTGGTGTGGTATTGTTGTTCTTGAGAGAGAGAGAGAGGGAAAAAGGGAGAAAGGGAGGGGGTGACGGCTGAGAGAATTGGGGGAAGGGAGTTAGGATATTTTTTAGGTTAATGTATAGGTCTATGGTTTAAAAATTTTAAAAATTATAGCTTAATTCTTAATTGATTTTAATTTTAAACTTGTTAAATTTGTAAAATTACATTTAAGCCATATATATATATATATATATAAAGAACTTGTTAAATTTTAATTTAAAATTTGATATAAAGATATAGTTATATGTGTGTGTGTATATATATATACAGATATAATATATAGGTTGAGGAAATATGTCAAAAAATACATATGAATTAATGAAAGTTGTTATTAATAAATGAAACACAAATAAATGAAGAAAAAGATTTATATATAGAGAAAATTTAAAATCATTATGAGAATTGAGGTTGAACAAGAACTCAATATGAGTTAAAAAAAAGTATTTATGAATGATTGACGTTTTTCAATAAAAAAAACTATATAGATAAAGAAAAATTAAAGTTATTAGGATAGCTTTAATGAAAAGTGCATATGAATTCGTGAAAGTCGTACCTAGAGGAAATACAAATTTGAATCAAATAAAGTACAAGTAATGAGAGTTAAGTTTCTTATGATAATTGAATTGAACTTGAATGAAAATTCAATTGTTTGTTAAAGAAAATTGTTATTGAATAATTGAAAATTTTGAATAGAAGTAATATATATGAGTTAGTGAAAGACGTAATAAAAAAATAAATTAGAACATAAGTGAACTTCAATGTTTATGGCACCTAGAAGAATTGAAATGCTCGGTTCACATTTTTATTTGTTTAATAGAAATGTGAAGAGATAGTATCACATTGAAGTATTCATGCAGTAAACATAGAATTCGAGCATATTTTGCTTTGAGACATCAAATTAGTATTAGTGTTCAAATCTTTGGTGATTGGGAAGGAAGTAAATGCTTTATTGGAGCTTAATTTAGATTTACCTTCATTAGAAGTATAATAGAATTCACTAATAAAATGTATGTATAAAATTGAATAAAAAAATGAATTTGAATATAAATAATCTATGGTTTACTAAAATTGAATAGAATTTAACAAAAAAATAGTATATAAACCATCAAAAAGAGTATTTGGATAAAAAAACAATATATAATATATATATAAGATTGTATTTGGACAAAAGTTGTGTAAGAGTTATAACAATTGTACTTCAACTGGATATATGGCTCACCTTTATCGAAGTACAATCTCATAAGTCTTTGAACATCTTCATCATTCTCTATTTTCATGGTTGGTCCCGTCTTCGGATGAATGCCCTCAAAATACACAAGTTGTCCCAATCATTCTCCGCCCATTGATAAACAAATATCAGTTGTAAGCTCAATATAATCATATCCATTTGAGTTAAGATTAGGCACAAGCGTGTATTCCCCATTATAATAAATATTCAGATGGAATAATATTCTACCTGAAATAATAATAAAAAAAAGTAAACACATGCTTAATTTTAGGAAATAATGGAATGCACAAGATGTTTCAAATCGAAACCAGAGTGCTTTCATAATTTCTGAAAATATTCAAAATTTCTGAAAATATTCAAATAGAAAGAAAAGTGCTTGATTTAAATTCAGCATCATTATGAAACCAAATATCTAAGTGTTTATTTTTTTCTTTAGAAAAATTTAATCTAAATCTTATAGACTATTATAATGCAAACTCATTCTTTCACCCAATACAAAAAAGCCTACCACAAATTTGTTTTTCTCTGTTTCTCGTGTCTCTGATTAAAGAAGAGCATAACTGTAGAAAGTTAAGACCACGAGATGTGAAGAATATCATTGACATCATGCATTGATCATCATCCAACAATAGACAAAAAATTAAGCCTTGATTTCCAAGAGAAGGGCTGGAATTTTAAAAAAAAGAAAAAAGTAAACGAAAATTTATCTCAAACTTTTGGATCTTGTTGAGATTGTGGGTGGGCAGCTTTTGATCTCATTTAGTCGCCCAGCAAGATGAGATCTTTGCCTTTGCTTGAGTTTTTTTTTTCTTTTTTCTGTTTTCCTGTTCGAAGGTGTGGCTGTGATAAGATTTTAGGTGCCTCTGAGAAGTTTTACCGGGCAAAAAAATGGTAAGATTTATTTTTTCTTTTTTGTGATAACCAAAATTACTGAAATATCCTTTATCAGTTAAATTTGACTAACTTTTGACTAACGGAAGGACTTGATAGAGGAAAAAAAAAACCCAGGGACCTAAATGATCCAACACAAATAACTTGGGGACTTAGATGTATTTATCCCATTTTGCTTATATTTGGCAATTTTGGACAGGCTTTATACCAAGTAGAGACTTATCGCATGGGCACTAATGTCTCGAGTGGATGTAGCTTCCGTTATGGCCAAATTGAGACACGTGATTACTTGTTCTTCAAATGTAGTTTTATGAATAAAATTTGGCAACGGTGTTTTCCAGTTTCCAAGATTGTTCACAGAATGTCCAACTGGGGGATGTGAGTGAATGGGCTAAAAATATTCCTTCTGATTCGCTGCAGCAATTTACATTCATTACCTCTTTGGGGGCAGCAAACGTACTATATATATATTTGGACAGATCGAAATCAATGTCTATTTACAAATTCTGCTCAATTCGAAGATCAAATTTTTGCTAGTATTAAAAATGGTGTCCAGTAAGTGTAAAATGTAGGAAAAACTAGTCTTTTATTTATAGCTTGCTCAACCTTGCAATTTGTATTGCATGGAACCATGATACAAGAATCCTTAATTAGTGGAGCATTTTCTGATGTTTTTGTTATACAAAGATTTTTGAAATTAATGGAATCATTATTTATTTAACACAAAAACAAAGTGAGAGACCTCCGAAGAACCGAGGAAAGAGATGAAAGGAGACAAAAGGTTAGTTATAGTAACTAAGAGCGCTAGGTCATTGTCATTCATAACTCCTATACATAGATAGTGTGTGAAATAATATGCGAGAAGAAGATTAATGTTTAGCCATAGTAAATTATGTAATGCATGTAATCAGTTTTATTTCTTTAAAATACAAGCACATTAGCTTAAATGCATATGCCTGCATTTTAAGGAAATAGAACTTATTAAGGTAGTGATACAGAAGAAAAGTGGAGAAAGAAGAACCACAAAATAAGTGGGCATGACATTGTGAAACTTTGGATTGAATTGCCCAATTTCTGTCGGGCATGTATATTGATATTTATAAAGAGATTACAACTAATAGTTTACATGAAGTAGGACTTTAGATATGTACCATAATTTCTAGTCAAATATATTTTGAAACTAAGCAAGCCCAACTGATGACTAAGCTAGTATAACTAACGTTATCTTCACACCCCCCGCAAGCTGATGGTAGGAGACAACAAGAAGCTTATCGCGAAGGAGAGCAAAACGAGAGTTGCTTATTGGCTTCGTGAAAAGGTCCGCTGGTTGATTGATAGCAGATAACGATTGGTCAAGTAGATAACTATTGTTCAGGTCTTAAACTGTTGTTTACTGTAATCTTATCACTTTGATATCTCCTAGAATCACTGATTTGTTTCTTTTGTATTATACGGCTTGTATCATTAGCAGGCTATATATTGTACATCAACTCATTATGTGAATCAATACACTTTATACGCATCTAACTCTTACATGGTATCAGCAGACAATACGACATACGTCTATTAATTTTTCCTTTGCCCATACTGTCCACCATTACACCCTTTACGTTCTTCTTTTCTCTCAAGGCTGACATCCACTGCATTTTCTCTCCCGTCCTCTAATATCAAAATTTTTGTCACTGTGCTTTTGGATCATACCAATTATTTGACTTGGAAAACACAAATGCTAAACTTTCTCACCTTCAATAAGTTGCTGGGTATATTGATGGCAGCTTAACTCCACCGAAACCTGTTACTGCAACCTCTTCTACCTCTTCCACCACGACTGGTGCATCTTCTTCAACCACGGCTGATGCAATGTCCAAAGCCCTCGAGGATTGGAAGTGTGGTGACTGCTTTGTAATGGCTTGTAATGGGTTTCTCTTGAAGAGTCGTTTCTACAGCAGTCAATGGTGCGCAAATCTCTGTTGCGTGCCCAACTACGTTCTCTCAAGAAAGACACTCACTCTGTGACTGAATATCTTCACTCACTTCAAACGCTTGCCTCCTCCTTGGCTGCAATTGGCGATCCACCGTCTAACACAGATCTTGTCTTGGCTGCACTTGATGGACTTCCGAAAGAATATCGCTCTTTTGTCACTTCAATTGAAAATCTGGCTTCTCCTCCGTCGTTTAATCAACTTTGAGCCAAGCTATTGACTTTTGAGCTGCGTGTGCTGTAAGATGACCCACAACTGCACTCTTCATTTGTCGCTGATTCTGTGACTACCACAGCCCTCAATGCTTAAACTATCACTGGTTCTCAACATGCTTTGGTTGCTGCTACACACCAAAAGTCCTCATCCTCCTCATGTCAACACAATGCCACTGACCGCCCAAATTCATCAAATTCATCCAAGACGAAATGCCAGATTTGCTACAAGTTTGGTCATTCTGTGTCGAAGTGCCGCTATCGATATTCTCAGTCAAGGAATAGCTCCACTTCAAATCATTTTGCGGAGTATCATCAGAGAGTCAATTCAATACATTCTGCGTACATTGAAAATGCAGTTCAGCCGCGGATTCCTGATTCTGGGGCGTCTTCTCATATGACGTCTGACCTTTCTTTGATTCAGCATATGCAGCCTTACACTGGCTCTGATCAGGTGGTCGTTGGGGATCGTAAGACTGACTATTTCGCATACTGGCTCGTCACTTTATTCTGATTCCTCTCGTTCTTTTCGCTTATCTAATATTTTACGTGTGCCTAGTTTAACTCATAATTTGCTCTCTGTCTCTCAATTTACGAAAGATTACAGAGTCTCAATAGAATTTTTCCCTTCTACCTGTGTTGTCAAGGATCTTCAAACAGGGACACCATTACTCCGGGGCCACGTTAGCTCGAGTCTATACACTCTTCCATTGCCGTCTGTGTCTCCATCACACACTCATCCTGCCTTTTCTGCTTACTTTAACAACGTTGAACATTAATGTGAACTTAAAACTCGTTAAAAAATATTCAACTTATTATCCTATCAAAGAGTGATGCATTTGTTACCCGTAAGGCACTACAAAAAAAGGGTAGCATAGGTGACAGCTTTTTACTTGAACTACGACCTTTATGAAATGTTCATTACAATAAAAGTGACAGTTTTAAGAAAGAAACACTGCAAATGTAGTACATTAAAAATAATTACCTTGGACGCATAGGTAGCTGTTTTGTTAACCGCTGCCTATTAGTCTTTACTTTCGAATATAATACTCAACGGTTTACTGAACTGCTCTGTATTAGAGTAGCATGTTCTCTTATAGTGGGATTTGAAACTCTGACCCTTTTAAAATTTTTATACGCTTAGACCACTACGACACCAAAACCATTACTTAAAGTTTGTGATTTGAAATAATTATGTACGTATGTAGTCTTTTTATCTTTCAAGCTTCTCCAACTTTTCTTACTAGGTCTCTTCGTTCTCTTTCTTCTCATACTTTTCTCTCTCTTCGCGACTCTTCGCTCTCTCTCACTCTTCCCATATTTTCTCTCTCTTCACTCGTTAAGCTTGTTCAACTCCGATCAACCGTAAATTTCTCTGATCAATTGTAAACTCCTCTGATCAACTGTAAACTCCTTCGATCAACTATAAGTTTCTCCAATTAACCGTAAACTTCTTCAATCAACCATAACCTTTTACTGTATGTGTCTTTTACGTGCATATGTGTATGTGTATGATTTTAATGCTTAATATTTATATATGTGTGTATGTGTATGTATACGTTCTGGTGAACTTTTGATAATGTGCTTTGAAATGCTTAAGATTCTTCTGTATCTTGTGTGGATTTTCCATTCGTGGATCTAGCTAACTGAATAACTGATTCTCGACATGGATGAATGAGTGAGTGATTTCATCAAATCAATATGGCTGACGTTAGTGGATAAGTACTAATTTGTATGATTTTCTACTCAAATCATTTTTTATATGTAATTATTATATAGTCTAATTTATTTCTTCTTTTTTTTTGCTAGGAAAGCAAAAGTATTTCATTAAACTCAAAACTCAAATGCAGATTACAAAAAATCATAACCAAAAGAATTAACTGGTAAGACATCCCTCATCCAGTTTCCACCTATTACAAAGTTCAACATTAATAATGCTCCTTCTAAATTTTTTACTAACACTAAGTTTAAGTCTAACATTCTCCTTAAGTCTATCTATGATAAACTCCTCGGACGAAAAAGTTTGTTTATAAATTCTGTAGTTTCTCTCCCTCCAAACTTTATACACAATGCCACAACACAGTAACTTCACGATTGTCGCTTGCAAGTCTTCTCCCGTACACACAGATTTTACCCAATCTCCAATGTTTTCCCACTCCGGAATCATCCGTGGTAATAACGCAAGTTCAAGGCCCCATTTCCATATTCTACTCATCATCCCACAATTTCGAAACAAATGGTTTCGATCCTTCTGAAACAAGTTACATAGTGAACAAACACCATTGTCAATAACTCCCCATAATAGGAGCCGATCTTTTGTTGGAAGTTGTTTCTTGATTGCAAGCCAAGTGGTAAAATAATGTTTAGGAATCTGAATTTTACTCCAAATCAGTGGGTACCACGGGACTTTATCTCCTCTTCCCTTATGTTGTCCCAAGCCGACGACAGTGAAAACAAGCCATTACGGTTGCCTTTCCAAATCCATTTATCCTCAATCAAGGTTTGAAGACTAAAGCCAATTCGATGGATAATTCCGTCAAGCATTTCATTGTCCGAATTCACCTATCCATCTTTCCCAATAATGTCAGCCACCTTCCCATTGTAATCAATAGGACAACACATGAAATCATCACTGCTAATACTGTCAATCAAGGTACCATTTGGGTGCTAAGGGTCAAACCAGAAAGAAGTTTTTGTCCCTTTGCCAATCTTTGCCATGAAGAATTTTTTTGCTAACTCCATTATCTTCACCAATTTTTTCCAGTGCCGTGAGGTAGACTGTCACGCCCCGACCCAACCCCACACTAAAGGTGAAGTCTGGACCCAACAAACGGATATAGTCTCCTCTGTACTGTGGACTGTCTGGTTACCTGCAACATAAAGCCACAAATACAAAACTAAACTTCAACCACTCCAACTCTAACTAATTTCCAACTTCAAGGCCATCCGAGCCTTAAGCAACACAAAGCACTATAGACACACACATGCACGTAATTAACAATCCTTGAATCTTTATCTTTTGTTCGCTTATCATACCACTCTATGTTATCATTTAAACATACTTAAGAATTAAACCCAACCATTCAACCCTTGCATTCACACCCAAGCATGCAACAAACGAGGAGCAGAGTTATAACCTATTACAGTCCAACATCATAGAAGTTATAAAATAACCTAGCTATTACAATCCTTTCAATACACCAAATATATATATAAGCTTATAGGCCCAAAATAGACATAACATAAAACAAACAAAGTCTTCACATAACCACAATCATACTCCAACCTCAACAAGTACAAGAAATCAAGACAACTCCTCAGTCTCCACCTCCTCTTCCGCTTCCTCAACAACAACAAGTTGGGGATCAACCTCAGCACCTCTTGAAATATGTTAGCGAGGTATGAGCAACCACAATTGCCTAGTGGGGGATCTAGACTACTGGGGGCGTGCAATGTAACAATGAATGCAAATAAGCAATTAAACAACAAAAGAGCAATGTAAATGTCAAGTTACCACACATTAAAAAGGATACGATTCACTTTAACCCCAACACTCCAGTCTTCACTTGGTCTTCAATCATGAACCACGAACCTCGATCATTGTGTCGGTATAAACCCCAAACACTCCAGTGGGTGTGCTCCGGATGTACCTCGTGTGAGACCCCGGTCCCGAATTTATGTGCAAATACTTGTTTAATTGTTATTTACGTGCATTTGATTATTTAAATTGTAAATTACATGCTCTTACTTGTTTAAATTGATTATTTGTCACATAATGTATAATTTCATGTTTATTTCTTTTGTTAACGTATATATTGTAAATTACTTTATTATTCTAGGTGTACCATATTTAGCCTAGCTTGGGGAGCAAGTAGTCTAACACCTATTTATTGAGCCACATATTGTAATTGTTGTATCACTTTTCTCTCAATATTAATACATACAGTTTTTTGTAAACATGTCTCTCTTCTCATTCGACATGGTATCAGAGCTACTATCTTGGTAGCCTGTGCCACTGTCATCTTGTCTTCTCTCTTGTCATAAATTTTTGCAATCAAACATCGTAAAAATCATATTCAGTCGGTCTGTTCCGAGTCTTTTCGATATTTTATTTTCACTACCTCGGGCCACGCGCCACATCATATCGTAGAGCTCGTCGTAAGGAGTCCAACAGTCCAAAAATTGCCGCAAACGGACACCGGACACACCCTCACGCCCCTCCCTAAGTTCCGTCATCGCTGTCTTTTGATTTTCTATTTTCTGTCTGCCAAACAGCCCCTTGCTGACATCAGCTGACATCAGCCTTGCACACATCAGCTATCTAGTCAACGCTGACATCATTTGTCTGTGTCCAGTCATCCGCCAGCTCAGCCTTCTGCCACGTCAGCGGACTTCAAAAAAAAATAAAAAAGACCAGACCCTTCCCCACGTTTTTCGACGTCCTGAGTTCATTTTTGCAGTCCGTTTCTCCAAATTCTCACTCTAAATATCACTTTTGGCCATCATAATGGAACAATCAGATGTTTCACAACCTATCTCTTTGCTTCTTGATGGTAGAAATTATATACCATGGGCTTAGGCCATGACTAGCTTTCTTAAGGGTCAAAAATTATGGCGGATCATAACAGGGGATGTCAAGGAACCAACGAAAAAATCCGATGAATCCGATGCAAAATTTGCCAAACGCCTTGAGGATTGGGATAACAAGAATCATCAAATCATCACTTGGCTGCGAAACACATCTGTTACCTCTATCAGTCTACAGTTTGGGCGTTTTGATATAGCAAAACAAGTTTGAGACTTTCTAGCACAGAGATATACCGCTGCTGATGGAGCACATCAATATCAGCTTGCCACTGCTCTTTATTACATGCGTCAAGAAGCCGGTCAATCAATTACCACTTTTCTATCTCAGATGTATGCAGTTTGAGATCAACTCACGACTTCCGAGCTTGCCTGGGATTGTGCTGCAGATGCTAACAAATTCAATACTTGGCGTGACCGTGGACGTCTTATCCAGTTTCTCATGGCCCTTCATGATGATTTCGAGCCTGTTCGTGCCTCTCTCCTTCATCGTAGTCCATTTTCTACACTTGAACAAGCAGTCCAAGAGCTTATTTCAGAAGAGACCCGTCTTCAATCTCGAAGATCTCGCTCAACTGATGTAGTACTTACAACTCCCAACGTTACAACCAAGAAAAATTCAGCCTCCTTAATTGAATGCAAGTATTGTCATCTTCCTGGTCATCTTCTCTTACACTGCCCCACTCGGATATGTTCCTTTTGCAAGAAAACAGGTCCTGGTCATTATCAACAAGAGTGCTATCGCAACCCCAACAGGAATTCTCAAGGTAATCTGCCTAAGGATGGTTCTTCCAAGGCCCACAATTCGTCAATACCGCTATCACATTCTGCTGCCACAACTGAAGGTTCCTCTGCTTCTCTCAATGATCCATCTACCTCCCCTATCTCTATTGCCGACCTTCAAGATATTCTTAAACAGGTTTTAGCCCAGTCTGGCTCTCCTTCTTCCACTGCTTTCTCAGTCACTTCCGGTAAGTCCTCATGGTTTTTTGATTATGCTTGTTCGAATCACATGACCTATGACTCCTACAACTTGACCCATAAAGTTGTCAATTCATCTGCATCTGCCATTTACACGGCTGATGGTACATCCATGCCCATCAGTCATATTGGCACTGTATCCACATCTCATGCCAAAACTTACTCTTAGCCTTATCTCTGTTGGTCAACTATGTGACCTTGGTCTGACTGTCATTTTTTCTTCTTCTGGTTGTCGTGTACAGGACCCTCAGATAGGACAGCTTCTTTGGATCGGCCGTAAGGTTGGGCGTTTGTTCGAGCTTGTCAGCCTGCATCTTCTCTCTCATCTCTCTACTGTCGCTTCTGCTACCACTTCATCAGGCTCTACCTCTCTTCACCTATGGCATTCTCGTTTAGGTCATGCTTCTTTAAGAAAATTATAATCTTTAGTTTCTAGAGGCTCGTTAGGAAAACTTGTTGTCCATAACTTTGAATGTTTATCTTGTCAACTTGGAAAACAGTCTGCTTTGCCATTTAATAAAAGTGATTCCTTATCCTCTGCATGTTTTGATTTAGTTCACTCTGATATTTGGGGCCCTTCCCTTACTCCTACCATGGGGGATCTCGATACTTTGTCATTTTTATGGACGATCATTCTCGTTTTACATGGATATATCTTATGCATCATCGATCTAACTTGCCATGCATATATTCTGAATTCACTGCTATGATTCACACTCATTTCAATCAACGCATAAAGATCCTTCGTGCTGACAATGCCATGGAGTATCAAGAGTCCACTATACTTGCTCTTTTGCATCAACATGGCACTGTCTCACATCGTTCTTGCCCTTACACTTCACAACAAAACGGGCGTGCTAAACGAAAACATAGACACATTCTTGATACTACTCGCACATTCCTTATCTCTTCATCATGTCCTAAGCGCTTCTGGGGCGAAGCTGCTCTCACTGCTGTGTATGTTATTAACCGTTTACCCTCTCCCACTGTTGATAATCTCACTCTTTTTGAATGATTGTATGGTTGTTCCCCAGAGTATGATTATCTTAAGGTCTTTGGTTGTGCATGCTTTGTCTCCCTTCACCAACATGAACGTACAAAGCTTGAGCCTCGAGCTCGGTTATGTTGCTTCTTACGTTACGGTATTGAGCATAAGGATTTTCGGTGTTGGGATCCTCTTTCTAAATGTCTCCGTATATCTCGTCACGTGATCTTTTGGGAAAATAAAATGTTCTCATCACTCTCGTCATTCTCTCTTTCTCATGCTGTCTCTACCCCGTACTTCACAGATCCCTCTCTTCCCTTATTTCCTCCTGATGACAGTGACACAGGTTCTAGTACAAGCACTAACGCTACCCCTGACGTGCCCCATCCTGAAGAGACTGCACCATCTGATGGTCCTGTGCATGATGTTGAGCCCCATGACTCTCCTGATCCCTCACTCCGATGGTCTACACGTGTAAGAGCTATCCCTCCCCACCTTCTTGATTATCATTGTTTTTCTACCATTCTCTCTCTCCATGAGCCTCAAACTTATCGTGAGGCTAGCTCTGACCCTCTTTGGCAGCAAGCTATGCAAGATGAATTACAGGCCTTGAAAGCTAAACATACTTGGGATTTGGTTGATCTACCCTCGGGAAAGAATGTCATGGGATGCAAATGGGTATACAAGGTCAAGACTCACTCTGATGGCTCTATAGAGCGCTATAAGGCTCGATTAGTGGCTAAGGGCTTTACTCAGGAGTATGGGATTGATTATGAGGAGACATTTGCCCTGGTTGCTCGCCTCACCTCTGTTCGGACATTAGTTGCTGTTGTTGCTACTAGACAGTAGAAGTTGTTCCAGATGGATGTTAAAAATGCTTTCCTCAATGGTGACCTTACTGAAGAAGTTTTTATGAAGCCTCCTCCAGGCTACTCTCATGCTCCTCATAAGGTGTGTTGTTTACGTCGTGCTCTGTATGGTCTCAAGCAAGCTCTACGTGCCTGGTTTTCTAAATTCAGTTATGTTATTACTAACTTCGGCTTCACTCCGAGTAATCATGATTCTGCATTGTTTATTCGACGTTCTGAGTCTGGTATTATTCTGTTGATCTTATATGTGGATGATATGATTATCACTGGGGATGACTTGGCTGGTATTTCTGATCTCAAGCAGTTTCTCAGTCACTACTTTGAGATGAAAGATCTTGGTCCTTTAAGTTACTTTCTAGGGATTGAAGTCTCATCTGATTCAGCTGGCTACTATCTCTCTTAGGCCAAATATTCTTCTGATCTTCTGGCTCGTGCAGGTCTTATTGATAGCAAGACTGCATCTACTCCTCTTGATGCTACGGTCCGCCTTACCCCCTAGATGGGACACCACTTCCAGATGCATCTTTATATCACCAGCTGGTTGGTAGTCTTATCTATCTTACTGTGACTCGGCCTGACATTGCCTATGCTGTTCACCTAGTCAGCCAATTCATGTCTGCTCCTCGTACCCCACACTACGCTGCGGTTCTCTGGATCCTTCGCTATATCAAGGGCACCTTGTTTCATGGCCTTTTCTTCTCTACCAGTTCATCGTTAACTTTGCGTGGTTACACATATGCAGATTGGGCTGGTGATCCTACTGATCGACGTTCTGTTACTGGATACTGTTTTCTCCTTGGTGATTCTCTTCTTTGTTGGTGTAGCAAGAAACAAACTGTTGTTGCTCGTTCAAGTACTGAAGCTGAGTATCGTGCCCTTGCTGATGCTATTCAAGAGGTAATCTGGCTTCGTTGGCTTCTTGCTGATATGGGTGTTTCTCAACCTCCGAGTACTGTTATTCATTGTGACAATCAGAGTGCTATCTAGATTGTGTATAATGATGTTTTTCACGAGTGCACTCGGCATATAGAGTGTGACTGTCATTTCATTCGTCAACATGTTGTTTGTGGCACACTCAAACTTCTGTACACTCCCTCTACTGATCAACTTGCCGATCTCTTCACTAAAGCACATCCTCCCAACCATCTTCAAGATCTGATTTGCAAACTCAAGCTAGTGTCCTTTGCACCACCTTGAGTTTGAGGGGAGGGGGATGTTAATGTATATATTGTAAATTATTTTATTATTTTAGGTGTATTATATTTAGGTTTACCATATTTAGCATAACTTAAGGAGCAAGTAGTCTAACCCCTATTTATTGAACCACCTATTGTAATTGTTGTATCACTTTTATCTCAATATCAATACATACAGTTTTTTGTAAACATGTCTCTCTTCTCGTTTGACATCTTTTATTACATGAAATATGTGCATTCATATTATTTTCATAAGAATTTTTAGTGAGAATTGTATTTAAAGTGTTTTAAGTTCTATTTATTGATATTTCTCTTAAAATTTTTAAAACTAGTATTTTAAACATTTTAAAAACTAGTCTACCATTATATTTTGATTATTGGTTTAGAAAAAGAATTGAATTTGCAACAAAATATGAGATTAAAGTTGAGTTTTAGCGTGTTAAAATAACGTTTTTAAAGAAAATAGTGATTTTCCACTCACATATATTATCCTTTGATCCTTTGACTTCATTTTAACACCCTACAACTTCAAAATCTGCCAAAAAACACTCCAAATCAGCCACCAAACCCTTATTACGGGGATAGTAAATTTTATGCAATTTTGGCTCTTTAAAGGTGTAAATGAAGGAGTTGGAAGCTCAAATTGCATATTCGGAGTCATCTAGGCGTCCTCTATCTTTCTACTGTTCGTTTTTCGCATTTCGGAACAAAAACTTTGTTCAAGGTGACTGGAAATGATGTGATTCAAACTTACATCTTAGAGCTCGGTAGAGGTGAGGGACCTGTATCCTTACGTGCATTATAGTTTATTTTCTTTCTAAAAGAGTATATTGTTTAGTATAATTGCGTAATTGATATATGCTTATTGTTGCTAAATTGTAACTTGGTGCGAGAACAACTTACTTTTTGTCCTTAAATGTGTTTCTTGATTATATTGTCATTGTTATCATTCTTGCATTGCATCGTGGTTACGCAACCTCATTGTCATGGCGGATGCGATGGCCTCGTTGGGCGGCATTGGGCTTGCCAGTGTTGGTTGCCTTAGCTCCGTCTGCTATTCCCTCACTCGCCTGGTCTGGAGATTGCCAAGGGGTGTTGGGTCGTAGGATCGGGTACATCCGGAGTACCCATTGATGTAAGGGATGCCGACATATTGAGATTGAGATCGTGGTTCGTGGATCGGGGATCGAAGATTTGGAGTGATAAGGGTTATTGATTGTATCCTTTTAAATTGTGGTATTAGAATTGTTATTCATTGTTTATTTATTGCATCAATTGTGTTAAGTTGCTGCATTGCACGAACCCTGGTATACTGTTCCCGTTTCCCCTTCCTCACTGAGTATACCAGTTGTATACTCACCCTCGTTTCTAACACCTTTTAGGTTCAACACCTTCACAAGGTGATATAGGGAAAGCTCGAGAGTTACCTTATTTGCTTGTGATGACTTCCATTATTAGTACCTGCGAATCCATGTGAATTTGTAAAGTGGTTTGAATTGTAATTTGATTGGAACTATAGAAAGGCTTGTAATTGTATTGGATCTTGTTTGTATTTGATTTGTAGGTGGTATGTAATAGCTTAATGGACTATGTTATTGTTTATTGGTCGTGTATGCTTGATCGGGTGAATGGAGTTAGACCATAGTTTTGTAGTTATAAATATTGTTTACAGGTTTTGGATTGTCCTATAAATAGGGGAGGCTTCGTCCGTTTCCCCTCGTTTCTTGTGCCTTGGGAATGGAATTGGGAACTCCGGTCTCGTGAGGGATCGGGGCGTTATACCCCAAATATCCTACGACTCAACACCCCCTGACAATCTCCGGACCAGACGAGTGAGGAACTAGAGCACAGAGTTCAAATATCTACTGGCAAGCCTACCGCCGCCCAGCCGATATCCAATACATCCGCCCCTGATGCTATGGTTGCACAACCATTATGCAATGCACATTAACCGATGATAATATAATAACATTGTAAAACAATAACACTTAAGAGGACAACAAAGTAGGTTGCCCTCGAAACAGTTAGAATACAAGCTTTAGCATGAAATCAATCAGATGGACACAAAGGGTAAATTACATATTTCATACAAAACTCCACTAAAAGCTCACAAACAACTTAAAAGTGCATTTAACCATCTTAGAGGCAACTACAAGGCAATAGATTTGTGAAACAATCAATTTTCCACTTTTTCCCCTTTGTAACTTAAGCCATTTGTCTTCAAAACGAAAGATGATGTTCTAGTTTCACAAGAGAGACATTCCATACTTCTAAATGCACCTAGAGGCACCCTTAGGACCCTCGAAATTATCCAATTACCTGCGATTACCACAAATGCCCCGATTGTCCATTTGTGAGTTTGTACTACACGTACCCTAACAGGAACTCAACCGAAAGTTAGAAAAGCATATCTAGCACCTACATAGCCTACGAATATCAAATTTGATGTCCAATTCAACCTGGATTTGCATTACACCCGAAACCCCTTTCTAAAAGTCGCTAATTTTGCATTTTTACTAAGTTACGAGCAACTAAACCTTATGGGGTTATTAATCTACTCTCATTAGCATCTAAAGAATCTATTTGAAGCATTGAATATGGGGTTATTAATCTACCTTCATTAGCCTTTAAAGAATCTATTTGAAGCATTGAATCAAGCTATAAGGCATAATTTTACAAAACCCTAAAAATGCGACACTATTCATGCCCTACAATTAACCAATCGAATTAACCGTTTAAATAGCGAAACAATTGTACAAACATAGTCTCTACAACATGAGGATAACATATATAGCAAGTTTCAATCCATTCATGAGCCAAAATCATCAAATCTTGAAATGACATAAACTTTGAAATTCACAAAGAGTGCAAAAATCCCTCACCCAAAGTGCATAGGAGCTAATAGGAAGCTAGTAAACCCCCAAAACTAGTTGCTCCTAGCTTGCAATGGCTTGAAACCAAGGTTTGATGAGCAAAAAACTCATTCTCCTTCTCCTAGCTGCTATTGGGTTTTGGGGGGAGGGGGTACTATTTAGGGCTTTTATTTTTTTTTTTTCTAAGTTATGTTATATGCTTATGTGTTTTTGAGTATATATGTATATGTGAAATATATTTGTATGTATATGTTGACAATAAAAGTGAGCCAAAATAACTTATAAAGTCTAATTAAGTCAATCCTAATGCATTTAATTCCATTTAGTCATTAACTACATGTTTTACTATTCACTCGAACCACTAAAACATTTTCTAAACGAGCCTTCTTAACACCAATTGCTAAAACGCTCATTTTTTCATTCCTAAAATGCTTAATATAGTTTAGGAAAAATGCTAATTAGAAGAAAATAATTAGTTGAAAAATGTGATGAATAGTAAAAGAAAGTAACAAGGAAATGCACAATTAAAATGCACAAATAGTGAATGTAACAGTTAATGAAAGTATGACAATGTTCTCGGGCGTCACATAGACGCCCCAATATTTTACTCCTAAAAGGTCTCACCTTTAAGATAGTAGTCCTTAACCCAATTTGTCTAGATAGAAGAATCATCAGTCAAAATATTCCATATATGTTTAAGTGCAGCGACAATATTAACATCTTCTAATCTTCTTACACCAAGGCCGCCCCCTTTGATAGGTTTGCAAACTTCATCCCAACTGACTTCCGATCCCCCAACATTGTCATTACCTTTCCAAAGAAATCTTGTACATTTCTTCTCAATTATATAGTCTGATTTCTTGTTTTGTCTGTCCTATGTAGTTATCTGTTACAATGTATGAGAACAATGGAGATTTTTGAGATTTTTGTTGACCTATTATTTGTTACAGTCTAGGATATGAGAACAATGGAGATCTTTGTCAACCTATCATTTGTCACAATCTAGGAAGAGTACCTATATCTAGGGAGAGTACCCATTATCTGTTACAATCTAGGAAGAGTGACATTAAATGTGACTTTTGATAATTATTTTATTAATACTTATTCTCAGCAATTTAATGCATGCTTTAATGTTTTATTAATATGTGTTACCCTCTTTCTTTCTTTCGTTTCATGATCTATGTTTAACTTATTAGTACATGTTAAATTTTTTCAAGAAATGGCCTGAGCTAGAAGCATGAGTTCTAGTTGCCAATCTTCTTCAAATGGGGCAAGTAATCATGTGACAAAACCAAGCATGTAAATATGAAAATTGATCTTTATAAAATTTATCTGCTTAAAGTAATAAAATTCTATCCACTAGTTTGCTCATCAAGAATCAACCATTAAATTCTGTTAACTTTGTCTTCAAATTTTCTATAAATGTCAAATGATGAAATCATATTAGAATGGTTCTTCAGAGTTAACCTCTACTTTTATTAGCCTTATAGCTAAATACTTTCTCAGTTCTTCCTTGGCTTTCCTTATTGTTGGTAGTTTCTATCTAATTATATAGGGAACTTACCTTGTTTTGTTAAATTTTTTATAAACTAGTAGCCAACTAAGGAAAAAGGTTGAAAAATGAAAGAGAAATACTAGAGGGAAATCAATGTGCAAGACTCCTTGGCATCTACTGCCGGATAAACGAATCAAAGTTAATTTTAACCCAAAAGACTTGCCTATTGAGAGTGAAGCTATTGATTTAGCAACTGGTTGTGGAGTAGTTGCCTAAATAGGCAACTTCTGTTCACTGAAAGAAGATAAGGAAGAAAGTGGTTGGACCTATGAAAGATATGATCCTAAACTACATGAGGGTAAATGTCAACCTTATATAACTTGTATAAGAGTAGAGTATGAAACAGTGTCAAGAAGTTCTCACTGTTATGCATGTTTATAGCTTATATAGAAGTAGACTGTAGTTTATGCAGCAATTTCTTTTTCACTCGTATTTTAATTCATTCTTATCTTTTATAGTTATTAGTGTGCCAATTTCTCAAAAAGTAATGCTTTATGTCATTAGGATGATATTCTACCTCCTCTTTGTGCGGAAAGAATTATGTGTTAAATGTCAAATCTTTTTTTATATTGTAAGAACTCTTATCGTATAAAGAGGGATAACTATCCCTCGAGATGATATATAACAATGATAGTAAGAAGAATGATAGGTGGGATGATTATGTGGTCATATCCCTCGAGATGATATATAACAATGAGAGTTATTCCAATTGCTTATGTTGTGAACCTATGCTAAGAATTCTCTACATTAGGTTGAAGTAGCAACTGTATATAGTGTTTTTGTTTTATTTTTTTCTGATAAGAGGAAAAAAAAACAATTATACTTACATATACTAAAGGATAGGAAGCATCCTGGATTTCTAAAACATCATATTTCTATGTAAAGCCATAAATTTTTCCTATTAGATATCTCTGTTAGTGACAAGTCTTCTCATTTATTAGAGTCTTTAGAGCCATAAATTTTTACTCCATCTTTTTTGATATATTACTCTTTTTTATCTCGATATACTTGTACTATTCTATGTGTTAGGAACATTTCATTTTTCTTGAAGATAAGGAAAGATATGTGCTTTTGTCTATTAGAAAAAAAACGGAGATGCTATAAATGCAGATTGAGGAAAAAGAAATACAATTATGCAAAAATAAAAAATATTCTATAGCAAAAAATGCTAGAAAAGTTCCAAATGGAGTGGAGGAAAATCAATAGGTGGATTTCATAAAACGTTCTCTATTCGAAGTAGTACTATATAGTTGGCTTTCGATATGTGTTGATTATGAAGCCATGGTCATCCTTATTTAGTTAGTGTTTACATTACTAGGCAGCATCAGAGAAAGGAAAAAAAGCTAGAAGTCAGCAAAAAGAATTACTCACGCTCGGAGCAAAGAGTATTGCCCGTAAAAGAAATGAGATGGTACTAAAAAAAAAAGTCTTAGATTTTTTACCATTTGGAAATAAATGATTAACTTTACAATTAACTTTACATATCTAATTTTGCAGGAAACATAGAGAGGTTGTCTAGTGGGTGATGTCGAATTTTATTGTATTACCCATTCTAAGAAAAATGACGACTTGAATGATGCTTCTAGGGATGTGGGGGTAATTCCTTTTATGTATTTTGTATAAATGATGTTTCTAGGAATGTTGTGAGATCCCATATTTTGTCTTTACCTAGATTTGTGTGTTTTGCATCGATTTGCGTAATTTGACCTGTTTATGTGTTATATGAATTAGAATGTGCTAAAAATATATTTATACTCCTAATACATGCTATGTGTGCATTCATGAATTTTTTATCAAAATCGGCACCAAAAATTTTATCGTCGGTTTTAGTGAATAGTATTTTGAACACTTGTCTGCTAAAATTTTTACAGGGGTGTTTTAAACGTTTTAAAACATAGTCATCGGGTATTAATAAACCCGTGTTTGATTAAAACGGATTTTGAAGCGGTTTTGGAATTTTAAAGGTTTTTATACTTTCTTTTGCAAAAATTGAGTTTTAAGCCGACTCGGGTAGAAATGTTTAAATGTAAAACTCTTTGTCATCTAAAATATATTATCTAGAATTAGTTTAAGTATCAATTTAATGTTTGAGCAAGAATTAGTCAAGAAATGAATTAAAAGACTAAAAATAGAATTAAAAGACTAAGGAAACTAACTTTGACTTTCTTTTAATTATTTGACCTTTACATATTATGCATCAACACACATTAGCAAAGCACAAAAACATACTCACTCACACACACATGGCCGAGAGCCATTAGAGAGAGAAACAAAGAGTTTTCTTCAAGTTTTCAAAGAGATTTTTCATTAGAAATTGCATTTGAAGGCCAAACTTCATCATCCAAAGCTTGATTCTACTTGTTGGGCATTCATTGAGCATCTTTCTAGCTTCATAACACATCAAAGGGGCGAGAAAAATTCTAGATCTCAAAATGTGATTTTTATGGTTTTGCATATAATTGAATTTTGAACCGTTAGAAAGTTGAATTGATGTTATATTATTGCTCAGTACATGCTAAGGATCATTTATATGTGTTTATATAAGATTTGAACCGTTGTAGCATGAATTTTATTTTTCAGGTACTAAAAGTTGAGTTGTTGGCTATTTGTTGACTATCTGGAGTTATAGTGGTTGGAATCGATTGCTGTTAGCTTGTAAAAGTTTGTTAAATACATGGTAGTAATGTTGTAATGCCGAAATTTTGATTGTGATGTTGGTGTGAAAGTCTGAAAATTTCAGCCTTGATGCATTAGGGTTTTAGGGTTGTTGCACTTGATGTGGATGGTTTATGGTTGGTTTCCGAGGGGGTGAATGTTGTTAATTGAGTGGGTGAGTGATAGAAATTGGTTTGGAGGTTATTGGATCAGTAGAATGTAAGTTATGACTTTTAGAAGTTCGGTTTGTCTTTCTTTAAAATGTTGATATATGCCTTTAGATGTTTGGGTGGTGTTTGAGTGATTGAATTGTAAGTCGTGGATGGTTGGACTAGGGTTTGGTTGTGTGTTTAATTCATGTTAAGTTGGATGGCCTACTTTGTCATCTAGCTTAGTTGTTTGTTGTTTAATTGGTTAGTTGTTGTTATGTTGTTGAATTGATGAATATTGATTGATTATTATTGAACTGGGAGATAGGCAACTTACTTTGTTGTCCTCCTGTGATAATTGATTATTGATGAATCGGAAGATAGTCAACGTGAAAGGTTGTCATCTTGTGATTGAATGTTTATTATTATTGTTGAGTCTTGGTATGTGTGTGCCACATCTCAGGCAGTATCGGGTTGTCGAGTTGAAACCGGCATGACTACCATAGGCTACCCCCAGCTCGCGTGACATAGGTGTCATGGAGGGAGGGGCTGGTGAGGTACCTTGGGTGCGTGAGTAATGGGGAGTTACAAGAAGAACGGTTGAGATCGTGATGACGTTTGGAGCTACACCAACTAGGATATCCTTTATTGATTGGTCATTATAGTTAATGTGCTTATATTGTTTTTGGTGATTGTTGTGTGTTTACTGCTCAAAGGATGAATTCAAAGGAGTATAGTAAATACTGTTAGAGATCTATCGAATCCTTACTGGGCTTGTTTTATATAAGCTCACTCTCAGTTATTGTATGCATACAGGTGAAGTTGATCCAGGTTACGGGTACGTGCCTCCAGAAGAGGATTATGTGCCATATGTGGACGAGTCATATGTGCCAGAGTCTTGTCCCTGATTTATGATGTTGTACTCTTTTATTATATTGTATATTAAACTTAATTGTCATGTATCTCCCTTAAAAGTTCATGTTATATAAGATGTTTTAATGATAGTAGATTAAATGTTGCTAGTTTGGAAATCTTGTTTTGGAACATGATTAGGTTGCTAGGTGAGCTATAATCTATTTTTGAAGTGTATGTTATATAGTAAATGTATTATGTTAGAACGGAAGCGCATAACTATGAAAGAGTTGATGAAAGAATGTTTAATGTATGAAGTGGTTGCGCTGTATGTTATTAATTTGATTATGGAATTGGTTGGTGATTTGTGGAGTTTGATGTATGTTGTTCTTAAGGGTTGGTTTAGAGCACTGATGTTCATGTTACTGTCATTATGCTGCTGAAATTCTATTGTGTCCTGACTGATCGTAGGAGGGGTCGAGTTGGGGCGTTACATTATGTGGTATCAGAGCTAATATTTAGTTGTCAGTTGGGTATTCTCAGAATGTGGGTAATGGTCTTAGCCTGAAAGTATGTATAAAGTGAAAGAAAAGTGAAATATGTATTAATATTATTAAGTGATTAAATGATTATGTGATTTAGTGACTATGTGATTATGTGATCAATTTGTTTATGTGATTGATACTTAAGTGATTTATGTGTTTTATGTGAGTTGTTGTTTATTTGCTAATAATTGTCTATAGGCTGTCTATGTGCTATAACCTGTGCTAACTCTTTGATTAGTAGAATGATTGGTAGACCAAGAACCAGAGGTAGGCCTCAGGTAGTTGACGAGGCACCGGATAATGTGGCACCGGGCCGATATAAAGGTGATGACCGTTTTGGTGCAGCCATGGATAGGATTGCAGAGATTATAGCAGGGCAAGCATAGATACTAGCAGGGCAGGCTGCTCAAACACAGACGTTGCAGACTCAGTTGTTGAACGTTCAGGGTAGTTACCACGGGCGTGGTACGCTGAAGGAATTCTTGGGGTATTATCTGCCGAGATTTCAGGGGAAGCCAAATGACAGGAAGGCGAAAGCTTGGATTAACAGGATAGAGAAGATATTCGATCCTCTAGACTAAACTAACGAGAGGAAAGTCACTTATGCCGTTTACTTGTTTGATGATGAGGCAGAGGAATGGTGGCGTACAGTAAGAGTCGGTTGGGAGGCAAGAGGTACTCCATATGTTTGGGATACCTTCCTTAGAGCATTTCAGGCAAAGTATGTCCCGAGGATTGCACGGGAAATGAGGGAGGCAGTGTAACACCCCAATCCCTCTCGAGACCAGGAGTTCTATCAATCGATCTAATCACAATCCAAACCAAACCCGAGCATAATTTTCAGGGAAAACGGACAGAGTCTCCCCTGTTTCTAGGCAAAATGTAAAACCTGCGACAGCATATAAGGGGACCAATACCATGTCCAAACATTCAACCACCTTAAGGCCATCCGAGCCTCGGTTCTTAGCAATTTAAACTCAGCAAGTATACATACATTTCCAATTTAAAAGCTAGCCTATCTCTTTTCATTTTTGGCAAGTACATTCGAACTTGACAATTAAACCATACTAAGCTACTACATAAAATAAATTATTATGCCATTCTAAATCTTTTCCTTTGGACCTTACAAACATGCATTTGAAGTTAAGTTATAATAACTAGATACATAATCTAACTTATCAAACTACTTCAACAATCTAATGAAGCTTAAATTACATACTTTTTGACATTAAATACATACAACATAAGAAAGCATATATCTGTACAACTTCGACACTCAAGCCACATAGGCACGCAAGGCAACTCTTCAGGCACGAACTTTCACGAAATCACGAACTTTTTAGCTAACATGACATTTCCTGAAATGTGGTGGTGAGGAGTGAGTATACACAACACGTATACTCAGTGAGGGCGAGACAGATATCGAATTGGAGAGAAAAAAAGTCGTGCAATGCAAATAAGACAGTTTAAGCAATATAACTGATAAATAAGCAATCAAGACAAACAATCAATACAATAAGCAATTACTGAAAGCATTAACACAACCATTCAAAGCTATACCACACTTTGAAGGCTATGGTTCACTCATACGAGCAATGTACCATTACACGAGCGATACATCAATCTCGAGCTTGATGTTGACAACGATGACAATAAGCACGCATCCACCTTATAACACCAGTTTGGAATACCCCGGAAGTATCCATCAATCTACGACCCAAATCTCCCTGGGAGGAAACCCAAGCGAGAAAAGGGAATAGCAGCGGAGCTAGAGCAACCAACACTGGCAACCCGAGGCTAGCTAGAGAGGTCCATCACTCACGCGCGAGACACTATGCAATGCAAGACTCGATACAAGGCAATAAACGAGCGATAGCACAACAATACAAACTAGTGACAACAAACGAGATAACAAGCAATCACAATCAATACTAACATTCAACTAACTTTTCAAGCATAACAAGCAATAATAAGCAACAATAACACCAATTAAACAAGTATACCAAGCAACCCTAAGCATTCTATAGGCATAATATCAAGATAACAAGCAAAATCACAAATCGGCCCCAACTATCAAAACACTACCATTTCCAAACGAGCCACGAGTTCTGGAAACCGATTTCGCCAATCCTCCTAGGTCACCATAAGGCACGTCTAAGGACCCCGAAACCCTACTTTACCCTAGAATTCGCGCAAAGCCCCGATTTCTCCCTTTGCTCGTTGAACTACAACTATACTAACCAAACACCCAACCAACGCCATAATCGCACCAAAAGTGCTTCCATGGCCTCCTGAAACAACGCCATCACGCAAAACGAGAAAATGCTAAACTCGACCTAAACGACCCCGACTTTCACCAAGGAATTTTTCTCGTTTTTTCTATTACGCAGCCTAAACAAATCATACATTTAGACATTCTAGCATACCTAGCACCTTTTCACATCAACAGACAGCATAACAGCGCAACTTTATCGTTTCAAGGGTTTACTATTCATGTTTTACTATTCAACTAACAAATTATATTTCAATTTCAATATTCAACCGCAGAAAATGTTAAAAAGCTATAAATACATGTTCTACGATTGCTAGGGAACATTCTTTAAGCCTTAAAATGATTTAAATAACAATATACGGATAAATCTAAAAAATCAAAGTTAACACACAAAATTTTCAAATGCGCAAATAAACATGAAACCCTCACCTTAGACGCTCCTAGACGCTAGGAAAACCTCGTAGGATGCCTCGAAAACCACCACGTGCAAGCTCCCGCGAAGAAATTGAAGTTTGGAAGTTGAAATTTCTTTTTTTTTCCCTTCTATTTTCGGCTAGCTTGTTCTCTGATTTCAGCTTTCTTTTTTTGTTTTGTTTTGTGCTATTTAAGCTATTTTAAAAGATGTCACAAGGTCAACTTGGTCAAGGCTTGGTCAACTAACTTAAACTTGGTCAAATAAGCTTGTTTTATGCATTTTAAAGCTAAAACAACTAACATAAATCCAATTCTAGTTAAATACAACTTAAAACACTAAAATTAAAACACTAAATACTAGTTTTCACTATTTGTTGAGGACTAGGAACCGCTTTCTAACTATCGCTCTCAATATGCTGTGCACTTTGCGTCAACAAAGAAGTGACAATTAAATCTCAAAGAATCTAAGAAATATATCATTTTTGGAAAGCATCATAGTTTAAAATTTACTCCGGCTCGGAGTTACTTTCATCTTTTATTTGAAAACCGAGTGATTTTAATGCAAGACAACCAAAACCGATTATTAAAATAACCAAAACAATCAAGGTAATCAATATTCATCTAAATTAATTAATTTAACCATTTCTAGAATATTTTAAAGAATTTGGAAGTCAATATTAAGATACAAATGAAAGTTAATATAACACGTAGTCAAATACAATTAAACACTAACATTTAAGATAACACTTAATTAATCACAAGAAAAGAAATTCAATTACTATAATTATCAGGAATAGGTAATAATCTTTTAATTATTCAATTTACAACTACTAAATGCTTCCAAGAGGAATATTAAAATAGTGCAAATTGGTTGATTTAACTAATTAAACATTTAATCAAATGCAGTCAGGTGCTATTAAATGCATGCCGGGTTCGGGTTATCACATCCTTCCCCCCTTAAAACAATTGCGTCCCCGCAATTCTTCTTCCAATAGAACTCAGCATCATCTGAAATCCAATTCTGACTAATCTTCATTAGCTACTGAACAAGTATTTCATCAAGATGACCAATAGGAAAGTTCAAGTAGAAATGCCAAGCGGTAACGCCAAATAAAGGCTCAAAGGTAGATACCGTACAAGAATCCCGTTGACACGAATACCAAAGAAGAATAAATTCCAACCAGAAACGCCGAGATAATACCAATAAAGACTATAGCAAAGATACTGTAGATGTCATTAATACCACACAATAACGACAAGAAGAATACCCCACGCACGAATCTCCAATAGAAGTCTAACTTTTACTGCCCGAGAATCCCCAAGCAAAAAGTCAAATAAAGGCCCAATCAAAGGTTCCATCTAGAGGTCCAAAGAATTACCCCGCTGGTCATGAATTTCATAGAAGAATTCCCTGATAAGAGTGCTGAAGAAAATACCAAGAACCCAATCAAATATACTTCCAAAGGTCCAAAGAAGCCTTCCAAATAATAACCCCATGGAACAACCAATTAAATTCTGAGTTTTGCTATCAAATGCTGAGAGGAATATCAAAGGAAATAGCAGAGAGAAAATAATGTGCCTAATAAGACAATCAAGTTGAATAACAAATATAGTTTCCCAGATGGATGAAAACTCCAAGGATAAACACCGAACTGGTGAACAATATACCGAAACCAAACTCTGAGGCATCTTCACTGTTTGCCAAGTGAGAACTTCATACAACCTTGCTAATAAGGAAAATACCAATAGAACACCCAATAAGAATTTCAAAGAATACCATAAGTAGTATTATACAATAAGTCTGATAGGAACTCCAAATACCAAACCTACTGAGGAACACTGAAGAAGATATCCGAGACAATGCTCCAATAAGAAAGTAGCCAAGTTTGCCCAATAAGTAAATACTAAATAATTGGCCACTGAGAATTCCAGAAATTACCATTGAAGAATTTCCAATCAGGGATGCCAGTATCACACCAATAAAGACCGAGACACATATACCCTAGATAATACTGTGCAGTAAGGCAGATTGAAATCCTAATAGCCAAATCCACCGAGAAATGCCAACAGAAGTCTCCAAAGAATACCCATTAAGAAAACCAAAGAATGCTCCAAAGAACAACCAAATAAAACCCCAAGAGAAAGCTACTCTTTCACAGCTGTTAAGCACAGAAGAGGACCCTAGAGATTCACCAATAACCGAGCTCCAAAAGCAAACATCAACTTCCAAATCAAGGCTAGTTAAATGCCATTCATTTCCTGCCAATCCATACACCTTGGAAGGCCAGCTGTGAACCACTTTTTCAGGGGAGGAAGATGACTTACTTACCATTTCCACGGGACATGTATGAATGCCAATATATCACAGTTATACACATGCCTTAAACTATTATGCAAGCAAGTTTACGAAACAATTTATTCAACAAAGTCACTCAAGCACGGCAATCAAGTCAAGCACAACATAATCAATTCAAATCGCGGCATAGCTAATTCAAGACATTTCAATACACATATTACAAGCAATACTTCAAGCAAATAACAATTCACGAGGTCGATTCGATTCACGATGCCAATTCAATAAGTCAATTCGATAGACAATTAGACATTTCACCTTTCTTGAGAAACATTTAACACATAACACATAACTAACATAAGTGCATACATTCAAGTCAAGACACACAATCTCACATACAAGCATACACTTTCAAGACATACTTAACAAGCACACATTCAAGGGTCACTACCCACCAGACCGAGGACCCTGTCCCGGCTTATGAGCAAAACAAGCTCTGATACCACCTGTAACACCCCAATCCCTCTCGAGACCGGGAGTTCTATTAATCGATCTAATCACAACCCAAACCAAACCCGGGCATAATTTTCAGGGAAAACGGACGGAGTTTCCCCTGTTTCTAGGCGAAATGTAAAGCCTGTGACAGCATATAAGGGGACCAATACCATGTCCAAACATTCAACCACCTCAAGGCCATCCGAGCATCGGTTCTTAGCAATTTAAACTCAGCAAGTATACATACATTTCCAATTTAAAAGCTAGCCTATCTCTTTTCATTTTTGGCAAGTACATTCGAACTTGACAATTAAACCATACTAAGCTACTACATAAAATAAACTATCATGCCATTCTAAATCTTTTCCTTTGGGCCTTACAAACATGCATTTGAAGTTAAGTTATAATCACTAGATACATAATCTAACTTATCAAACTACTTCAACAATCTAATGAAACTTAAATTACATACTTTTTGACATTAAATACATACAACATAAGAAAGCATATATCTGTACAACTTCGACACTCAAGCCACATAGGCATGCAAGGCAACTCTTCAGGCACAAACTTTCACAAAATCACGAACTTTTCAGCTAACATGACATTTCCTGAAATGTGGTGGTGATGAGTGAGTATACACAACACTTATACTCAGTGAGGGCGAGACAGATATCGAATTGGAGAGAAAGAAAGTCGTGCAATGCAAATAAGACAGTTTAAGCAATATAACTGATAAATAAGCAATCAAGACAAACAATCAATACAATAAGCAATTACTGAAAGCATTAACACAACCATTCAAAGCTATACCACACTTTGAAGGCTATGGTTCACTCATACAAGCAATGTACCATTACACGAGTGATACATCAATCTCGAGCTTGATGTTGACAACGATGACAATAAGCACGCATCCACCTTATAACACCAGTTTGGAATACCCTGGAAGTATCCATCAGTCTACAACCCAAATCTCCCTGGGAGGCAACCCAAGCGAGAAAAGGGAATAGCAGCGGAGCTAGAGCAACCAACACTGGCAACCCGAAGCTAGCTAGAGATGCCCATCACTCACGCGCGAGACACTATGCAATGCAAGACTCGATACAAGGCAATAAACGAGCGATAGCACAACAATACAAACTAGTGACAACAAATGAGATAACAAGCAATCACAATCAATACTAACATTCAACTAACTTTTCAAGCATAACAAGCAATAATAAGCAACAATAACACCAATTAAACAAGTATACCAAGCAACCCTAAGCATTCTATAGGCATAATATCAAGATAACAAGCAAAATCACAAATCGGCCCCAACTATCAAAACACTACCATTTTCAAACGAGCCATGAGTTCTGGAAACCGACTTCGCCAATCCTCCTAGGTCACCATAAGGCACGTCTAAGGACCCCGAAACCCTACTTTACCCTAGAATTCGCGCAAAGCCCCGATTTCTCCTTTTGCTCGTTTGAACTACAACTATACTAACCAAACACCCAACCAATGCCATAATCGCACCAAAAGTGCTTCCATGGCCTCCTGAAACAATGCCATCACGCAAAACGAGAAAATGCTAAACTCGACCTAAACGACCTCGACTTTCGCCAAGGCATTTTTCTCATTTTTTCCATTACGCAGCCTAAGCAAATCATACATTTAGACATTCTAGCATACCTAGCACCTTTTCACATCAACAGACAGTATAATAGCGCAACTTTATCATTTCAAGGGTTTACTATTCATGTTTTACTATTCAACTAACAAATTATATTTCAATTTCAATATTCAACCGCAGAAAATCTTAAAAAGCTATAAATACATGTTCTACGATTGCTAGGGAACATTCTTTAAGCCTCAAAACGATTTAAATAACAATATACGGATAAATCTCAAAAATCAAAGTTAACACACAAAACTTTCAAATGCGCAAATAAACATGAAACCCTCACCTTAAACGCTCCTAGACGCTAGGAAAACCTCGTAGGATGCCTCGAAAAGCACCCCGTGCAAGCTCCCGCAAAGAAATTGAAGTTTAAAAGTTGAAATTTCTTTTTTTCCCTTCTATTTTCGGCCAGCTTGTTCTCTGATTTCAGCTTTCTTTTTTTTGTTTTGTTTTGTGCTATTTAAGCTATTTTAAAAGATGACACAAGGTCAACTTGGTCAAGGCTTGGTCAACTAACTTAAACTTGGTCAAATAAGCTTGTTTTATTCATTTTAAAGCTAAAACAACTAACATAAATCCAATTCTAGTTAAATATAACTTAAAACACTAAAATTAAAACACTAAATACTAGTTTTCACTATTTGTTGAGGACTAGGAACCGCTTTCTAACTACCGCTCTCAATATGTTATGCACTTTGCGTCAACAAAGAAGTGACTATTAAATCTCAAAGAATCTAAGAAATATATCATTTTTGGAAAGCATCATAGTTTAAAATTTACTCCGGCTCGGAGTTACTTTCATCTTTTATTTGAAAACTGAGTGATTTTAATGCAAGACAACCAAAACCGATTATTAAAATAACCAAAACAATCAAGGTAATCAATATTCATCTAAATTAATTAATTTAACCATTTCTAGAACATTTTAAAGAATTATGAAGTCAATATTAAGATACAAATGAAAGTTAATATAACATGTAGTCAAATACAATTAAACACTAACATTTAAGATAACACTTAATTAATCACAAGAAAAGAAATTCAATTACTATAATTATCAGGAATAGGTAATAATCTTTTAATTATTCAATTTACAACTACTAAATGCTTCCAAGAGGAATATTAAAATAGTGCAAATTGGTTGATTTAACTAATTAAACATTTAATCAAATGCAGTCAGGTGCTATTAAATGCATGCTGGGTTCGGGTTATCACAGGCAGTGTTCTTGTCCTTGGTTCAGGGGGATACTTAAGTGGCTCAGTATGAGGCCACTTTTACTAGACTTTCCCAATATGCACTGGAGTTTGTAGCAGATGAGGAGCGCAAGACCCGGAGGTTTATGTTGGGTTTGAGGTCGGAGATTCAGGATGCGATGGCCCTGAATCAGTATGATATATTCTTTGAGACTTTTGATGCGGCATCCAGACTGGAAAAGAGGAAAGGGGAACATATCGGACCTTGTCAGCCTAGCAAGAGGCCATTTCAGCCGTAGGGCCAGCAGGGTATGTATAGACTTTCAGTACAACAGGGTGGTTTTAGGCCTTCGGTGCACCAGGGTTCTTTCAGACTGCAGGGTCAGCAGGGTTACTATCGGCCTCAATTTCAGCAGGGGTCTTATCAGGCTCAGTCACAGTATAGGTTGACCCAATCTCAGGGTCAATATAGGCCCAGTGTTGTGAGATATCAGTAGCAGGCTAATACAGCTGCTTTTTCAGCTTCTGGTTCTTTTAGGGGCAGTGGCAGTGTTTCATCACTACAGTGTACTTAATGCAAGCGTTAGGGCCATGTGGCGGCCAACTGCAGGGCGAAGGCAATAACGTGTTTGGGTTGCGGCAGCAATCAGCATTGGGTGAAGGATTGCCCTAGATATCATAGGACTGAGGGTCGGGCAGTGACCCAGGGTTATCAGGGCCGACCTACTGGTGGTGCACCTCAGCAGCAGCGGGTTCAGGCTCGGGCCTACACAGTTGATTTGGATGAGGCACCTGAGGATACGACATTTGTGGAAGGTAACTTCCTTATACTCAATCAACTTGTTAAATTGTTGATTGATTCTGGTGCTACGCATTCTTTCATTACGCCTACTTGTGTGCAACGTGTTAACATGCAACCTGAAAGATTGCCTTATGTGGTTGAGATTAATACTTCTTTAACTGATAAGTATGTGACTGACTTAGTTTGTAAAGACTGTAAAATACATGTTAAGGGTCCGGATTTTCCATCAGACCTTATTTTATTTCCTATCCGGGGGTATGATGTTATCTTGGGTATGAACTGGCTTTCTAAGTATGATTCTCAGTTAAACTGTAGAATCAAGGTAGTACGGTTTCGTTGGCCAGATTAGCCAGTGGTTGAGGTAGTAGGGAATCGGGATGCTAAGACGTGTTTTATTATCTCATCAACTAAAGCTGTTAAGTTGGTGAGTAAGGGGTGTTCGGGTTATCTAGCTTATTTGATCAACAAGCCATCTGATAAGCTAAACCTGGAGGAAGTTCCTATTATTTGGGAATATTCCAATGTATTTCCCGAGGAGTTGCCAGGGTTACCGCCAAAGAGAGATGTGTAGTTTGTGATCAATCTTATTCCCGGTGCTCAACCTATTTCTAAATCAGCATACCTGATGGCACCAGCTAAGCTTAAGGAACTGAAAACTCAGTTGCAGGAGTTATTAAAGAAGGTTTTCATTCAGCAGAGTTCTTCATCCTGAGGAGCACCTATTTTTTGTGAAGAAGAAGGATGGTACCTTGAGATTGTGTATCAATTATCGTGGTTTGAATCAGGTGACCATCAAGAACAAGTATCATTTGCCACTGATTGACAAGTTGTTTGATCAACTTTAGGGAGCCAAGTGTTAGTGATATGCCCTAATGCTATGTAGTTAAATGACCTACTTTTGGCATTTTATGTAAACTTGTATATTTAT
Source organism: Ehretia macrophylla (assembly GCA_037974665.1). Taxonomy (NCBI): domain Eukaryota; kingdom Viridiplantae; phylum Streptophyta; class Magnoliopsida; order Boraginales; family Ehretiaceae; genus Ehretia; species Ehretia macrophylla. The sequence goes on from CM075779.1 coordinate 2,682,745, forward strand.
TAATGGCATTTTATGGATGTTCATATTCTCCGCTTTTATATTATATGAATGTGTTCTGTGATATTCTCATAAAAGAAATATATTCCAAAATGCGTTTGGAATATCTTGGCGTATTTCTTTCATATGTGAATATCTAAAATTATTCATAGTCCTTAGATTATTAGACCGGGACTAAAATAATCTATTATGGACTATCACGTGGATTGTTACCTTTGATTGATATTAGATATTAATGATAAAGGATGGTGAGCCATGAACCATAACAACATATGATGAAATTAGCAATCATGTGAATGATTATTAGTAGAATAGATCATTGAATATGACCTGAATAACAAATTACATGATTTTTTATTAATAGATTATTATTCGTTGTGAATGTATATGTAATCTTTAGACTTGAGAAATTACAATTGTAGCATATATTGGGAATTTAATATTAGCACTTGGACAACACTTATCTTTGACTTGTCAATATAAGTTAACGACCTCTTGCATATTATCTTTCTAGTATAGTGATTGACATGTAATTATCGAGAAATGATCTATTAGCCTCCGGTGTGAGGCGATGTCCTATGCAATATAATTTCGGTTGTACAATGGGGAAGTCCTTGGCCAAGGCATGGATGATGGAAAAATGTTTTCATAGAAGTCATCTTTCATTATACCCTATTAGATACTTGCATCGTTATCGAGTTTATGGACTTAATCTTTTCATGGTCTTTGCTCGATCGGGACGTATTAATAGAAAGATTAAACTGTACGATTATTCGTGACTATAAATAGATTCACCTATTTGACTTCATTGCTATATAAATTGTCTTGATATGTTGCTAGACGTCACTCTAGAACGTGAGGGTATTTTGGGAATGGCGGAGATATTCCCAAAATATATTAAAGTCGTTTAATGTTCCCTCATTACTATATGGCAGTGAATCTAGAGAGTCACACACAATAAAGCATAATTGAATGAGTTTCAGATAAGCTTGAATTTGGTTTTGGAACATTAAAGTGTTAACGTTGGCGATGCTCGACCATTAAGTAGTAATGGGCTGAATGTGTAATTATTTATAAGTGTTGGGACAAAAGTGCAAATACGAAAAGTTAGTTTCCTTAATTTAAACTAATAATGATTAGATTAAATTAAATGTACAAATACAAGATTAATAAAGTATATATACATGTATATGATATGTATATATACATATTAGTCTTGAAAAATGAAGATGTCAAATAGATGGCTAAGATTGTTCCAAATCATCAAGTTGACCATTATTTTTGAAATCAATGGTTAAGATAAAAGAAGACAAAGCACATGTTTTGATGCATTGAGAAGTGCAATTGTTGTCTTCTAAATACATTAAATACAATGCATAAAATAAGGAACACATTACACAAGGCATGCATAGAAAAACACAATGCATTGAGAAGAACGATTTTGTCTTCTCTTTTAATTGTGCAATTTTCGTCCATTGTATGGATAGCCCAAGAAGGGGTTTTAATTTTTCAAAAAAAACTCTTATTCTAGCTTAAAAACATCCCAAATAAGACTAGCACAAAACCTTTGGTGATTAAGGAACTCATTCAAGCTTGTGTGGACAACCTAGAGCTCTTGCTTTTGTGGGAGGACTTGTCAAAGCTTGTTCATCATTTTCTTCATCATCTTTGCAAGATCTACAAGCGGTATATCTAAATCAACCTCTTTACTATATAGATATATGGATGAATATATGCTTACCATATGTTAACCACATGAAATCAAGAGTAGAGTTTTTGGATGAATATAGACTTTGTTATAGAAAATTTTGAAATTCTAGCCATGGATTCCTCTTGGTTTTAGTCTATATGATTCCATAACTCTAAATGAAAGATTCTTTCACCAAGGTCTACTCTAAGTTTGACTTGAGGCAGGGGTATTATCAGCTTCAGAGTCGTACTGAGGATGTTCCGAAGTCTGCTTTCAGGACTCGGTATGGGCATTATGAGTTTGTTGTTATGCCCTTTGTATTAACTAATGCACCGGCAACATTCATGGACCTTATGCATCAGGTTTTTCAGCCGTACTTGGATCAGTTCATGGTAATCTTTATTGATGATATCTTAGTTTATTCTAAGTCTGAATTAAAGCACGAGCAACATCTACAGCTTGTCTTACAGAAACTGCAGGAGCATCAGTTGTTTGCGAAGTTCAGCAAATGTGAATTTTGGCTGCAACGTATATCTTTTCTCGGTCATGTGATCACACAGAGCGGTATTTCTGTAGATCCCACTAAGATTGAAGTGGTGATGTCTTGGAAATAGCTGGAGAATATTTCAAAGATTCGTAGCTTTCTTGGCTTGGCGGGTTATTACCGTAGGTTTGTCAAGGACTTTTCTAAGATTACAAGGCCACTTTCTAAGTTGACTCAGAAACAGACTAGCTTTGTTTGGGATGAGAAATGTAAGAGTGGGTTTTAGGAGTTGAAAAAGAGATTGACTACTGCTCCAGTACTTGCTTTACCAGAGGGGACCAATAATATGGTTATCTATAGTAATACATCCAAGGATGGCTTGGGTTGTGTACTTATGTAGAATGGCTGGGTTATTGCTTATGCTTCCAGAAAGTTGAAGCCGTATGAGGTGAATTATCCGACTCATGATCTTGAGTTGGCAGTAGTTGTATTCGCACTGAAAAATTGGCGTCATTATCTGTGGGGCAGTAAGTTTGAGATTTTCACTAATCATAAGAGTCTTAAGTATTTGTTCTCACAGAGGGAGTTGAATATGCATCAACGGAGATGGATGGAACTTCTCGGAGATTATAATTGTTCTATCAGTTATCTGCTTGGGAAGGCAAATGTTATGGCAGACGCTCTTAGCCGTAAGGCGAGTGTTTCTTGTTTGGCTGTCAAGAAGTGGGAGGTTCTTGAAGAATTCACTTATTGGAGACCAGAGTTGACTCAGGTTAGGGTGATGTGTTCATATCTCCGTATTCAACCTTTATTGCTGTCTCAGATCAGAGAAGCTCAACTGCTTGATCCAAAACTTCTGAAGATCAAGGATCAGATCACGGATGATCAGTCTAATTTCAAATTATATGAAGATGGTATTTTTCAGTTTCGGAACAGGGTTTGTTTTCCCGATGAACCGGGTTTGAGGCGAGGTATTCTGGAGGAGGCTCATAATTCTAAGTACACCATTCATCCTTGTGGAAACAAGATGTATCGGGATTTGAAGCAACATTATTGGTGGAATAACATGAAAATGAAAGTTGCTCGGTTTGTATCTAGATGTTTGACTTGTCAGCGAGTGAAGGCCGAACATCAACGACCTGCAGGGTTACTTCAGCCGTTGGCAATACCACAGTGGAAATAAGAGCATATTACGATGGACTTCGTCTCTAGTTTGCCTAGAACACCGAGAGGTAACAACACAGTTTGGGTTGTCGTAGATCGTTTGACGAAGTCAGCTCATTTCATTCCGATAAGGTTAGGGGATGAGGTTGCAAAGTTGGTAGATCTTTATTTGGATCAGATTGTTAGACTTCATGGGATTCCATCTAGTATTGTCTCAGATCGAGACCCTCGGTTTACTTCTCATTTGTGGGAGAAACTTTAGGAGACTTTGGGTACTCAGTTAAACTTCAGCACAACGTATCATTCTCAGACCGGGTTTGTGTTCTGGACTTCGGGAACACCGAGAGGTAACAATGTAGAAACATCTATCACTTGCCGAGTTTGCATATAACAATAGTTATCAACCTACTATTGGGATGACACCTTTTGCAGCTCTCTACGGCCGTAAGTGCTGTTCACCTTTGTATTGTGATGAAATAGGGGAGATGAAGACTATTGATCTGACTATTATGCCAGAGCTTCAAGAGAAGATTGAGAATGTTCAGTTGATCAGGCAGAGAATGCTTACAGCGCAGCATAGATACAAGAGTTATACTGATAAGCGTCGTCGGGATTTAGAGTTTGTAGTCGGGGATCGGGTTTTTTTGAAATTATCTCCTCGAAAGGGATTTGCTCGTTATGGTAAGGTGGTAAGCTGAGTCCGAGGTTTGCAGGGCTGTTGGAGATTACTGGCAGGGTTGGTAAGTTAGCATATCAGTTGGCTTTATCGGAGAACTTATCTAATGTCCACGATGTCTTTTATGTGTATAATTTGCGGAAGTATAATCCGGATCATTCTCATATTCTAGAACCAGAGCCGTTACGGCTTCGTGAGAATCTGACTTATGATGAAAGGCCAATTCGTATTCTTGATCAGATGGAACGGGAACTGAGATCGAAGAAAATTCTGATGGTCAAAGTATTGTGGAAGCATCACGGGATTGAGGAGACTACTTGGGAGAGACGAGATCAGATGCAACAGCAGTAACTAGATCTTTTCTGTACAACAAGTAAGAATTTTGGGGACGAAATTTTTTTAAGGGGGGGAGAATGTGAAACTCGATTTGCGTGATTTGACCTGTTTATGTGTTATATGAATTAGAATGTGCTAAAAATGTGATTTATACTCCTAATACATGCTATGTGTGTATTCATAAAATTTTTGTCAAAATTGGCACCAGAAATTTTATCGCCGGTTTTAGTGAATAGTGTATTGAACACCTGTCCGCTAAAATTTTTATAGGGGTGTTTTAAACCATAGTCCTCGGGTATTAATAGACCCTTGTTTGATTAAAACGGATTTGGAATCGGTGTTGGAATTTTAAAGGTTTTTACACTTTCTTTTGCAAAAATCGAGTTTTAAGCCGACTCGGGTAGAAATGTTTAAATGTAAAACTCTTTGTCATCTAAAATATATTATCTTAAATTAGTTTAAGTGTCAATTTAATGTTTGAGCAAGAAATAGTCAAGAAATGAATTAAAAGACTAAAAATAGAATTAAAAGACTAATGAAACTAACTTTGACTTTCTTTTAATTATTTGACCTTTACATATTATGCATCAACACACATTAGCAAAGCATAAAAACACACTCACACACACATGGCCGAGAGCCATTAGAGAGAGAAACAAAGAGTTTTCTTCAAGTTTTCAAAGAGATTTTTCATTAGAAATTGCATTTGAAGGCCAAACTTCATCATCCAAAGCTTGATTCTACTTGTTGGGCATTCATTGAGCATCTTTCTAGCTTCATAACACATCAAAGGGGCGAGAAAAATTCTAGATCTCAAAATGTGATTTTTATGTTTTTGCATATAATTGAATTTTGAACCGTTAGAAAGTTGAATTGATGTTATATTATTGCTCAGTGCATGCTAAGGATCGTTTATATGTGTTTATATAAGATTTGAACCGTTGTAGCATGAATTTTATTTTTCAGGTATTAAAAGTTGAGTTGTTGGCTATTTGTTGACTATCTGGAGTTATGGTGGTTGGAATCGATTGCTGTTAGCTTGTAAAAGTTTGTTAAATACGTGGTAGTAATGTTGTAATGCCGAAATTTTGATTGTGATTTTGGTGTGAAAGTCTGAAAATTTCAGCCTTGATGCATTAGGGTTTTAGGGTTGTTGCACTTGATGTGGATGGTTTATGGTTGGTTTCCGAGGGGGTGAATGTTGTTGATTGAGTGGGTCAGTGATAGAAATTGGTTTGGAGGTTATTGGATTAGTAGAATATAAGTTATGACTTTTAGAAGTTAGGGTTGTCTTTCTTTAAAATGTTGATATATACCTTTAGATGTTTGGGTGGTGTTTGAGTGATTGAGTTGTGAGTCGTGGATGGTTGGACTGGGGTGTGGTTGTGTGTTTAATACATGTTAAGTTAGATGGCCTACTTTGTCATCTAGCTTAGTTGTTTATTGTTTAATTGGTTAGTTGTTGTTATGTTGTTGAATTGATGAATATTGATTGATTATTGTTGAACCCGGAGATAGGCAACCTACTTTGTTGTCCTCCTGTGATAATTGATTATTGATGAACCGAGAGATAGTCAATGTGAAAGGTTGTCGTCCTGTGATTGAATGTTTATTATTATTACTGAGTCTTGGTATGTGTGTGCCATCTCTCAGGTAGCATCGGGTTTTCGGGTTGAAACCAACATGACTACCATAGGCTACGCCCAGCTAGCATGACAGAGGTGTCATGGAGGGAGGGGCTAGTGAGGTACCTCGGGTGCATGAGTAATGAGGAGTTACAAAAAGAACGGTTAAGATCGTGATGTCGTTTGGAGCTACACCAACTAGAGTATCCTTTATTGATTGGTCATTATAGTTAATGTGCTTATATTGTTTTTTATGATTGTTGTGTGTTTATTGCTCAAAGGATGAATTCCAAGGAGTATAGTAAATACTGTTAGAGATCTATCGAATCCTCACTGGACTTGTTTTATATAAGCTCACTCTCAATTATTGCATGCATACAGGTGAAGTTGATCCAAGTTACGGGTACGTGCCTCCAGAAGAGGATTATGTGCCATATGTGGACGAGTCCTATGTGCCAGAGTCTTGTCCCTGATTTATGATGTTGTACTCTTTTGTTATATTGTATATTAAACTTATTTGTCATGTATCTCACTTAAAAGTTCATGTTATATAAGATGTTCTAATGATAGTAGATTAAATATTGCTAGTTTGGAAATCTTGTTTTGGAACATGATTAGGTTGCTAGGTGGGCTATAATCTATTTTGGAAGTGTATGTTATATAGTAAATGTATTATGTTGGAACGGAGGCGCATAACTATGAAAGAGTTGATGAAAGAATGTTTAATGTATGAAGTGGTTGCGCTGTATGTTGTTAATTTAATTATGGAATTGGTTAGTGATTTGTGGAGTTTGATGTATGTTGTTCTTAAGGGTTGGTTTAAAGCCCTGATGTTCATGTTACTGTCGTTATGCTGCTGAAATTCCGTTGCATACTAACTAATCGTAGGAGGGGTTGAGTTGGGGCGTTACAAATGTTGGCTATTTATTGTTTCAGTCAGTTGGTCTTCGAAGACATGTAAGTTGTATGCAGCTGATACGCTGTTGTTGAAGCTGTTTACCTTTTCTGTTGTCTTCCTTTGGGATGCATTATTATAGTTGCAGCCTCTTGCTATCTTATGGTTTCATGTTTCAACCTCTGTAGACTCTCTAAATCTACAATTAAGATTGGATAAACTCCAATCCCTTTTCCTTCTAGGAGATCCCGACAAGTGAGTCTCCTCAGGGATCCAAAATGGCAATAGGCTTTGTTTCTGAGGACAGGGTAGTGTTTTGGGTTCCAAATCAAGTGTTCTTCAGCGTTGATCATCCCTTCCTTAAATAGTTTCCTACCCCTCGGCGCCTTCTCCCTCACGCCATTTTTCATTCCTTTCGATCCTTTCTCCTCACGTCCCACCAAATCCTCCTCTGAACATGATCTTAACCAAAAATATCATCTTTTCCTTTCGTGTCTTGATTCATTTCCTACTTGCGGCGAGCCTCGTCCCTCTTTAGGCCGACACCACACTTGCCTTTATACCTGTGTAGGCCTTAGACCATCACGACCTAGATACCGTAGCCTACTAAGTAAATCCCTCACTCTTTAGGTCTAACAGAGACTTAGACCTGAAGAGTCACTGCGTGACTATGAAACCCATGTTTTCATCTTTGTCTCGATTTGCCTGTTTTGTCTTGATTTGCGTGATTTGACCTGCTTATATGTTATATGAATTAGAATGTGCTAAATATGTGATTTATATTCTTAATACATGCTATGTGTGCATTCATGAAATTTTCATAAAAAACAGAATCAAAAATTTTATCGACGGTTTTTGTGAATAGTATTTTGGACGCACGTTCGCTAAAATTTTTACAGGGGTGTTTTAAACGTTTTAAAACCTAATCCTCGGATATTAATAGACCCGTGTTTGATTAAAACGGATTTCAAATCGGCTTTGGAATTTTAAAAGTCTTTACAATTTCTTTTGTAAAAATCGAGTTTTTAACCGAGTCGGGTGAAAATGTATGCATGTAAAACTCTTTGTCACCTAAAATAAATTATCTAGAAATAGTCTAAGTGTCAATTTAATGTTTTGAGCAAGAAATAGTCAAACATAGAATTAAAAGACTAAAAACACTAAAAACAAATTAGTTTCCACCTTTGACTTGTTATATTTTAGTTGACCTTGAGTATATATGCATCAACACACATTAGCAAAGCATAAAAATACCTTATTTTACACACACATGGCCGAGAGCCATTAGAGAGAAAAAGAGAAAAAATTTCAAAGCAAAATTCACTTGAAAAACCTAGTTTTTGTCCGTAGTTTTTTGAACCGAATTGGATCATCACCTTGTTTCGGATCAAAAGTGAGAGAAAAATTCTGGATCTCAAAATGTCATTGTTTTGTTAATTCATATAATCGAATTTTTAGCCATTGAAATGTTAAATTGATGTTATATTATTGCTCAATAGATGCTAAGGATTGATTATATGGGTTTATAGCTGTTTTGAACCGCTGTAGTATGTAATTCTATTTTTCGGGTATTAAAATTGAGAATTTGGCTATTTGTTGAATAAATGTTGTTGTGGTTGTTGGAATTGCTTGCTGTTAGTTTCTAAAAGTTTGTTAAATACGTGGTAGTAATGTTGTAATGCTGAAATTTTGATTGTGATGTTGGTGTGAAAGTCCGAAAATTTCGGCCATGATGCCCTTGGGTTTTAGGGTTGTTGGGTTTGATTCGGTTGGATTATGGTTGGTTTTCAAGGGGGCTAATATAGTTGATTGAGTGGGTGAGTAATAGAAACTGGTTTGGAGGTGTTCGAATTAGTAGAGTGTAAGTTATGACTTTTAGAAGATTGGGTTGTCTTTCTTTAAAATGTTGAATTATGCCTTTGGATGTTTGGGTGGTGTTTGAGTGAATGAATTGTGAGTTGTAGATGGTTAGACTAGGGTTTGAATGTGTGGTTATTGCATGTTAAGTTGGATGGCCTACTTTGTCGTCTAACTTAGTTGTTGAGTTGTTAATTGTTTATTTGATGATATGTTGTTGAAATGATGATTATTGATTGATTATCGATGAACCGGGAGATAGGCAACCTACTTTGTTGTCCTCCTGTGATAATTGATTATTGATGAGCTGGGAGATAGTCAACTTGATATGTTGTCCTCCTGAGATATGAATGATTATTATTATTGTCATGAGTCTTGGTATGTGTGTGCCACTTCTCGGGCAGCGTTGGGCTGTCGGGTTGATAACGGCATGACTATCATAGGCTACCCCCAGCTCGCATGGGCGGAGGTGCCATGGAGGGAGGGGCTAGTAAGGTACCTCAGGTGCATGAGTAACGGAGAGTTACAAGAAGAATAGTTAAGATCATGATGGCGTTTGGAGCTACACCAACTAGAGTATCCTTTATTGATTGGTTATTATAATTATTGTGCTTATATTGTTATTGATGATTATGTGTTTACTGCTCAAATGATGATTTCTAAGGAGTATAGTAAATACTGTTAGAGATCTATCGAATCCTCACTGGGCTTATTTTATATAAGCTCACTCTCAATTATTGCATGCATACAGGTGTTACCAATCCAAATTACGGGTACGTGCTTCCAAAAGAGGATAATGTGCCATATGTGGACGAGTCCTATGTGCCAGAGTCTTGTTGTTGATATCTGATGTTGTACTTTTTGTTATCTTGTATATTAAAACTAGTTGTTTCGTATTTACTTAAAAGTTTATGTTGTATAAGATGTTGTAAAGATAATGGATTAAATGTTGCTAGTTTAATAGTCTTGTTTTGGAAAATGATTAGGTTGCTACATTGGTTATAATCTATTTTGGAAATGTATGTTATATAGTAAATGTATGATGTTGGAATGGAGGCATACAACTTATGGATGCAATGGTAAAAGAATGTTTATTGCATATGGTGATTGTGTTCTTTAATTGTTGAATTGTTTGTGGAGTTGGATGTATGAGTTGCGAAGAGGTTAGTTTAGAGCCTCGGTATCCAAGTTACTGCCATTATAATGCCAAAATTCTGTTGCGTCCTGACTGATAGTAGGAGGGGTCGAGTTGGGGCGTTACAGTGACCTTTACTGCTTCCATTGCGCGAGTGTCCTTCATCTGCATGCGCTCTCGTTCCTCGTGGGTCGTGCAGCTGTGTTGTCTAAATATCTTTCTCCACATGGCTGTGCCCTGTGTGCCCACTATCTTTTCGTCGACCAAAACATTTTTCTGAGACCGATGCTTTATATTCACTCGTCATCTTCTGTCACGCCATCTTCCTACTCCTATTGCTGATCCACATTTTCTCTTCTGCATTTCCCGATAATCTTCACCTTCATCGCAATGCCTGGTGAGTACCCTGTCCTTTATCATGGCTACCTCCCAACCTTCTATAGGATCCTCCAATCCCCCATTGATGGTGGATGATGACCTGATTCCTACCATCTGTCGGCGGTACCTCTTTCCTGAGGGCGTCGCTCATTCCTCCATTGGGGACGAGCATGCCGACAGCTGCGACCCGCTGTGGGTGTGTGTCTACATCAAGTTCTTTGAGGACAGTTTTCACCTACCCTTTTCTCTTCTAGCCCAGCAGGTGTGCAGTCATTTCTGCATTTCACTGAGGTAGCTCATGCCCAACTCGTGGCGCCTTGTATTATCCTTGGGGGTGCTTGCGGAAAGGTGCGAACTGGAGATTGAATTTTTTGACCTTCTCAGTGACGCCCAAGAATTCATTACGCAATATTAACTGTTGCATACATTCTCTTTGTGCATTTCTATGTGCATTTAATTGTGTATTCTCTACTTTAATTACGAGCACTATTCATAAGAAAATTTTATGTTTAAATTGTTTGATTTTATAATTTTCCTAGGTTATAGGACTTATAAAAGGAGCGAGAGAAGTGGAATTTTGAGTATTGGACCTCGGGAGAGCACATTTAGAAAATGTTTAGTGCATCATATGAATAGTAAAAACATGTAATAACATGGAATTCAATTAGTTAGCATGTAATTGAGTTTTGAAGCATTGTTTTAAAGTATAGTCTTGCTTCAATAGTACCCAATTGCCTACACATATTTAATTATGCCTTGGACTCATTAAATCATAACTTAAGCTAACAAAAACCAAAAAAAAAAGAGAGAAACCACCCCCTACCCGACGGCACCCAATATGTAAACAAACATATAGACGTAAATGCCACTAGGTACAAGTTAATTTCAATATATCCCAAAATAGGTCATCTAAATATATAGCATTAGGGCATATCTCTAACAATCTCCCACTTGCACTAATGCTATGATATATATTGTGAAACCCCACTTTTCTATCCTGTCTTGTTTTGCGTGCTTTATCTCATTTTGCGTGAATTGACCTATTTATGTGCTATATGACTTAGAATGTGATAATTTTAATATTAATACTCCTAGAACATGCTAAATGTGCATTCATGAAATTTTCATAAAAAACGGAGTCAGAAGTTTTATCGTTGACTTTTAGTGAATAGTATTTTTGAAATACGTCCGCTAAAATTTTGAAACTGGTCTTTTTAACCCTTCTAGACCTAGTCCTCGGACTTTAATAGACCTGTGTTTGATGAAATCGGTTTTCAAATCGGCTTAGGAATTTATTAGGGTTTTTACACCGACTTTTGTAAAAATCGAGTTTTAAACCGACTCGGGTAGAATTGCTTGAATGTAAAACTTCTTGTCACCTAAAAATAACCTACTTGAGCTATCTTGGGTGTTGTATAATTTTTTTGAGCCATGGTGATCAAAAAAATGAATTTAAAGTCAAGAAAACACTAAAAATCAATTAGTTTCAATTTTGACTTTCATTTAAGTTGTTGACCTTTATGCATATATCACCAACACACACAAGCAAAGCACAAAAATATACCCATTTGCACACACATTGCCGTGAGGAAGGAGAGGAAAAAAGAGAAAGAAATTTCAAGGTTTTCAAAGCAATTTTTCAAAGAAAAAGCTAGTTTTTGTCCGTAGATTTTAGTGCCGAGTTGGATTCCGCTTGTTGGGCACGCATTGCACGCATATCTAGGCTTATATCGCATCTAAGGCGAGAGAAAAATTCTAGATCTCAAAACTCATCTTTTATGTTTTTGCGTAGAATTGATTATTGAACTGTTAGAATGTTAATTTGAAGTTAGATTATTGCTCCATGCATGCTAGGGATCATTTATATGTAATCTTACGAGATTTGAACCATTGTAGCATAATTATTTATTTTCGGGTATTTAAAGTTGATTAATTTGCTAAATGTTGAATATTTTGAGTTGTGTTGGTTGAAATCGATTGCCGTCGATTTCTAAAAGTTTATTAATTACGTGGTAGCGTCGTTGTAATGCCGAATTTTCGATTGTGATGTCCGTGTGAAAGTCCAAAAATTTCAGCCAAGACACACTAGGGTTTTAGGGTTATTGGGCATGATTTGGATGTGTTTTGGTTGGTTTCCAAGGGGGCTAATGTAGTTGATTGATTGGGTGAGTGATAGAAACTGGTTTGGAGTTGTTTGGATTAGTAGAATGTAAGATATGAATATTCGAAGTTTAGGTTGTCTTTCTTTAAAATGTTAAATTATGCCTTTAGTTGATTGGGTGTAGTTTGAGTGATTGAATTGTGAGTTGATGATGGGTAAACTAGGGTTTGATTGTGTGTTTAATGCATGTTAGGTTGGATGGCTTACTTTGTCATCTAACTTAGTTATTTGTTGTTAAATTGATTATTGATGTTATTATGATGATAATATGATTATTGATTGATGATTGATGAACCGGGAGATAGTCAATGGAAAAGGTTGTCCTCCTATGAATGATTGATGTTTATTATTATTGCTGAGTCTTTGGTATGTGTGTGCCACATCTCGGGCAGCATCGGGCTGTCGGGTAGATAACGACATGACTACCAGAGACTACCTCCAGCTCGCATGATGGAGGTGTCATGGAGGGAGAGGTTATTGAGATACCTCGGGTGCGTGAGTTTATGGGAGTCACAAGAAGGCTGTTATGATCGTGATGGCGTTTGGAGCTACACCAACTAGTGTATCTTTTATTGAATGGTCATTATAGATTATGTGATGATAGTATTATTGATGTTATTGTGTGTTTACTTGCTCAAAGGATCATTTTCCAAGGAGTATAGTGAATACTGTTAGAGATCTATCGGATCCTCACTGGGCTTATTTTATATAAGCTCACTCTCTATTATTGCATGCTTATAGGTATTGTAGAGAAGGACTACGAGTACGTGCCTCCTGAAGAGGAAAATGTGCCTTTCGTGGATGAGTCTTATGTTCCGGAGTCTTATCCTTGATGTCGTATTGTTTTAATATCTTGTATATTAGTCTAGTTGACTTTTATATGCTTTGTAGTTTATAATGTATGAGATGTTGAAAGGTTAATGAATTAGTTGATGCTAACTTAGTAGCCTTCTTTTGTTTATGGTTAGGTTGCTAGGTTGGTTTGATATATTTTTGAAATGTATATTAAGGTTCATGTATTATGTTGGAACGGAGGCGTATAACAAAGAATGATTATGGTGTAATATGGTTATGATGTATGTTGTTATTTTATTGAGGAGTTGTTTGTTGTATGGTTTATGGAGTTGATGTATGATGTTCTAGTGAGGTTGGATTAGAGCCTCGGTATCCTATTTACTGTCGTTATACTGCTGAGATTCCGTTGCGACCTAACTGATTATAGGAGGGGTCGAGTTAGGGCGTGACTTTTAAGTGGTATCAGAGCACATGTTTAGTTGTCAGCCGAGGTATTCTCGAAATGTGGGTAATGGTCTTAGCATAAAAGTATGTATGAAAAGAAAGAAAAGTGAACTATGTATTAATATGATTAAATGATTAAGTGATTAAGTGATTATGTGATTTAGTGCTTATGTGATTATGTGATCAATTTGTTTATGTGTTTTATATGAGTTTGTTGTTTATGTGCTAATAGTTGTTTATAACCTGTTTACGTGCTATAACCTATGCTAACTCTTTGATTAGTAGAATAGCCGGTAGACCAAGTGTGATGCTCGAGATTTAGCCATGCATTTAGTTACTGTTGCATCATTTGTTTGCACATCTCTTTCTATGCCTTATTAACTGTCTCTTTAAGTTACTATTCACTCCGTTTTTAAACTTCATACTATTAACGAATTAGCATTTTTATTAAATCATATTAATTGTTAAAGTAGTGGAAAAAATGTGCAATTGAGCTAGAGACGATAGGAGAGCTCGTTTAGAAAATGATTTTTAGTAGTTGAATGAATAGTGTTACGTAACCAACTTAGAGTTTATTTAGTTAACATTAACTTATGCTTAGGACTTGTTTCTAACTAGCTTGACTCACATTTTGACCATACACTTAAATTAAAACAATTCACCTTAGCTTATATACCACACACACAACTCACCTTATATCATAACTAGCAAAATCAAAACAAAAAAATGCTGAAATTTACTGTAGCATAGCCGACAGCCCTTCTCTTGCTTCTTGAGGATTTTTGCTTCTTCAAATCATCAAATCAAGCCACTCCAAGCCTTGAGCAACTAGTGTAGGATGTTTGCAAGCTTCCTAGGTGCTCCTACGCGCATTGGTGAGGGATTTCACGGCCTATTTTCGCATTTCTAAATAGTTGTCAATTTCTTGATTTGTTGAAAATGTGATCAAATGCCATTGTATTAGTTATCTATGCTATTATACCATGTATATGAATGCTAGAGAACATATTTGAGCCATCATTTCGCAATTTAAACGGTTGGAATCGTTAGTTTAATTCATGAGATGAATAGTGACATTTTTTCTAGGGTTTTGTGTAATTGCTCGAATTAGCTTGATTCAACGCTCCTAATAGAAGCCTTAGGTGCTAATGAAGGTAGTCTAATAGCCCCGTGCACTTACATTGCTCTATAATTGCATAAAACGTAAAATAGTCGACTTTAATAAAGGGCTTTCGGGGTTAATGCGAATCCGGGTGGATTCGGGCTTCAATTCTAGTATTCTTAGGCTACCTAGGTGCTATAGAAGCCTTGATATCCTTTGTTTGAAGCCCGGACATTGTATGTGTAGTTTAAAGCCATAAGAGGGAATTTGGGGCTTTCGGGGTAATCACGGGCATTTGAATGAGTTGGAGGGTTGAGAGGGTACCTTGAGGGTTAGTTAGAAGGTTGGGAGAGTTTCCTTTGAAAATGGAATCATTAACCTTGGTTTGGAAGAGAAATAGTTTGAAAAACAAAGGGGTTTATGTGCTATTTCGGTTGTCTCACACTTCTAAACCCATGGCATGACTTCTTGAGTGTTTATATGTGATTTTAAGTTGATTTGGAGCTTTTGGTATGATTCTATGTTTATTTTGTATATGTTCGTTTGTAAACTGCATATTAGCTTCTATAATTGCTTCTATTCTAATTGCATCGAGGTCAACCTACTTTGTTGATCCTCCTATGTGTTAATGCTTATATTATTGCTATTAATTTGCCATTGTTAAGTGCATTGCATCGTGGTTGCGCAACCATAGTGTCAGGGGCGGATGTGTTGAATATCGGCTGGGCGGCAGAGGGCTTGCCGGTGGATATTCAAACTCCGTGCCCTAGTCCCTCATTCGCCTGGTCTGGAGATTGCCAAGGGATGTTGGGTCGTAGGATTATCGAGGTACATCCGGAGTACACCCACTGGAGTGTTTGGGGGTTACGCCGGCTTATCGTGATCGTGCTCGTGGTTCGTGGATCGTGAATGAAGACCAGCAAAGATTGGTGTATAGGGGATTGTGTGAAATGTATCCTTTAAATGTGTGGTTATTTAAGTTATCATTGTTTCTTTAATTGTCTAAGTGCTATTGTTGTATAATTGTATTATCTGTTGCATTGCATGCCCCGGGACTATATCCCTCACTGGGCAATAGTGGTTGCTCATACCTCGATATATGTTTCAGGAGACGCTGAGGGTGATCCCCAGCTTGTTGAGTTAGTTGAGGAAGAAGAAGTTCAGATTGATCCTTTACCTTAGTTGCTGTGTCTGATAGCTTGAGGTGGTTTAATTTCTTGCTGCTTTGTGGAAGGCTCAACTATTTATATTATGTCCTATTTTGTGGCCTAAGGGCTATGTATATGCTTGTTGTGTAAAGTTGAAGGATAGTAGATTGAAGTGTAGAATTGGACATCCATGTCTTGTAATAACTTTTATCCTTGCTTTTATTTCCTTGCATGCTTGGGAGTGAATGGCTAATGTAGAATGCCTTATCTTTTAAGTTGTTTTTACTGATATCCTAGAATGTCATGGCTGCTAGACTATGTTGTAAACAAAGTTCTTGCATGCTTGTGTGGTTTTGGAATTGTTGTTTACTTCAAGGCTCGGATGGCCCTGAATCTTTATATATAGCCATGAAAAGTTTGTTTACCTTGTAGTTACCTTATTTGTAAGTTTACAGGTTTCCAGAATGTCCACGGTACAGGGGAGACTCTGTCCGTGTGTCGGGTCCGGACTTAGCCTTTAGCTTGGGGGTTGGGTCGGGGCGTGACATTTAAGTGGTATCAGAGCTATAGATTGCATGAAGCCAGGTTAAATTTCTCGGTCTGTGGGTAGAGATTTGTTATGTGACTTTGTGAATACATGAGTCTTTGATTTCGATTTGCCTAAGTGAAATTTGAATAAGGAATGAACATGCTAGCATGGAAATAGAATATCAAGAGTCTAGAATGTCAAGTATGATCTAGTGATTTATGTGTACTTCAAGAATGTAGAATATTTATTTGAACTTCTATGTACTTGAATTTATGTGAATCTAATTGGACTTTTCTTTATGTGTTTACTTATAAATTGCATATATACATATATATACCTGTCATAACACTTTGCATTCTAGCTATTCGAGATGGGGCCCCGCTGTCGTACTGAAAATCCAAATGTTGGTGGAGAACCCGAGGGGGTTCATGGGCAAGAAGCTGAGGTGGCCGAAAATGCACCGCAGGTTCAAGAACCGAGCACTGCACAGATCTTGGCCACGATGGCCACTGCTATGAACACTATTGCCCAGTTTGTGACACAACAGGGTCAGCCAGGGCTCGTTGGAGGTAATCAGGCTGCGAGAGCCGGAGGTAGTGGCCCTACCGGAGGTAATCTGTATGACCGGTTCATTCATCATAGGGCCTATACTTTCTTTGGAGAACCGGACGATATGAAGGCTGAGATGTAGCTAAAGAAGTTTAAGAGAGTGGCAGCAATACTCGAGTGCCATGATGACAGGAAGATTACTTATGCCACTTTCCTTCTCGAGGGTGATGCTGAAGATTGGTGGCGTACCGTTAGTGAGAAATGGGAAGCCAAGGGGGTTCATCATTCGTGGGCCGACTTTGTCTGAGAATTCCGAGACAAGTACATATCGGTAGTTGCCCGCGAAAGGCGTCAATCAGAGTTCATAAACTTGAAGCAGGGGAGTATGACAGTAGATCAATATGAGGCTACTTTTACTCGGCTTTCCCGTTATGCACCAGCTTTGATTCAGCCGGAGGACATGAGATCCAGAGGTTCATCCTGGGTTTGAGGAGGGATATTATGCTGAACTTGTCTGCAAATGATTTTCCTAACTATGCTGCAGTAGTCCGAGCCACCTCGAGATATGAGAAACGCAAGGCCGATGTGTTAGCCGAGACCAGTCAATCGAGTAAACGGTTTCAGTCTCAGAGTCAAGGGTACCAGGGGCAGGCTGTATCAGTTGGGCAGAGTTCACAGCCGAGGCAGACTCAGAGTTATACAGGGCCTACTCAGACTCAGTCACGACCAGTTCAGAGTCAGACCCAGAGTCAATTCCGTCCAGCAGTTTCCCGTTCGCAGCAGGGTAGTTCAGCTACCTCTACTTACAGAGCTCCTTCGGGAGGCATTGTTGCAAGACGTCACCAGCAGTGCAGCTTCTGTCAGCGCCAGGGCCACACTGAGGATGTTTGTTGGAAGAAACATAACAAGTGTACAGGTTGCGGCAGTGATCAGCACAGGGTTAAGGACTGTCAGAAATTTAAGAACCCTAGGGGTCAGACGTCAGCTCAGAACTCTCAGACCAGGGCACCAGCTGCAGCACCACCACCACGAGGTCAGGCCCGTGTATTTGCTTTGGATGCTGAGGAGCTTCCGAATACAACCGCTGTGGTAGAAGGTATTTTTCTTCTTAATGATCAATCAGTTAAGGTTTTAATTGATTCCGGGGCTTCGCATTCTTTTATTACTCCTACTTGTGCACAAAATGCTAAATTGAAACATGATAAACTGTTGCATGAGATTGTGGTTTATACTCCTATGGGTCCGAAGTTTGTTACTAGATCTATTTGCAGAGCATGTAGTATATTTATTGAGGGTCGTGTTTTTCCTGCTGATTTGATTATCCTACCCTTCAATGACTTTGAAATTATATTGGGGATGGACTGGTTAAGTAAATATTATGCCCAGCTTGATTGTAGAAAGAAGATTGTGTATCTAGAAATGCCTGACCAGCCTATACTTAAAATAGTTGGTAGTAGAAAATCTACGGGAACTCCTATTATTTCTTCTATTAGGGCATCTAAATTATTGAGCAAGGGTTGTGAGGCTTATCTTGCATATTTGATTAATCAACCTTGGGATCAATTGAAATTGAATGATGTACCTATCGTGAGGGAGTTTCCGGGGGTCTTTCCTGAGGAATTACCTGGGTTACCGCCTGATAGAGAGATAGAGTTCATGATTGATTTATTGCCGGGGACTTCACCTATCTCTAGGACTCCGTACAGAATGGCTCCACCTGAGTTGCAGGAATTGAAAGTTCAATTGTAGGGCTTGCTTGAGAAGGGATTCATTCAGCCGAGTTCTTCGCCTTGGGGTTCGCCAGTCCTATTTGTTAAAAAGAAAGACGGATCTCTTCGCTTATGCATTGATTATCGGGGTCTTAATCAGGTAACCATCAAAAATAAATATCATTTGCCTTTAATTGAAGAGTTATTTGATCAGTTGCAATGCGCCAGGGTATTCTCTAAATTTGATCTGAGGTAGGGCTATTATCAGCTGAGGATTAAGAAAGATGACGTTCCTAAAACTGCTTTCAGAACTCGATATGGCCATTATGAGTTTGTAGTCTTGCCATTTGGTCTTACTAATGCTCCCGTCGCATTCATGGATTTAATGCAGAGGGTATTCCGTCCTTATCTGGACCAATTTGTGGTCATATTCATTGATGATATTCTTGTCTATTCTAAATCTGAGACGGAACATGAACAGCATCTCAGAATTGTGTTGCAGACTCTTCAGGAGCATCAATTGTTTGCAAAGTTTAGCAAGTGTGAGTTCTAGCTTAAGCAAGTTGCTTTTCTTGGCCATATTATCTCGCAGGATGGTATTTCTGTTGATCCAGTGAAGATTGAAGTTGTGTTATCTTGGAAACGACCTGAAACTGTTACAGAAATTCATAGCTTCCTTGGTTTAGCTGGGTATTATCGGAGGTTTGTCAAGGATTTCTCTAAGATCGCAGGGCTTTTAACTCAACTTACTCAGAAGAAAACAGTATTTGACTGGAATGATAAATGCGAGGCCAGCTTCCAGGAATTGAAGAAGAGATTGACTACAGCTCCTATTCTTGTTTTACCTGAGGGTTATGATAATCTGGTGATCTATAGTGATGCTTCGAAGGAAGGTCTGGGTTGTGTATTGATGCAGAATGGCAGGGTTATTGCTTATGCTTCCAAGAAACTGAAGCCTTATGAACTTAACTATCCGACTCATGATCTTGAGCTTGCAGCTATCATTCTTGCATTAAAGAAATGGCGTCATTATCTCTGGGGCAACAAGTTTGAAATCTTTACAGATCATAAGAGTCTGAAGTATCTGTTTTCACAGAAAGAGTTGAACATGAGGCAGAGGCGTTGGCTGGAATTACTTGAGGACTATAACTGTACTATTAACTATCTTCCGGGCAAGGCCAATATTGTTGCTGATGCTTTGAGCCGAAAGGCTACTGTTGCTAGCTTGATTATCAAGAATTGGGAATTCATGGAAGAATTATGCTTGTGGAAGCCTAGTACTTCAAATTATGGTTTTCAATTCGCAAGTTTGCAGATTCAATCTTTGTTATTATCCAGGATTCGAGAAGCTCAACAGGCTGATCTTCAATTGTTGAAAGTCTTAGAGAATTCTAAAGGGGGAGAGTCGGATTTCAAACTGCACGACGATGGTATTCTCAAATTCAAAGGTAGAATCTGTATTCCGAATGATCCAACTCTAAAGAAGGATATTCTTGCTGAAGCACACAGTTTCAGATATACTATCCATCCAGGCACTATAAAGATTTGAAGCAGAATTTCTGGTGGAATAATATGAAGAGAGAGATTGCTGACTATGTTGCTTGATGTCTTACTTGTCAGAAAGTTAAAGCAGAACATCAGAGACCTGCAGGGTTGTTGCAGCCTTTGGCTATTCCTGTTTGGAAATGGGATCATATTACCATGGATTTCGTCTCTGATTTACCGAGGTCTTCGAAGGGTAATGACTCAGTTTGGGTTATTGTGGATAGATTGACCAATACTTCTCATTTTATTGGTAAAAAGAAGTCTGATTCTATTGACAAGCTGGTAGAGTTGTATATTGAGAATGTTGTCCGACTTCATGGAATTCCAAAGAGTATTGTGTCAGATAGAGATCCCAGATTCACATCTCAGTTCTGGCAGAAGATTCAGAAAGCTTTGGGCACGACTTTGAATTTCAGTACAACTTATCATCCTCAGACAGATGGTCAATCCGAGAGAACTATCCTAATCCTCGAGGATATGTTGCGGGCTTGTATTCTAGACTTCGGTAAGAGTTGGGAGAAGTATTTGCCACTGGCAAAGTTCGCCTACAATAATAGTTATCAAGCTACTATTGGTATGGCACCTTATGAGGCACTGTATGGGCGTAAATGTCGGTCTCCTCTCTACTGGGATGATGTTGGTGAAATGAAGACTATCGACCCTACTCTCTTACCTGAAATGAACAAAATGATTGATCATGTGTAGCTTATCAGGAAAAGAATGCTTACAGCACAGAGCCGGTAAAAGAGTTATGCAGATAGACGCCGTCGTGATCTGAAATTTACTATAGGGGATCGAGTATTTCTGAAAATTTCTCCTCGCAAGGGTTTGATTCGGCATGGTAAAGGAAGTAAACTCAGTCCTCGATATGTGGGATCATTTGAGATAACTGAAACTGTTGGTGATTTGGCTTATCGTCTAGCTTTACCTCCCAGTCTGGGCAGAATTCATGATGTATTCCATGTTTCTATGCTTCGGAAGTATCAGTCAGATCCCTCTCACATACTTGAGCCGAAACTGCTAGAGATCAGTGAAACTTTGACCTACGCAGATAAACTTCTTCGAATTGTTGATCAAAAAGTTCAGGAGCTGAGGACTAAAAGCATTCCGATGGTTAAAGTTCTGTGGGATCATCACGGAGTAGAGGATGCGACGTGGGAGAGAGATGATCAGATGCGGGAACGGTATCCAGAGTTATTCGCCGAATCATGTAAGAATTGCGTGGACGCAATTAGTTTAAGGGGGAGATGATGTGATGCCCAAGATTTAGCCATGAATTTAGTTACTGTTGCATCCTTTGTTTGCACATCTCTTTCTATGCCTTATTAACTGTCTCCTTAAGTTACTATTCACTCCGTTTTTAAACTTCATACTATTAACGAATTGCATTTTTATTAAATCATATTAATTTTTAAAGTAGTGGGAAAAATGTGCAATTGAGCTAGAGAGGATAGGAGAGCTCGTTTAGAAAATGATTTTTAGTAGTTGAATGAATAGTGTTACGTAACCAACTTAGAGTTTAATTAGCTAACATTAACTTATGCTTAGGACTTGTTTCTAACTAGCTTGACTCACATTTTGACCATACACTTAAATTAAAACAACTCACCTAAGCTTATATACCACACACACAACTCACCTTATATCATAACTAGCAAAATAAAAACAAAAAAATGCTGAAATTTACTGTAGCATAGCCGACAGCCCTTCTCTTGCTCCTTGAGGATTTTTGCTTCTTCAAATCATCAAATCAAGCCACTCCAAGCCTTGAGCAACTAGTGTAGGGTGTTTGCAAGCTTCCTAGGTGCTCCTACGCGTATTGGTGAGGGATTTCACGGCCTATTTTCGCATTTCTAAATAGTTGTCAATTTCTTGATTTGTTGAAAATGTGATCAAATGCCATTGTATTAGTTATCTATGCTATTATACCATGTATATGAATGCTAGAGAACATATTTGAGCCATCATTTCGTAATTTAAACGGTTGGAATCGTTAGTTTAATTCATGAGGTGAATAGTGACGTTTTTTCTAGGGTTTTGTGTAATTGCTCGAATTAGCTTGATTCAACGCTCCTAATAGAAGCCTTAGGTACTAATGAAGGTAGTCTAATAGCCCCGTGCACTTACATTGCTCTATAATCGCATAAAACGTAAAATAGTCAACTTTAATAAAGGGCTTTCGGGGTTAATGCGAATCCGGGTGGATTCGGGCTTCAATTATAGTATTCTAAGGCTACCTAGGTGCTATAGAAGCCTTGATATCCTTTGTTTGAAGCCCGGACATTGTATGTGTAGTTTAAAGCTATAAGAGGGAATTTGGGGCTTTCGGGGTAATCACGGGCATTTGAATGAGTTAGAGGGTTGAGAGGGTACCTTGAGGGTTAGTTAGAAGGTTGGGAGAGTTTCCTTTGAAAATGGAATCATTAACCTTGGTTTGGAAGAGAAATAGTTTGAAAAACAAAGGGGTTTATGTGCTATTTCGGTTGTCTCACACTTCTAAACCCATGGCATGACTTCTTGAGTGTTTATATGTGATTTTAAGTTGATTTGGAGCTTTTGGTATGATTCTATATTTATTTTGTATATGTTCGTTTGTAAACTGCATATTAGCTTCTATAATTGCTTCTATTCTAATTGCATCGAGGTCAACCTACTTTGTTGATCCTCCTATGTGTTAATGCTTATATTATTGCTATTAATTTGCCATTGTTAAGTGCATTGCATCGTGGTTGCGCAACCATAGTGTCAGGGGCGGATGTGTTGAATATCGACTGGGCGGCAGAGGGCTTGCCGGTGGATATTCAAACTCCGTGCCCTAGTCCCTCATTCGCCTGGTTCGGAGATTGCCAAGGGATGTTGGGTCGTAGGATTATCGAGGTACATCCGGAGTACACCCACTGGAGTGTTTGGGGTTACGCCGGCTTATCGTGATCGTGCTCGTGGTTCGTGGATCGTGAATGAAGACCAGCAAAGATTGGTGTATAGGGGATTGTGTGAAATGTATCCTTTAAATGTGTGGTTATTTAAGTTATCATTGTTTCTTTAATTGTCTAAGTGCTATTGTTGTATAATTGTATTATCTGTTGCATTGCATGCCCCGGGACTATATCCCTCACTGGGCAATAGTGGTTGCTCATACCTCGATATATGTTTCAGGAGACGCTGAGGGTGATCCCCAGCTTGTTGAGTTAGTTGAGGAAGAAGAAGTTCACATTGATCATTTACCTTAGTTGCTGTGTCTGATAGCTTGAGGTGGTTTAATTTCTTGCTGCTTTGTGGAAGGCTCAACTGTTTATATTATGTCCTATTTTGTGGCCTAAGGGCTATGTATATGCTTGTTGTGTAAAGTTGAAGGATAGTAGATTGAAGTGTAGAATTGGACATCCATGTCTTGTAATAACTTTTATCCTTGCTTTTATTTCCTTGCATGCTTGGGAGTGAATAGCTAATGTAGAATGCCTTATCTTTTAAGTTGTTTTTACTGATATCCTAGAATGTCATGGCTGCTAGACTATGTTGTAAACAAAGTTCTTGCATGCTTGTGTGGTTTTGGAATTGTTGTTTACTTCAAGGCTCGGATGGCCCTGAATCTTTATATATAGCCATGAAAAGTTTGTTTACCTTGTAGTTACCTTATTTGTAAGTTTACAGGTTTCCAGAATGTCCACGGTACAGGGGAGACTCTGTCCGTGTGTCGGGTCCGGACTTAGCCTTTAGCTTGGGGGTTGGGTCGGGGCGTGACACCAAGGACCAGAGGTAGGCCCGAGGTAGTAGATGAGACTCCTGGTAATGCGGCACCGGGCCGTGATAGGGGTGATGATCGTTTGGGGGCAGCTATGGATAGGATTGCTGAGTTAGTGGCCGGACAGGCCCAGTTGATAGCAGGGCAGGCTGCCTAGACTCAGGCTTGGCAGGCTCAGTTATTGAATGTGCAGGGTGGAAACCACAAGCGTGGTACCCTGAAAGAGTTCTTGGGGTATCATCCACCTAGATTTCAGGGGGAACCCGATGATCAGAAGGCTGAAGCGTGGATTAATAAGGCAGAGAAGATTTATGATCCTCTTGATTACACCGATGAGTGGAAGGTTACCTTTGCCATATATTTGTTCAATGATGAGGCAGAGGAATGGTGGCGCACAATGAGAGCTAGCTGGGAGACTCGGGGTGTTCCTTATGCCTGGGATACCTTCTTGAGAGCTTTTCGGGAGAAATATGTCCCGAGGATTGCACGGGAGAGGAGAGAGGCTGAGTTTTTGTCTCTGATTCAGGGGGATGCCTCAGTGGCTCAGTATGAGGCCACCTTTACTCGATTGTCCCGGTATGCACCGGAGTATGTGGCTAATGAGGAGCAGAGGACTCGTAGATTTATGTTGGGGTTGAGGCTCGAGATTCAGGATGCGATGGCTCTGAATCGATATGATATATTCACTGAGGCCTTTGAGGCAGCTTCTAGGTTAGAAAAGAGAAAGGGGGATCAGCTTGTGTCTAGTCAGCCCAGTAAGAGGCCGTATCAGCCACAGTTTCAACAGGGTATGTATAGGCCTTCCATACAGCAGGTTGTGTACAGGCCGCCAGCTCAGCAGGGTTCTTTTAGGCCACAGGGACAGCAGAGTTATTATCGGCCTCAGTTTCAGCGGGGGTCATATTAGGTTCAGTCCCAGTTTAGGCCAGCCCAGTCTCAGGGTCAGTACAGGCCTAGTTTGGTAAGGCCTCAGCAGCAAGCTGGTTCAGCTGTTTCTTCTGCTTCTGGTTCTTCCTGGGGCAGTGTTAGTGCATCATCACCGCAGTGTACACACTGCAAGCACATGGGGAATGTGGAGGCCGATTGCAGAGTGAAGGCAGGGACGTGTTTAGGATGCGGCAGTAATCAGCACAGGGTGAGGGATTGCCCTAGATATTCGAGGACTGAGGGTCAGACAGTAACTCAGGGTTATCAAGGCCGACCTGCGGCCAGTGCACCTCAGCAACATCGGGTCCAGGCTCGGGCCTACGCAGTTGACTTAGAGGAGATGCCTGAGGAGACTGCAGTTGTGGAAGGTAACTTCCTTATACTTGATCAACTTGTTAAAGTGTTGATTGATTCTGGTGCTACGTATTCTTTCATTACTCTTGCTTGTGTGCAACGTGTTAATATGCAACCTGAAAGATTGCCTTATGTGGTTGAGATTAGTACCTCTTTGACTGATAAGTATGTGACTGGCTTAGTATGTACGGATTGTAAAATACATGTTAAGGGGCATAGTTTCCCTTCAGACCTTATCTTATTTCCTATCCGGGGGTATGATGTTATCTTGGGTATGGATTGGCTTTTTAAGTATGATGCCCAGTTGAACTGTAGAACCAAGGTAGTACGGTTTCGATTGCCAGATCAGCCAGTAGTAGAGGTAGCAGGGAACCGAGGTGTTAAGACGAGTTTTGTTATCTCAGCAACTAAAGCTGTTAAGTTGGTGAGTAAGGGGTGTTCGGGTTATCTAGCTTATTTGATCAACAAGCCATCTGATAAGCTACAACTGGAGGAAGTTCCTATTATTTGAGAATATCCCAATGTATTTCCCGAGGAGTTGCCAGGGTTACCGCCAGAGAGAAATGTAGAGTTTGTGATCAATCTTATTCCCGGTACTCAACCTATTTCTAAATCAGCATACCGGATGGCACCAGTTGAATTGAAGGAGTTGAAGACTCAGTTGCATGAGTTGTTGGAGAAGGGGTTCATTCAGCAGAGTTCTTCACCTTGGGGAGCTCCTGTTTTATTTGTGAAGAAGAAGGATGGTTCCTTGAGATTGTGTATTGATTACCGTGGTTTGAATCAGGTGACCATCAAGAATAAATATCATTCGTCAATGATTGACGAGTTGTTTGATCAATTTCAGGGAGCCAAAGTCTACTCTAAATTTGATTTGAGGCAGGGGTATTATCAGCTTCGGATTCGTACGGAGGATGTTCCGAAGTCTGCCTTCAGGACTCGGTACGGGCATTATGAGTTTGTTGTTATGCCCTTTGGATTAATTAATGCACTGGCAGTATTCATGGATCTTATGCATCGGGTTTTTCAGCCATATTTAGACCAGTTCGTGGTAATCTTTATTGATGATATCTTGGTCTATTCTAAATCTGAATCGGAGCACGAGCAACATCTACGGCTTGTCTTACAGAAGCTGCAGGAGCATCAGTTGTTTGCCAAGTTCAGCAAATGTGAATTTTGGCTACAACACATATCTTTTCTTCGCCACGTGATTACACAGAGCGGTATTTCTGTAGATCCTACTAAGATTAAAGTGGTGATGTCTTGGAA
The DNA here is from genome assembly GCA_037974665.1 of Ehretia macrophylla. Lineage (NCBI taxonomy): Eukaryota > Viridiplantae > Streptophyta > Magnoliopsida > Boraginales > Ehretiaceae > Ehretia > Ehretia macrophylla. The sequence continues at coordinate 2,709,256 of CM075779.1, forward strand.
ACGGCCAGAGAATGTTTCTGAGGTCCGTAGCTTTCTTGGCTTGGCGGGTTATTATCGTAGGTTTGTAAAGGACTTCTCGAAGATTGCTGGGCCACTTTCTAAGTTGACTCAGAAACGGACTATCTTTACTTGGGATGAGAAGTGTGAGAGTGGGTTTCAGGAGTTGAAAAAGAGATTGACTACTGCTCCAGTACTTGCTCTACCAGAGGGGACCGATAATATGGTTATTTACAGCGATGCATCCAAGGAGGGCTTGGGATGTGTTCTTATGCAGAATAGCCGAGTTATTGCCTATGCTTCCAGGAAGTTGAAGCCTTATGAGGTGAATTATCCGACTCATGATCTTGAGTTGGCAGCAATTGTCTTCGCACTGAAGAAGTGGCGTCATTATCTGTGGGGCAGTAAGTTCGAGATTTTCACTGATCATAAGAGTCTGAAGTACTTGTTCTCACAGAAGGAGTTGAATATGCGCCAGCGGAGGTGGATGGAACTTCTTGGAGATTATAATTGTTCTATCAATTATCTGCCTGGCAAGGCAAATGTTGTAGTAGATGCTCTTAGTTGTAAGGCGAGTATCTCTTGTTTAGCTGTCAAGAAATGGGAAGTTCTTGAGGAGTTCGCTTGTTGGAGACCGGAGTTGACTCAGGTTGGGGTGATGTGTTCACATCTCCGTATTCAACCTTTATTATTGTCTCAGATCAGAGAAGCTCAGCAACTAGATGTTAAACTTCAGAAGATCAAGGATCAGATCACAGATGATCAGTCTGACTTTAAACTGCATGAGGACAGTATTCTTCGGTTTCAGAACAGGGTATGTGTTCCCGATGAACCGGGCTTGAGGCGAGGTATTCTAGAGAAGGCTCATAATTCTAAGTACACTATTCATCCTGGTGGAACTAAGATGTATCGGGATTTGAAGCAACATTACTGGTGGAATAACATGAAGAGAGAGGTTGCTCAGTTTGTATCTAGATGTTTGACTTGTCAGATGGTGAAAGCCGAGCATCAACGACCTGCAGGGTTACTTCAGCCGTTGGCTATACCAGAGTGGAAGTGGAAGCATATTACGATGGATTTTGTCACTGGTTTGCCTAGAACACCAAGGGTTAATGATGCAGTTTGCGTTGTCGTGGATCGTTTGACGAAGACAGCTCACTTTATTTTGATGCGGATGGGAGATGGAGTTGCAAAGTTGACGGATCTTTATTTGGATCAGATTGTTAGACTTCACGGGATTCTATCTAGTATTGTCTCAGATCGAGATCCTCGATTTACTTCTCGTTTATGGGAGAAACTTCAGGAGACCTTGGGTACTCAGTTGAACTTCAGTACCGCGTATCATCCACAGACCGACGGTCAGTCTAAGCAGACTATTCAGATTCTGGATGATATGCTTAGGGCTTGTGTTTTGGACTTCGGTAGGAACTGGGAGAAACATCTACCACTTTCCGAGTTTGCCTATAACAATAGTGATCAAGCTACTATTGGGATGGCACCTTTCGCAGCTCTTTACGGTCGTAAGTGCCGTTCACCTTTATATTGGGATGAGGTAGGAGAGATGAAGACTATAATGAACTATAATGACCATTCAATAAAGGATACTCTAGTTGGTGTAGCTTCAAACGCCATCACGATCTCAACCGACTTCTTATCAACCCCATGACACACACACCCAGGGTACCTCACTAGCCCTGCCCTCCATGGCATCTCCGCCCATGCAAGATGAGGGTAGCCTCTGATAGCCATGCCGTTTTCAACCCGAGGGCCCGATACCGCCCGAGAGGTGGCATACGCATATCAAGACTCAACAATAAAAATAAGCATTCAGTCACATGAGGACAACCTTTTCCGTTGACTGTCTCCCGGTTCATCAATAATCAATATTCAATAATCAATAATCAATAATGCATCAATCAATTAATAACATTACAACAACATAACATCAATTAATCAATTAACAACTAAACAACTAAGTTAGATGACAAAGTAGGCCACCCAACTTAACATGCATTAGACACACAACCAAACCTTAATCTAACCATCAACAACTCACAATTCAATCACTCAAACACCACCCGATCATCTAAAGGCATATATCAACATTTTAAAGAAAGACAACCTAAACTTCTAATAATCATAACTTACATTCAACTAATCCAAACAACTCCAAACCAGTTCCTATCACTCACTCACTCAATCAACTACATTAGCCCCCTCGGAAACCAACCAAAATACATCCAAATCAAGCCCAACAAACCTAAAACCTTAATGCACCTAGGCTGAAATTTTTGGACTTTCACACCGACATCACAATCAAAATTTCGCAATTACAACAGCACTACCCCGTATTTAATTTTTTTTTTACAAATTGATGGCAATCGATTCCAACCACTACAACTCAAATTATTCAACAAATAGCCAACAACTCAACTTTTAATACCCGAAAATAAAAATTCATGCTACAACGGTTCAAATCTTATATAAATGCATATAAACGATCCTTAGCATGCACTGAGCAATAATATAACATCAATTCAACATTCTAACGGTTCAAATTTCAATTATATGCAAAAACATAAAAATGACATTTTGAGATCTAGAATTTTTCTCTCACCTTTGATGTGTTTTGATGCAAGAAAGATGTAGGATGGATGCCCAACAAGTGAAATCAAGCTTTGAATGAAGTGATTTGGACTTGAATTGCAAAATTTATGTGAAAAATGCTTTGAAAAACCTTGAAAATGCCTTCTTTCTTCTCCTTCATGGATTTTCGGTAATGTGTGTATTTTTTGAGTGTGTTTTCTTTGTTTTTAATGTGTATTGATGATATAAGCTCAAGGTCAACAAAATTTTAAAAGTCAAAGTTAGTATTTTTAGTCTTTTAACTAGTATTTTTAGTCTTTTAATTGTTTTTAGACTATTTTTGTTCACCCAAATGCAACTAACACTTAGACTATTTTTAAGTAGTATATTTTTAGTTTACAACAAGTTTCACATGCATAGTCTTATACCCGACTGTTAAAAACTCGATTTTTGCAAAAGAAAGTGAAAAGTCATATTATTTGTTTTCAAATGTCTTTTGAATGCACAATTAATCTAAAATCATTTAATACCACATATAAATACATTTATATTAATATATACTAGGTCAACGAACGTCAATGCAAGAATTGGGTTTAGAATAAATCACTATTTGGCTCAAAAATGCTACTTTTCGCTCGAAAAGTCTATTTAAATTACTATTCCGTTTTAGAATCAATTTTCCGAAAAGTCTATTTAAATTACTATTTCATTTTAGAATCAATTTTTTTCAAACATGGGTCTATTAATAATAGAGGACTAGGTTTTAAGACGTTTAAAATACTCGTGTAAAAATTTTAGCGGACGTGCATTCAAAACACTATTCATAAAAACCGACGATAAAATTTTCAATTTCGTTTTTGATGAAAATTTTATGAATGCACACATAGCATGTATTAGGAATATAAATCGTATATTTAGCACATTCTAACTCATACAACACATAAACATGTCAAATCACGCAAATCGAGGCAAAGACATACAAATCGAGGTAAAGAGAAAAACTGGGGTTTCACATTAGTAGCCTTTCTTTTGAACATGATTAGATTGCCAGACAGGTTTATAATCTATTTTGCAAATGTATGATATAGCCTACGGATTGATATTGGAACGGAGGCGTATAACTTTTGAATGAACTGTTGAATTAATATATGGAAATGGTTGTGTTGTATGTTGTTGAAATGGTTGTGGAGTTGTTGTTGATCTTTGAAGTTGGTTGTATGAGTTACAAAAGGGTTGGTTTAGAGCCCCGATATCCGTGTTACTGTCATTATACTGCCGAAATTCCATTGCGTCCTGACTGATCGTAGGTGAGGCCGAGTTGGGACGTGACAGAATGTATTCATTTTAAGTTTAATTAAATCCTAGGATGGTAGAGGACTTTAGTAAAACATATTTTACAAATCTAATATAAGTTTGCACATAGGGAGTTTTGTTTGTTTGTTAAGATCTCACTTTGCATATTAGTTCATTTATAAGCAATTATCACATATAAGCAAACGAATGAACACATATACATGAATCATATACTAAGATCTCATAGTTCACACAAAGCTACTTATAAGCTACCAACATATAAAGCATATAAAATAGCATGCATGCAACACAAACGAATGGTGGATCATGGACTTGGACCAATCATAAGGAAATAAGACTATCCTAAAGAACATCTAATGCCTTCAAGATCTTATTCTTCCTTGGATTCTTCAAGTCATTCGAACTCCTTGGATGCCTTCAATGGTCTTCTTGCACTTTGTCATGACCCCATTTCGCTAATAAGGTCTCTGATGCCACTGTGAGCCTAATAACCCTAGTTATTCCTATACCGTTCAATTTAGGGTCGTGATGCCACGGGCTTAAGAAGATCACTCATCCTAAGTTCGCTAAGGCTCATTACGTTAGCTCGTGCACTATTAACTGCTAGGTTCCAAGTCATCACTTCATCAACAAGAGGTACGATTTTGCAAGAATAACACCTAAAAGGTCGGAAACGACGGTCGATTGTTTGGACCTGATAATTAGATATGACTAGAGCTAAGGCCATTTTCCTTGATATACATAGTAAGCTTTGCATCTTGTTTAGGTAACCTTAATCCACTTAGTATTATTCCTATCTAGATCTTTGTACCCTAAGCTCTTCTGAAATTGAAATTCGATTGGTAGCTACAACATCATTACTAGATTCAGTGATTAACCTCACAGTATTATCATGATAATCTTTAATTAGATCCAGAACTACCCGGTTTGACCTATTAAGGCCTAACACTGTAACTAAGCATTGGATGTAAGCTTAAAGATAATTAGCTAAGTCCACGAATCTTGAACCTGCAAATACGTACATATCACAAGACGATAATGCAAATTCACAAGATAAGGACATGAGTTAAATATAAATTCGGGTACTAGATTCAAAATGTACCATATCAAGTCCAGCAAACATAATCACACTAGGTAGGCTAATATCCCACTTCAAGAGTCTACCACAACTAGTTAAAAGTGCCATCATACTTAACATACACAAACAAGATGCAAAACACAAGTAGGTTGTCACACCCCAACTCAACCCCACTTATGATCAGTCGGCACGCAACAGAATTTCAGCAATATAACATCTGTAATATGGATTTTAGGGCTCTAAACCAACCCTTTTATAACATCATACAACCAACTCCAAATTTCAACAACTCCACAACCATTCATCAAATACAAAGCCATTCATTTAACATCCATACGACATTCCAACATAAGTCATAAGCCTCTGTTTCAACCACATACCACAAGCTATTGTGATAACCCGAAACCGACATGTATTTAATGGCATTTGACTGCATTTAATTAAATGTTTAATTAGTTAAATCATCTAATTTTCACTATTTTGCTATTTCTTTTAGAAGAATTCAAAAAGGATTTATATTAATTGATTAAAAGATTATTACCTATTTCTAATCATTGTAGTAATTGAATTTATTCTCTTGTGATTAATTAAGTGCCATCTTAAATGTTAATATTTAATTGCACTTGATTATATGTTTATATTTATTTGGTCATTTGTAACTTAACATTAACTTCATAATTCTTTAAAATGTTCTAGAAATAGTTAAATTAATTATTTTAAATGAATATTGAGTACCTTGATTGTTTTGATTATTTTAATAATCGGTTTTGGTTGTTTTGCATTAAAATCACTCGGTTTTCAAATAAATAAGGAAAGTAACTCCGAGCCGGAGTGAATTTTAAACTATTCTACTATTCTGCTTTTCAAAGAATTAAAGTTTTATATTATTGCTCATCACTTTATTAGCGATCGATTATTGATCGTTCGATCGTAGAATTTTGAAAATAAGAGTTAGAGAAATATTTTTCGGATTTAGTGAAAAATGTTTTTAGCTTAATTTAACTAGTTTTAGTTATTTTTCATTTAATTGCATTGTTTTAACTTGAATTAGATTTAATGGCATCAAAATAAGCTTATTTGACTATTTTTAATTAAAGTTTGATTTTGCAAATGACCAAAATGCCCTTGTCATCTTTTAAATTAAAAAACAAGGCAAAAATGACTCAAGGCAAAAATGACTCAAAACAAAACCAAAAATGACCCTTGTGTCCCCCTCCCTTGGCCGAATGGTTTTCAAGAGAAAAAAATGATTTTGCTTTCAATTTCTTCTACAATCGTGCGTGGAACTGCTCGGGGGTCGTGGCTCGGGTCCTTGCAGGTCTTGGTCTTCAATCTCTGTGAGGGTTTTCACACTTTTGTGCATTTTAATATGAATTTGATTTTTGAGTCAATTGTTTAGATTCGATATTTATCGCGTTATAATGCCTGTTATTGCTTGAAATAGCTTGTTTAGGGTTCGAAGAGCATTGCTTGTTAGTTATTTAGCAATTTTTACAGTTGAAAATGCGTATTTGAAATTGGGGAAGAACATGAATAGTAAATTATGAATGGTAAACCCTAGAATTTCAGATTTCGATCTGAATTGCGATTGATTGATTTGGATAGGTGCCCTTAGTGATAGAAAGATAAAATGTGAAATAAAAACGGATCGGCCTTTGTTAAAATTGAAAATTAGACAAAGAAACGTAAAGGGGCCGTTTGACCAAAAGTTAACCGTGCTCGAATTGAGTTAGGGGTTTTGTAATTAAGGGTATGGAAGCACTTTTGGCGCTGTTGTGGCATTGATTGAATGACTGGTTAGCATAGTTGTAGTTCAAACGCAGTAGGTGGACTTTCGGGTCTCGGGTGAGAAAGTGAAGTTTAGTGACATAGAAACATGCCTTGTAGTGCCTGAGTGAATGTAGTGAAATCGGTTTCCTAATCTCGTAGCTCGTTTGCTCGTAATTGTCCTTGGAAGTTGGGGTTGAATAGTGATATTTGTTGTTTTCGTGTTTGTACTGTTGTTACTTGTTTAATTGGTGTTATTGTTGCTTATTATTGCTTGTTATGCTTGAAAAGTTAGTTGAATGCTAGTATTGATTGTGATTGCTTGTTATCTCGTTTGTTGTCACTAGTTTGTATTGTTGTGCTATCGCTCGTTTATTGCCTTGTATCGAGTCTTGCATTGCATAGTGTCCAGTGCGTGAGTGATGGGCCTCTTTGGGTAGCCTCGGGTTGCTAGTGTTGGTTGCTCTAGCTCTGTAGCTATTCCATCTTCTCGCTTAGGTTGCCTCCCAGGGAGATTTGGGTCTTAGATTGATGGATACTTCCGGGGTATTCCAAACTGGTGTTATAAGGTGGTTGCGCGCTTATTGTCATCGTTGTCAACATCAAGCTCGAGATTGATGTATCGCTCATGAAATGGTATATTGATCGTAAGAGTGAACCATAGCCTTCAGAGTATGGTATAGCTTTGAATGGTTGTGTTAATGCTTTCAGTAATTGATTATTGTATTGATTGTTTGTCTTGATTGCTTATTTATCAGTTATATTGCTTAACTGTCTTATTTGCATTGCACGACTTTCTTTCTCTCCAATTCGATATCTGTCTCGCCCTCACTGAGTATACGTGTTGAGTATACTCACTCCTCACCACCACATTTCAGGAAATGTCATGTTAGCTGGAAGTTCGTGATTTCATGAAAGTTCGTTGCCTGAAGAGTTGTCTTGTGTGCCTATGTGGCTTGAGTGTCGAAGTTGTAAAGATATATGTTTTCATATGTTGTAGGTATTTATTGCTAAAAGAAATGTAATTTAAATTTAGCTAAGTAGTTGAGGTGAATTGATAAGCTAGTTTATGTAATCAGTTAGCATAACTTATCTTCAATGCATGTTTGTAATGTCCAAAGGAAAAGAGTTAGAATGGCATGATAGTTTATTTTATGCAGTAGCTTAGTATGGTTTAATTGTCTAGTTTGAATGTACTGGTCAAAAATGAAAAGAGATAGGTTAGCTTTTAAATTGGAAATGTATGTATACCTGCTGAATTTAATTGTTGAAAACCGAGGCTCGGATGGCCTTGAGGAAGTTTTGTATGGTTGAACACGGCGTTGGTCCATTTAAATGCTATTACAGTTTTACATTTTGCCTAGAAACAGGGGAGACTCCGTCCGTTTTCCCTGAAAATTATGCCCAGGTTTGGATTTGAGTTGTGATTAGATTGATTGATAGAACTCCCGGTCTCGAGAGGGATTGGGGTGTTACAGGTGGTATCAGAGCTTGTCTAGCTCATAAGCCGGGACAGGGTCCTCGGTCTGGTGGGTAGTGACCCTTGAATGTGTGCTTGTTAAGTGTGTCTTGAAAGTGTATGCTTGTATGTGAGATTGTATGTCTTGACTTGAATGTATGCACTTATGTGATATAGTTATGTGTTATGTGTTAATTGTGTGCTAAGTAAGGTGAAGTGTCTAGTTGTGCATTGAATTGACCTATTGAATTGGCATCGTGAATCGAATTGACCTCATGAATTGTTATTTGCTAGAAGTATTACTTGTAATGTGTGTATAGAATGTCTTGAATTAGCTATGCCGTGATTTGAATTAATTATGTTGTGCTTGACTTGATTCTCGTGATTGAGTGACTTTGTTGAATAAACTGTTTTGTAAACTTACTTGCATAATAGTTTAAGGCATGTGTATAACTGTGATATATTGGCATTCATACATGTCCTATTGAAATGGTAAGAAAGACTTCTTTCTCCCCTGAAGAAAGTGGTTCACCGCTGGCTTTTCAAGGTGTATGGATTGGCAGGAATTGAATGGCATTTAATTAGACTTTATTTGGGAGTTGGTGTTTGTTTATGGAGCTTGGCATACTTCTAAGACTCTTATTTGTGAATGGCAATCATAAAAAGATAACTTTCTTTGGGGTTTCTGTATGATGGCTCTTGGTAGCATTCTTGGGTTTCTTACTGGGTATTCTTTGGAGACTTCTATTGGCACTTCTTGGTAGACTTGGCTATTGGGTTTTCAGTTGGACTTACTGTATGGTATTATCTATGGTATATGTGTCTCAGTCTTTATTGGACTGTTACTGGTATTCCTTATTGGAAATTCTTCAATGACATTCTCTAGGATTCTTAGTGGTCGTTTATTTAGTATTACTTATTGGGCAATTCTTGGTACTTTCTTACTGGAGCATTGTTCGGGTATTTGGCATCCCTCAGTTGGTTTGGTAACTGGAATTCCTATCAGACTCATTATCTCATATTACTTATGGTATTCTTTGGAATTCTTATTGGGCCTTCTACTAGTATTTTCCTTATTGGCATTTATTGGAAGATCCTACACTTGGAATTCTGCTTGGGCATATTATCTTGTACTGTTTACGGCTTCTCCTTCGGCCTTTCCACTCAGGGGAAATCTATACTTGCTGTTTGACTAAGATGTTGCGGTAGGAACTCAGTGATTGGAAGATTTCATTTAGAGGTTGGCCTTTGGCATTCTTTTCTATATTCCTTTACAGAACTTTCAGCTGGGTCTATTTACGGTAATCAACACTGCATGAGGTGCATCTACTCTGGCTATCTCTTAACTTTCTTATTTGGTACTTGTTAGACTTCTATTGAAGATTCTTAAATAGGGTATTCCTTCGGTACTCTTCATGCCATTAGTATGTGGTATTGATAATATCTATAGTATCTTTGCTTCAGTCTTTAGTTGGTATTTCCTCGGCATTCTAGATTGGAATTTCTATTCGGGATTTCCTACGAGCATTCTTATATACTATCTTGCTCAGCAATCGATGAAGATTAGTTAGAGTTGGATTTTGGATGATGCAGAGTCCTATTGGAAGAAGAATTGCGAGGACGCAATTGTTTTAAGAGGTGGAATGATGTGATAACCCGAAACCGGCATGCATTTAATGGCATTTGACTGCAATTAATTAAATGTTTAATTAGTTAAATCATCTAATTTTCACTGTTTTGCTATTTCTTTTAGAAGAATTCGAAAAGGATTTATATTAATTGATTAAAAGATTATTATCTATTTCTAATAATTGTAGTAATTGAATTTATTCTCTTGTGATTAATTAAGTGTCATATTAAATGTTAATATTTAATTGCACTTGATTATATGTTTATATTTATTTGTTCATTTGTAATTTAACATTAACTTCATAATCCTTTAAAATGTTCTAGAAATAGTTAAATTAATTATTTTAAATGAATATTGATTACCTTGATTGTTTTGATTATTTTAATAATCGGTTTTGGTTGTTTTGCATTAAAATCACTCGGTTTTCAAATAAATAAGGAAAGTAACTCCGAGCCGGAGTGAATTTTAAACTATTCTACTATTCTACTTTTCAAAGAATTAAAGTTTTATATTATTGCTCATCACTTTATTAGCGATCGATTATTGACCGTTCGATCGTAGAATTTCAAAAATAAGAGTTAGAGAAATATTTTTCGGATTTAGTGAAAAATGTTTTTAGCTTAATTTAACTAGTTTTAGTTGTTTTTCATTTAATTGCATTGTTTTAACTTGAATTAGATTTAATGGCATCAAAATAAGCTTATTTGACTATTTTTAATTAAAGTTTGATTTTGCAAATGACCAAAATGCCCTTGTCATCTTTTAAATTAAAAAACAAGGCAAAAATGACCCTTGTGTCCCCCCCTTGGCCGAATGGTTTTCAAGAGAAAAAAAAATGATTTTGCTTTCAATTTCTTCTACAATCGTGCGTGGAACTGCTCGGGGGTCGTGGCTCGGGTCCTTGCGGGTCTTGGTCTTCAATCTCTGTGAGGGTTTTCACGCTTTTGTGCATTTTAATATTAATTTTATTTTTGAGTCAATTTTTCAGATTCGATATTTATCGCGTTATAATGCATGTTATTGCTTGAAATAGCTTGTTTAGGGTTCGTAGAGCATTGCTTGTTAGTTATTTAACAATTTTTACGGTTGAAAATGCATATTTAAAATTGGGGAAGAACATGAATAGTGAATTATGAATGGTAAACCCTAGAATTTTGGATTTCGATCCGAATTGCGATTGATTGATTTGGATAGGTGCCCTTAGTGATAGAAAGATAAAATGTGAAATAAAAACGGATCGGCCTTTGTTAAAATTGAAAATTAGACAAAGAAACGTAAATGAGCCGTTTGACCAAAAGTTGACCGTGCTCGAATTGAGTTGGGGGTTTTGTAATTAAGGGTGTGAAAGCACTTTTGACGCTGTTATGGCGTTGATTGAATGACCGGTTAGCATAGCTGTAGTTCAAACGCAGTAGGTGGACTTTCGGATCTCGGGTGAGAAAGTGAAGTTTAGTGACATAGAAACGTGCCTTGTAGTGCCTGAGTGAATGTAGTGAAATCAGTTTCCTAATCCCGTAGCTCGTTTGCTCGTAATTGTCTTTGGAAGTTGGGGTTGAATAGTGATATTTGTTGTTTTCGTGTTTGAACTGTTGTTACTTGTTTAATTGGTATTATTGTTGCTTATTATTGCTTGTTATGCTTGAAAAGTTAGTTGAATGCTAGTATTGATTGTGATTGCTTGTTATCTCGTTTGTTGTCACTAGTTTGTATTGTTATGCTATCGCTCGTTTATTACCTTGTATCGAGTCTTGTATTGCATAGTGTCCAGCGCGTGAGTGATGGGCCTCTCTGGGTAGCCTCCGGTTGCCAGTGTTGGTTGCTCTAGCTCCATAGCTATTCCCTCTTCTCGCTTGGGTTGCCTCCTAGGGAGATTTGGGTCGTAGATTGATGGATGTCATGCCCCAACTCGACCCCTCCTACAATCAGTCAGGATGCAACGGAATTTCGGCAGTATAACGACAGTAATTATGATACCGAGGCTCTAAGCCAACCTCATTAGAACATCATACACCAAACTCCACAACCATACAACAAACAACTCGTCAATTAAAAACAACAACATACAACATAATCATATTATACAATAATCATTTTTTCATTATACGCCTCCGTTCCAACATAATACATGAACTTCAATATACATTGCAAAACATGTTGAAACAAAAGAAAGGCTACTAAGACAGCATCAACTAATTCATTATCTTTTCAACATCTTTTACATTATGAACTACAAAGTATATAAAAGTCTACTAAGTTAATATACAAGATAGCAAGACAATACAACAGCAAGGATAAGACTCAGGAACATAAGACTCATCCACGAAAGGCACATTTCCATCTTCAGGAGGCACGTACCCGTAGTCTTTCTCTACAACACCTGTATACATGCAATAATAGAGAGTGAGCTTATATAAAATAAGCCTAGTGAGGATCCGATAGATCTCGAGCAAGGTCTACTAAACTCCTTGGAATAATCCTTTGAGTCAGTAAGCACACAATAACATCAATAATACTATCATGACATAATCTATATGACCATTCAATAAAGGATACACTAGTTGGTGTAGCTCCAAACGCCATCACGATCTCAACCATTCTTCTTGTAACTCCCCATTACTCACGCACCCGAGGTACCTCACTAGCCTCGCCCTTCATGACACCTCCATCATGCAAGCTGGAGGTAGTCTCTGGTAGTTATGCCGTTATCAATCCGACAGCCCGTTGCTGCCCGAGAGGTGGCACACACATACCAAGACTCAGCAATAATAATAAATATCATTCACAATACAGGAGGACAATCTAGAAGAATTTCCTGTCTCCCGGTTCATCAATAATCATCAATAATCATCTTTACATCAATATAATATCAATAATCAATTAGATAACAAATAACTAAGTTAGATGACAAAGTAGGCCATCCAACCGGACATGCATTAAATACACAATTAAACCCTAGTTTACCCATCAACAACTCACCATTCAATCACTCAAACACCACCCAATCATCTAAAGACATAGTTTAAGAATTTAAAGAAAGACACCCTAAACTTCAAAAATTCATAACTTACATTCTACTAACCCAAACATTGCCAAATCAGTTTATATCACTCACCCATTCAACCTACTACATTAGCCCTCTCAAAAATCCACCATAACACCTCCAAATCACGCCCGATAACCCTAAAACCCTAGGATGTCTTGGCTGAATTTTCCGGACTTTCCCACGAGTAATGTAATTGAAAATTCGGCATTACAACAGCACTAACACGTAATTATCAAGTATTTAGAAATCGACGGCAATCGATTTCGATCATCACAACTCAATTAATTCAACATTAAACGATTTAATCAAAATTTAATACCCGAAAAATAAAAATTATGCTACATCAGACAGAAACTTGTAGTATTACCACTAAACGATCCCTAGCATGCAAGGAGCAATAATCTAACATCAGAATACAATTCTGACGGTTCAATCTTCATTTATACGCAAAAATGCAAAAGTCAAGTTTTGAGATTTAGAATTTTTCTCTCACCTTTGATGCGATATAAGCCTAGGGATGCGTGAAGTGCGTGCCCAACAAGTAGAATCCAAGTCGGTGCAAAGTTTTACGGACAAAACTAGGTTTTTCTTTGAAAATTTGATTGAAAAGCTTGAAAATTCTCTTTTCTTTTTTCTCCTTCTTCCTCTCGGCCAAGTGTGTGCAATTGGGTGGGTTTTTGTGTTATGTGAGTGTGTGTAACTACTTTGAGCATAAATAGTTAATAGTTAATATAGTTTAAGTTATAAAAACTAATTAATTTTTGTGTTTTAATGACTTTAAAAGCATTTTATTACTCACCCATGTTCAAAATAATTATGCAACCCCCAAGATATCTTAAGTGGGTTATTTTTAGGTGACAAGAAGTTTTACATTCAAAGAATTCTACCCAAGTCGGCTTAAAACTCGTTTTTTCAAAAAAAGTGGTGTAAAAACCCTAATAAATTCCTAAGTCGATTTGAAATCCGTTTTTATCAAACACAGGTCTACTAAAGTCTATGGACTAGGTCTAGAAGGGTTAAAAAGACCAGTTTCAAAATTTTAGCGAACGTGCTTCGAAAATACTATTCACTAAAAATCGACGATAAAATTTCTGACTCTGTTTTTTATGAAAATTTCATGAATGCACATTTAGCATGTTCTAGGAGTATTGATACCAAAATTACCACATTCTAAGTCATATAGCACATAAACAGGTCAAATGTACGCAAAACGAGATAAAATGCGTAAATCGAGTTAAAGCAGAAAAGTGGGGTTTCACAATGGATACTTCCGGGGTATTCCAAGCTAGTGTTATAAGGTGGTTGCGCGCTTATTGTCATCGTTGTCAACATCAAGCTCGAGATTGATGTATCACTCGTGAAATGGTATATTGCTCGTAAGAGTAAACCATAGCCTTCAGAGTGTGGTATAGCTTTGAATGGTTGTGTTAATGCTTTCAGTAATTGCTTATTGTATTGATTTTTTGTCTTGATTGCTTATTTATCAGTTATATTGCTTAACTGTTTTATTTGCATTGCACGACTTTCTTTCTCTCCAATTCGATATTTGTCTCGCCCTCACTGAGTATACGTGTTGAGTATACTCACTTCTCACCACCACATTTCAGGAAATGTAATGTTAGCTGGAAGTTTGTGATTTTATAAAAGTTCGTTGCCTGAAGAGTTGTCTTGCGTGCCTATGTGGCTTGAGTGTCGAAGTTGTAAAGATATATGTTTTCATATGTTGTAGGTATTTATTGCTAAAAGAAATGTAATTTAAATTTAGCTAAGTAGTTGAGGTGAATTGATAAGCTAGTTTATGTAATCAGTTAGCATAACTTATCTTCAATGTATGTTTATAATGTCCAAAGGAAAAGAGTTAGAATGGCATGATAGTTTATTTTATGCAGTAGCTTAGTATGGTTTAATTGTCTAGTTTGAATGTACTGGTCAAAAATGAAAAGAGATAGGTTAGCTTTTAAATTGGAAATGTATGTATACCTGCTGAATTTAATTGTTGAAAACCGAGGCTCGGATGGCCTTGAGGAAGTTTTGTATGGTTGGACACGGCGTTGGTCCATTTAAATGATATTACAGGTTTTACATTTTGCCTAGAAACAGGGGAGACTCCGTCCGTTTTCCTTGAAAATTATGCCCGGGTTTGGATTTGGTTTGTGATTAGATTGATTGATAGAACTCCTGGTCTCGAGAGGGATCGGGGTGTTACAGCTATACTATACATTTACAAAATAGATTATAAAGTAGTCTAGCAACCTAATCATATTCAAAAGGTAGACTACTAAACTAGTATTATATAAACCATTATCTTCGAGTAATTTATACAATACCACATACTATAAAAGCTAAGACAAAAACATGGAGCACTCCAACTTAACTCACAGATAAGACTCCGGCACATAAGACTCCTCCATAGAAGGCACAAACTCAGCTTCCTGAGGAACATATCCAGTATCCTACTAGACTATATATCGCGTAATCGGACCAAACTTTTTGAATTGACGATTTCATCTAAGAATTGTTCTTGAAAACTTAATCAACTCTTAGAATTGTATGTTCCGTTATTTTTTATCTTGATAAAGTATCAAAACGAAAAAGTTGTAATACTTATGGTTGATAAGTAAAACAAAACAAATATGCAAAGGATTTGTATTCTTTCATAGTTTGCATAAGGGTATGCAAGATGTAAATAATATGATTCTAGACTAGCAAAGGGTTGTGTGGTAAGCATATTCATTGGCATGGTATTAGATATAATTGGAATTCATTCTCAAATTTGTATTTCTTCTTTAGTTAGTGGTAATGCCAAGAAGAAAGACAAAGAAAGATGATTTCTATTAGCCAGTGAGAACATATCTAAGAATAAAATTAAGGATTGTATAGGCATGTGTAAAAGAATTTTTTCATAGCCTTAAAACCGGACATTAAAAGAGGTTTTAATCCAAAGTATCTTTATAGCTTGAATGTCAAGGTTGTAAAGCTACTATGGTTTATAAATCTTCTTTTTATGATTAGTACTATGTGGAATCTAGTGAAACATTGGTGTATGTGTTCGAGGATAGAATCTTAATCATAGTAGTGCGCTTTCAGAAGTGTAGAATGTTTTCAGTGTTAGCAAATGAAATAAATGTTGTTGCGTTAGCTAAATACAATTTATTTGGATGCCTTCTGGACATTTTTTTGTATTTTAAGGATTATACCTAAATGATATTCGGAATAAAATTTATATTCCTAAAGTTTATAAAAACGCATTATGGTGTAGTCTTTATTTATCTTAATGTGGACGAAAGAACGTATTGCAAACATATTGTTAACCGTTATAACCATCCACCAAATTTTAAGATCACTCAAATAATCCAAATCAATTGTAGTCATCCTTTGTTTGATAAAGGATTACAACTACTAAACTGTTTGGATCAATACATGTTGATGTATGTAGAGCTATTTCGGAATAGGCTCGTATAGTAAAAGGTATTAGTGCATTATGATTAGATCATGAAGGTAAAATACTTGAGTACTATTTTGTTTGAGTATCCCAAATTTTGATATAGTATTGAAATTAACCAATGCCCAATGTACCGCAATTAAATGGGCTTTTCTTAATGAAGAAACCGTGCTTTGTTAGACATAGTACATTTGTTGATTAGTTTAACTAATCATCCTATTTATTTATGGGTTGTACTTTCTTTAATTTAATTTTATTTTGAATAGTAAATCCCTGCTATTGTTAGAACTTTATGTTTGATATAAGTTGGAAAGCAATCAAGGATTAAATTTGTTAATTTTGATTTGCCCTTCTTTTTATTGAAAAGTTTTATAAGGACTAGTGGGAGTTTAGGTTAAAGATAATTTTGTAGTATATCTTAGTTTTTCTAAGATATAATTTCCATTTAATGATCAATGTGTATTGATTTATTAGATAATAATCTTTCTTGAAGAAAATGTTTTGTTCAAGAAAATATTTGTGAAACCCCAGATTTCATCTATACATGAATTTGCGTGTTTTGACTTGTATATGTGTTATATGAGTTAAAATGCGCTCATTTAATGATTTATAATCCTATTACATGCTATGTGTGTATTCATGAAATTTTCACAAAAAACGGCATCAGAAATTTTATCATCGGTTTTTGTGAATAGTATTTTGAACGTACGTCATCTAAAATTTTGACATAGGTGTTTTAAACATTTTAGAACCTAGTCCTATGTTATTAATAGAACCATATTTAATAAAAATTGATTCTGAAACGGAATAGAAATTTAAACGGACTTTTCGGACGAAAAATAGTGTTTTTGAGCCAAATAGTGATTTCTTCTAAACCCGATTCTTGCATTAACTTTCGTTGACCTAGTATATATTAATATAAATGTATTTATATGTTGTATTAAATAATTTTCGATTAATTGTGCATTCAAAAGACATTTGAAAACAAATAATATGACTTTTCATCTTCTTTTGTAAAAATCGAGTTTTTAGCCGAGTTAGGTGTTAATGTATACGTATGAAATTTGTTGTCAACTAAAATATACTACTTAAAAATAGTCTAAGTGTTAAATTGCATTTGGGTGAGCAAAAATAGTCTAAAAACAATTAAAAGATTAAAAATACTAATTAAAAGACTAAAAATACTAACTTTGACCTTGCAAATTTTGTTGACCTTGAGCTTATATCATCAACACACATTAAAAACAAAGCAAACACACTCAAAAAATACACACATTACTGAAAATCCAAAGGGAAGCAAAAAAAGACATTTTCAAGATTTTTCAAAGCATTTTTCACATAGATTTTGCAATACAAGTCCAAATCACTTCATTCAAAGCTTGATTTTGCTTTTTGGGCATCCATTATACCTATTTCTAGCCTTAGTTTGCATCAAAAGGTGAGAGAAAAATTCTAGATCTCAAAATGTCATTTTTATGTTAATTTATATAACCAAATTTTTAGCCGTTGAAATATTAAATTGATGTTATATTATTGCTCAGTAGATGCTAAGGATTGATTATATGTGTTTATATCAGTTTTAAACCGTTGTAGCATGAATTTTTATTTTTCGGGTATTAAAATTGAGTTGTTGGCTATTTGTTGAATAATTGGAGTTGTGGTGATTGGAATCGATTGCTGTTAGCTTGTAAAAGTTTGTTAAATACATGGTACTAATGTTGTAAAGCCAAAATTTTGATTGTGATGTCAGTGTGAAAGTCTGAAAATTTCAGCCATGATGCATTAGGGTTTTAGGGTTGTTGGGCTTGATTTGGATGAATTATGGTTGGTTTCCGATGGGGCTTATGTTGTTGATTGAGTGGGTGAGTGATAGAAACTAGTTTGGAGGTAATCGGATTAGTAGAACGTAAGTTATGACTTTTAGAAGTTTGGGTTGTCTTTCTTTAAAATCTTGAATTATGCCTTTGGATGTTTGGGTGGTGTTTGAGTGATTGAATTGTGAGTTGTTGATGGTTAGAGTAGAGTTTGAATGTGTGATTATTGCATGTTAAGTTGGATGGCCTACTTTGTCATCTAACTTAGTTGTTCAGTTGTTAATTATTTATTTGATAATATGTTGTTAAAATGATGATTATTGATTGGTTATTGATGAATCGGGAGATAGGCAACCTACTTTGTTGTCCTCTAGTGATAATTGATTATTGATGAGCCGGGAGATAGTCAACGTGAAAGGTTGTCCTCCTGAGATATGAATGATTATTATTATTGTCATGAGTCTTGATATGTGTGTGCCACCTCTCGGGCAGAGTCGGGCTGTCTGGTTGAAAATGGCATGAATATCATAGGTTACCCCCAGCTCGCATGGGCAGAGGTGCCATGGAGGGAGAGGCTAGAGAGGTACCTCGGGTGCGTGATTAATGGGGAGTTATAAGAAGAATAGTTGAGATCGTGATGGCGTTTAGAGCTACACCAACTAGAGTATCCTTTATTGATTGGTCATTATAAGTAATGTGTTTATATTGTTATTGATGATTATTATTGTGTTTACTGCTCAAATGATGATTTCCAAGGAGTATAGTAAATACTGTTAGAGATCTATCGAATTCTCATTGGGCTTGTTTTATATAAGCTCACTTTTAATTATTGCATGCATACAAGTGTTACCGATCTAGATTACGGGTACGTGCCTCCAGAAGAGGATAATGTGCCATATGTGGACGAGTCCTATGTGCCAGAGTCTTGTCCTTGCTATCTGATGTTGTACTCTTTTGTTACCTTGTATATTAAAACTAGTTTGTTTGTATTTACTTAGAAGTTTATGATGTATAAGATGTTGTAAAGATAATGGATTAAATGTTGCTAGTTTAGTAGTCTTGTTTTAGAATATGTTTAGGTTGCTAGATTGGTTATAATCTATTTTGGAAATGTATGTTATATAATAAATGTATGATGTTGCAATGGAGGCGTATAACTTATGGATGCAATGGTAAAATAATGTTTAATGTATATTGTGGTTGCGTTGTTTAATTGTTGAATTGTTTGTGGAGTTGGATGTATGAGTTGCAAAGAGGTTGGTTTAGAGCCTCGGTGTCCTAACTACTATCGTTATACTGTCGAAATTTCTTGCGTCCTGACTGATTGTATGAGGGGTCGAGTTGGGGCATGACATTAAGTGGTATTAGAGCGCATGCTTAGCTGTCAGCCGGGGTATCCTCGGAATGTGGGTAGTGGTCTAAGTATGCAAATATGTATTAAGTGAAAGAAAAGTGAAACATATGTTAATATGTTTATGTGATTAATTTACTTATGTGTCTAACTTTCTATGTGACCAATATGCTTTAGGTGTTAAGTGAATTATGGTGGTCAATATGTTTTATGTGACAACGTGCCTTATGTACTCAATGTGTTGTAATTAATGTGCATTATGTGATTAATGTGTATTATGTGACAAATGTGTTTTATGTGATCGAAGTGTCTTGTATGAAGTTAGATGTTTATGTGGTTTTAATTGTTTATAACCAGCTTATGTGAAACAATGTCTTTAGGTGCTCAATGTACTTTAAGTGACCAATGTGAGTTATGTGATGAACTTGTCTTATGTGAAGTTTGTTGCTTATGTAACTTTAATTGTTTATAACTTACTTCTGTGATATAACCTGTTTATGTGATGTTGGCTTCTTATATGCTGAAGTGTGTGTTATGTGATAATGTTATATTATATGATAATCATGCATTACGTTAAACTTGTTTTCATGTGATGTAATTGTATATATGTTATAACTGTGGGTGAATGTTTTGGGTGAAGTAAAGATAGCTGCAAGAGCTTTCGGAACTAGAGGTAGGCCGTAATTTTGAATTATTATTATTCTGGTAGTTTGGCATTGAGATTTTGATTGTTATCTTTATGGATTTTAGTCTCGGTTTAATGGATCTGGTCTTGATGTTCTTTTAGCGAAAATGAAGTTGTTTGAGGAAATAGTAATGTATCTTGATGATTATAATTACTTTTCTTGACATGTTTAACTTGTTATTACTTGGAGATGGTTTATAAGTTGAGGTTTCTGTGAGGTTGTGATCATTCACTTTTGGAGTCTCAACTCAGATTATACTTTCTTGAGGTTATTTTAGAATGAATTTATTTGAGGAATTAGTGATGTATATTTGTGAATGAAATGAAGTGCAATATAACATGTATATATTTCTACTACTTGGGGTTGCTATCTTGTCAAAGGTTATTTTGGAGTTTTGATATTTAAACCTTGGAGCCAATTAGAATGATTCCTGACTAAAGTTACTTTGTTCGAAGATGCAATTGTTGGGAGATAGAATTATTTGAGAAAATAAGAATGCATTTTGGTGACTGAACATTTACTTGCCTACATCGAGCTTTTGAGTTCTAGGTGGTATGACTTTCTAAATTGTTGATTGGGGATTCTCTTGTGTTATAATAGGTTAGTATGAATCTGTATTATGTTATTAGATTTTGGAGTCTTCATCAGTCAATCTTGTTGGGTACTCGGTGATTTATCTTGTTTAGTGATTGGTCTGGTGCGGAATGTAAATTTTGAAGTGATTGTATGACTCCTTAGGTTCTTTAGATCTCCTTAGTGTCTTGTTTTGAAGAGAGATAGATTGTAGGATTTGACTTGTTGGTGTTTAAGTGTGTAGATGGGACACCTCTTTTGTGATTCCTATTCTATTGGTCTTATTATTCTTTTCTACTCTATTTTCACTTATTTGAAAGAGAGTTACACATTTCTAGCATATCAATTGTTTCTTGAAAGTTTTGCTTATTGGATTAATAGATCCTATACTCATTTGACATTGTTTCTATTCTTAACATTCATATTTTCTCCTTATAGCAATGTCGCTTATTGGAGTTAAGGTTTGAGACTTCTATATTTCATTCTATATCTCTAGCCATTGATTTCAATATTTCATTTCATCCTATTACTATTCATTTGAAAGTAATTTCTCATTCGGTATACCATTTTACTTATTCGAATCTCACATGCTTGATGTACTCCTTACCTAGGTACATCATTGTCATTCTTGTTGATCTTTGTTAATCCTATTGTTTTATTATTAAATGCTAAGCCATTACTTTGCTTGTACTTGCTCACTCAAAGTACTTGGCACTGTCCTGTTGTTATTATTTTTTATTTGTACTTCTTTGGTATTGCGTGCTGAGATACTCTTGCCACTCATGTTATCTATTGAATTAATCATCTCTTATTTCTTAATTTCATTTCGCCTCAAGTACAACTTACTTGTTGGTTCCTTGAGCAATCATCGATAATTGAAATGTCTACTTGTTCAGGAATTTTTGTTCGACATACTCAGCACTATTTTGACTTGTCATCATTCTTTGTTAGTACTTATTTAATTGATAGGTGATGAGACATTTCTTATCTTAGTTATCATGCTTCTTTATTAAACTATTAGGCTCTTGATTCTCTAACCTGTTTGACCTCTTGTTCACTTGATTGTTGGCTTGAATATGACTTTCCATATTCTTATTTCCTTGTAAATTTCATAAGAGCCATATTCTGACCAATGTCACTTTTGAGATATTCCATTGATCAGTAATCATTCATGTTATTGTGAATGAGTTTTTAAACCCTCGGGGTGTTCATAGAGTTCTTTTGTGTAGTAGGGGATGATTGATAAGTAACGGCGTCATGCTAAGACCTTGGAGTTGCAATTTCTTTCATATGCAATATGATGTTAGTGGGAGAGAATTATGAATTGAAGATTGTCTTGGAATTATGATCATCAACTTGCAGTCAACGGAGTTTATTTCAATTGAGGTATTTGTTTAGGTGTCATCCTAAGAGATAAATGAGAACTAAGAGAATTATTGTTAAAGTGTAAAGATAGAGGACTTAGTTATCTGTCAATTCGAGAATTGTGTGGACACAATTGTTTTAAGGGGGGGAGAATGTGAAACCCTAGATTTCGTCTATACAAGAATTTGCGTGTTTTGACTTGTATATGTGTTATATGAGTTAAAATGCGCTCATTTAGTGATTTATAATCCTATTACATGCTATGTGTGCATTCATGAAATTTTTATAAAAAACAGCATCATAAATTTTATCGTCAGTTTTTATGAATAGTATTTTGAACGCACGTCCGCTAAAATTTTGATACAGGTGTTTTAAACGTTTTAAAACCTAGTCCTTTGTTATTAATAGACACATGTTTGATAAAAATTGATTCTGAAACGGAATATAAATTTAAATAGACTTTTCGGATGAAAAATAGCATTTTTGAGCCAAATAGTGATTTCTTCTAAACCCGATTCTTGCATTAACTTTCGTTGACCTAGTATATATTAATATAAATGTATTTATATGTGGTATTAAATGATTTTCGATTAATTGTGCATTCAAAAGACATTTGAAAATAAATAATATAACTTTTCATCTTCTTTTGCAAAAATCGAGTTTTTAACCGAGTTGGGTGTTAATGTATATGAAATTTGTTGTCACCTAAAATATACTACTTAAAAATAGTCTAAGTGTTAAATTGCATTTGGGTGAGCAAAAATAGTCTAACAATAATTAAAAGACAAAAAATACTAATTAAAAGACTAAAAATGCTAACTTTGACCTTGCAAATTTTGTTGACCTTGAGTTTATATCATCAACACACATTAAAAACAAAGCAAACACACACATTACCGAAAATCCAAAGGGAAGCAAAAAAGAAGACATTTTCAAGATTTTTCAAAGCATTTTTCACATAGATTTTGCAATTCAAGTCCAAATCACTTAATTCAAAGCTTTATTTTGCTTGTTGGGCATCCATACTACCTATTTCTAGCCTTAGTTTGCATCAAAAGGTGAGAGAAAAATTCTAGATCTCAAAATATCATTTTTATGTTAATTCATATAATCGAATTTTTGGTCGTTGAAATGTTAAATTGATGTTATATTATTGCTCAGTAGATGCTAATGATTGATTATATGTGTTTATATCAGTTTTGAACCGTTGTAGCATGAATTTTTTTTTTCGGGTATTAAAATTGAGTTATTGGCTATTTGTTGAATAATTGGAGTTGTGGTGATTGGAATCGATTGTTGTTAGCTTGTAAAAGTTTGTTAAATACATGGTAGTAATGTTGTAATGCAAAAATTTTGATTGTGATGTCGGTGTGAAAGTCCGAAAATTTCAAACTTGATGCATTAGGATTTTAGGGTTGTTGGGCTTGATTTGGATGAATTGTGGTTGGTTTCCCAGGGGCCCTATGTTATTGATTGAGTGGGTGAGTGATAGAAACTGGTTTGGAGGTAATCAGATTAGTAGAATGTAAGTTATGACTTTTAGAAGTTTGAGTTGTCTTTCTTTAAAATATTGAATTATGCCTTTGGATGTTTGGATGGTGTTTGAGTGATTGAATTGTAAGTTGTTGATGGTTAGACTAGGGTTTGAATGTGTAGTTATTGCATGTTAAGTACTTTGTCATCTAACTTAGTTGTTGAGTTGTTAATTGTTTATTTGATGGTATGTTGTTGAAATGATGATTATTGATTGATTATTGATGAACCAGGAGATAGGCAACCTACTTTGTTGTCCTCCTGTGATAATTGATTATTGATGAGCCGAGAGATAGTCAACGTGAAAGGTTGTCCTCCTGAGATATGAATGATTATTATTATTGTCATGAGTCTTAATATGTGTGTGCCACCTCTCAAGCAGCGTCGAGCTGTCGGGTTGAAAACGGCATGACTATCATAGGCTACCCCCAGCTCGCATAGGCGGAGGTGCCATGGAGGGAGGGGCTAGAGAGGTATCTCGGGTGCATGAGTAATGGGGAGTTATAAGAAGAATAGTTGAGATCGTGATGACATTTGGAGCTACACCAACTAGAGTATCCTTTATTGATTAGTCATTATAAGTAATGTGTTTATATTGTTATTGATGATTATTATTGTGTTTACTACTCAAAGGATGATTTCTAAGGAGTATAGTAAATATTGTTAGAGATCTATCGAATCCTCACTGGGCTTGTTTTATATAAGCTCACTCTCAATTATTGCATGCATACAGGTGTTACCGATCCAGATTACGGGTACGTGCCTCCAGAAGAGGATCATGTGCCATATGTGGATGAGTCCTATGTGCCAAAGTCTTGTCCTTGATATCTGATGTTGTACTCTTTTGTTATCTTGTATATTAAAACTAGTTGGTTTGTATTTAATTAGAAGTTTATGATGTATAAGATGTTGTAAAGATAATGGATTAAATGTTGCTAGTTTAGTAGTCTTGTTTTTGAATATGATTAGATTGCTAGATTGGTTATAATCTATTTTGAAAATGTATGTTATATAGTAAATGTATGATGTTGGAACGGAGGCGTATAACTTATGGATGCAATGGTAAAAGAATGTTTAATGTATATTGTGGTTGCGTTGTTTAATTGTTGAATTGATTGTGGAGTTGGATGTATGAGTTGCGAAGAGGTTGGTTTAGAGCCTCGGTGTCCTAATTACTGTCGTTCTACTGCTGAAATTTCTTTGCGTCCTGACTGATTGTAGGAGGGGTCGAGTTGAGGCGTGACAATATTACTTTCTAATAAAATGGAAATTGAGGAAATGTTTTCAAAAGCTATAAAATCACCTAGACCAAAATAATAAATCTATTCAATAAGCTCTGGAATGTGTCATCACACAAGATCTTTGGAAATCTAGTAGTGTATCTCATACTTGAAAGGAATATTTGGATATCTTTTTGAGGATGCATAAAAGTTGTTTGTATATTTGAGATAATAATCAATTCGTAAATCTTACGATTTATAAAGAAATTGTATATGTGATATCGACTCCAAGAAACTGTATAATGTAAAGCATATTGATTAGACTTCATATATTTTAACTTAATCTGGATATTGATTTCCAAGATAAATGTTGAAGTTAATGGAAAAGGCTAGTGACCTTTCATAGCTAGATTGGTTTCTGAAAGATATCATCAAAGGAAAATGGTTGACTATGATGTAATCTTTTTACCAATTATTGTGACTCCTTAGAAATTCACCGTACATCTATTAATTGTTGCATCTCCTATTTGTGCATTTTCATTGTGCAATACTTGTTACTTTATGTAGTTACTATTCATTGCATTTTTCAACTGCCTATTTTCTTCGAATTAGCATTTTTTTAAAATCATATTAATTATTTTGGGAATGAGAAAAATATGCTTTTGAACGATGAAGGTTGGGAGCGTCCGTTTAGAAAATGTTTTATTGAACTAGTGAATAGTGTTATGTAGCTAAACTTTACATCTTAGTTAGCTAACATTAAATTACACTTAATACTCGTTTTAAGCTAGTTTGACCCACCTTTTTAGTCAACATGCACACTTAAAATAACCCTACTCACTTATATTACTCAACACACACATAAGCTCATAAAACACAAAAAATAGAGGAAAAAGCTGAAAAAAAGGGAAGAAACCCAACAACCCTTAAGGAGAGGAAGAAGAGAATTTTGCTCACCAATTCCTCATTTCAAGCCAACAAAAGCTAGGTACAAGTAGTTTGGAGTGTTCTTTAGCCTTTCCTGAGCTTCTACGCGCAATAGGTGAGGGATTTCATGGTCGTTTTTGCATTTCAAAAATGTTACACTTTTCTATATTTTGTAGATTTGCTATCAAATAATATTGCTATGCTCAAATATGCTAATATATGATGTATGCAAGTAGTAGAGACCATATTTATGCTATTATTTCGTAATTTAAACAGTTGAATTCGTTCGTTGATCGTACGACATGAATAGTGACATTTTTTCTAGGGTTTTGTGAAAATGAACCTTATTGCTTGATTCAATGATCCAAATAGATGCTTTAGGTGCTAATGAGGGTAGTGTAATGACTCCGTAAGGTTTAATTGCTTGTAACCTAACAAAAACACGAATTAGGCGACTTTTTAAAATGGGTTTTGGGGTTAACGCAAATCCGACTTAATTTGGCCTTCACATTTGATATTCTTAGGCTATATAGGTGCTAAATAAGCTTTTCTAACTCTTGTTTGAGTTTCGGTTGAGGTACGTGTAGTACAAACTCACAATGGAGAAATCAGGGCTTTTGTGGTAATCGCGGGCTTTTGGGTTGTTTCGAGAGTCCTAAGGGTACCATAAGGGATAATTAAAAGTGTGGAATAGTCCGCTCGCTTAAATAGAACATTAACTTGTGTTTGGAAGAATAATGACTTAAGTTACAAAGGGAGAAAAGTAGGAAATCGGTTGTTTTGCACTTCTATGACCATGTAATTGTTTCTTAGGTGTTTAAATGCACTTTCAAGTTAATTATGAGCTTTTGTTAATGTTTTGTGGAAAATATGTATATTACCCCTTTGTGTTCAGTTGGTTAATTTCGTGATAATGCTTATAGTTTAACTGTTTTCGGGGGCAACCTACTTTGTTGTCCATTA
Source organism: Ehretia macrophylla (assembly GCA_037974665.1). Classification (NCBI taxonomy): domain Eukaryota; kingdom Viridiplantae; phylum Streptophyta; class Magnoliopsida; order Boraginales; family Ehretiaceae; genus Ehretia; species Ehretia macrophylla. The sequence continues at coordinate 2,736,004 of CM075779.1, forward strand.
TTCACTATATTGTTTCACATTGCTCTATATTAATGTTATATTTTCATTGTATCTAAGTGCATTGCATAGTGGTTGCGCAACTATATCATCGGGGCGGATGTGATGGACCTCTCTGGGTGGCAACGGGCTTGCCAGGGTTGGTGCTCTAGCTCCATACCCTATTCCCTCACTCCCATTGTCCAGAGATTTTCAGTGGGTGTTAGGTCGTAGGATTATCGGGGTACATCCGAAGTACACCCACTGGAGTGTTTGGGATTTATGCCGGCACAATGTTCGAGGTTCGTGGTTCGTGATTGAAGACCAAGTGAAGACTGAAGTATTAAGGTTAAAGTGAATCGTATCCTTTTAATGTGTGGTAACTTGTTATTTCGATTGTCCATTAGTTGTTTTAAATGCTTATTGTGTTATCTACTGCATTGCACGTCCCCGGTAGACTTTATCCCTCACTGGACAATTGTGATTGCTCATACCTCGCTAAACATGTTTCAAGTGGTGCAGTTGGAGGAGTTGCCCTGATTGCTATGTGTTATTGCTTGAGATTGGAGTGTTTGTCTACTAAACTATGGAAGACTTTGTTTGTATTATGTTATGTTCTATTTTGTGCCTATGGATTTGTATATATTTGGAGTTGTTGAAGAATTGTAATAGCTAGGTTAATGTATAGCTTGAATGGTAGTAGATTGTAATAGTTTATCTTTACTTTCTTTATGCTGCTTGCTTGTGTGTTAATAAAAGTTAATAGTTGTTTGACTTTAGTTATAAGAAAGTCAAATGGTTAATATAGAGTGGTATGATAAGCGGACTAAAAGAGATAAGGTTTCAAGGATTGTTAAATGCATGCTTGGGTGTGTTTTCTATGTCTTGCTTAAGGCTCGGTCGTCCTTGAAGCTGGGATATAGTTAGAGCTAGAGTTGTTGGAGTTAGAGTTTAGTTGTATTATGGCTTATATTATGTTTACAGATTTCCAGAATATCCACGGTACAGGGGAGACTCTGTTCGTTTTTTCCTAAAATATGTGCCCGGGTTTGGGATTGGGTTGAGAATAGTATGGTTATTAGAACATCTGGTCTCGTGAGGGGTCGGGGCGTTACAGGTGGTATCGGAGCTTAGTTAGCTATCAGTCGGGATAGGGTCGTCGGCCTATCGGGTAGTAACCCTTGCATGTGTGCTTGTCAAGTGTATCTTGAAAATATGCGCCTATATGTGTGATTGTGTGTCTTGAATTGAATATATGCACCTATGTGGTATAGTTATGTGTTATGTGCTAAACATGTGCTAAGTGAAGTGAAGTTGCATCGAATTGACCTCGTGAATTATTATCTGCTTGAATTATTGATTGTAATGTATGCACTTGAGCATTTGAATTAAGTTTTGTTGTGAATTGAAATGGTTATGTTATGATTCGCACTTGAATGACTTTGTTGCTTACATTGTTCTTATAAGTTCTTTTATAATCATGCTTGCATAATAGCTTAAAGAATGTTTATACATATGCAATATTTTGGCATTCATACATAGCCCGTCGAATGGTAAGAAAGACTTTTTCCTCCCCCTAAAGAAAGGTGATTAGTGGCAGGCCTTCCAAGTTATATGGATTAGCGGGAATGAGAGGCATTTGACCAACCTTTATTTGGGAGTTAGTGTTTATAGTTGGAGCTCGGTTATTGGAATTCTATTAAGGTGTTCTCTTATGCTCAACAGTCTTAAATGAGTGGCTTCTTTCGGTGTTCTGTAGGACGGTTCTCTGAAACATTCCCTTGGTATTTTCTTGTTGGACATTCTTCCGGTATTTTCTTATTGGCATTTTCCAGAAGACTTGCTTTTTGGGATTCTATTCAGTTTTATTATACAGCATTGTCTACAGTGTTCATGCTTCAGTCTTTTATTGGTATTTCTCGGCACTTCTAATTGGGAGTTCTCCTATGGCCTTCGTAATATTCAGTGGGATTCTTATTTGGATTTTGAAGTAGTATTTCTATTGGAGCCTTTATTTGGCCTTATTACTTGAGGTTCACAGGCAATACTACTGGGATTTCTTAATGAGTTCCTATGAGAATTCGTATACGGTATTCTTGCTTAGCAACTGATGATGAGTAATCGAAGTTGATCTTCAGTTGATACTGAGTTCCCTTGGAAGAAGAATTGCATGGACGCAATTTGTTTAAGGGGGAGAGACTGTGATGCCTTAGTACTTCACAGTATATCGATTAACTGTTGCATCCACTATTTGTGCATTTTCATTGTGCAATACTTGTTACTTTATGTGGTTACTATTCATTACATTTTTCAACTGCCTATTTTCTTCAAATTAGCATTTTTCTTAAATCATATTGATTATTTTAGGAATGAGAAAAATGTGCTTTTGAGTGATGAAGGTAGGGAGCGTCCGTTTAGGAAATTTTTTATTGAACTAGTGAATAGTGTTACGTAGCTAAACTTTACATTTTAGTTAGCTAGCATTTAATTACACTTAAGACTTGTTTTAAGCTAGTTTGGCCCACATTTTTAGTCAACATGCACACCTAAAATAACCCAACTCACTTATATTACTCAACACACACATAAGCTTATAAAACACAAAAAAAAAGAAGAGGAAAAAGCTAAAAAAGGCGCAGAAACTCGACAGCCCTTAAGGAGAGGAAGAAGATAATTTTTTGCCCACCAATTCCTCATTTCAAGCCAAGCCAAGCTAGGTACAAGTACTTTGGAGTGTTCTCTAGCCTTCCCAGAGCTTCTACGCGCAATAGGTGAGAGATTTCTTGGTTGTTTTTGCATTTCTAAAATGTTACACTTTTCTTGATTTTGTAGATTTGCTATCAAATGATATTGCTATGCTCAAATATGCTAATATATGATGTATACAAGCAGAAGAGACCATATTTATGCTATTGTTTCGTAATTTAAATGGTTGAATTCGTTCGTTGATCATATGGCATGAATAGTGACATTTTTTCTAGGGTTTTGTAAAAATGAACCTTATAGCTTGATTCAATGATCCAAATAGATGCTTTAGGTGCTAAGGAGGGTAGTATAATGGCCCCGTAAGGTTTAATTGCTCATAACCTAACAAAAACACGAATTAGGCGACTTTTTGAAAGGGGTTTTGGGGTTAACGCAAATTCGGGTTAATTTGGCCTTCACATTTGGTATTCTTAGGCTATATAGGTACTAAATAAGCTTTTCTAACTCTCGTTTGAGTTCCGGTTGAGGTACGTGTAGTACAAACTCACAAGGGGCAAATCGGGGCTTTTGTTGTAATCGCGGGCTTTTGGGTTGTTTTTAGAGTTCTAGGGGTGCCATAAGGGATAATTAAAAGTGTGGAATAGCCCGCTCACTTAACTAGAACATAACTTGTGTTTGGAAGAATAATGGCTTAAGTTACAAAGGAAGAAAAGTAGAAAATCGGTTGTTTTGCACTTCTATGACCATGTAATTGTTTCTTAGGTATTTAAATGCACTTTTGAGTTAATTGTGAGCTTTTGGTAATGTTTTGTGGAAAATATGTAAATTACCCCTTTGTGTTTAGTTGGTTAATTTCGTGATAATGCTTATAGTTTAACTGTTTTCGGGGGCAACCAACTGTGTTGTCCCTCATTCACTATATTGTTTCACTTTGCTTTATATTATTGTGATATTGTCATTGTATCTAAGTGCATTGCATAGTGGTTGCGCAATCATATCATCGGGGCGGATGCGATGGGCCTCTCTCGGCGGCAGCGGTCTTGCCAAGGTTGGTGCTCTAGTTTCGTACCCTATTCCCTCACTCGCCTAGTCCGGTGATTGTCAGGGGGTGTTGGGTCATAGGATTATTGGGGTACATACGGAGTATACCCACTGTAGTGCTTGGGGTTTATGTCGACACAATGTTCGAGGTTTGTGGTTTGTGATTGAAGAACAAGTGAAGACTGAAGTGTTGAGATTGAAGTGAATCGTATCCTTTTAATGTGTGGTAACTTGTTATTTTGATTGTCCATTAGTTGTTTTAAATGCTTATCGTGTTATTTGCTGAATTGCACGTCCCCAGTAGACTTTATCCCACACTGGGCAATTGTGATTGCTCATACCTCACTAAACATGTTTCAAGTGGTGCAGTTGGAGAAGTTGCCCTGATTGCTGTGTGTTATTGCTTGAGATTGGAGTGTTTGCTGCTAAATTGTAGAAGACTTTGTTTGTATTATGTTATGTTCTATTTTGTACCTATGAGTTTGTATATATTTGGAGTTGTTGAAGAATTGTAATAGCTAGGTTAATGTATAGCTTGAATGGTAGTAGATTGTAATAGTTTATCTTTACTTTCCTTTATGCTGCTTACTTGTGTGTTAATGAAAGTTAATAGTTTTTTGGCTTTAGTTATAAGAAAGTCTAATAGTTAATATAGAATGGTATGATAAGTGGACTAAAAGAGATAAGGTTTCAAGGATTGTTAAATGCATACTTGGGTGTGTTTTCTATGTCTTGCTTAAGGCTCGGTCGACCTTGAAGCTGGGATATAGTTAGAGCTGGAGTTGTTGGAGTTAGAGTTTAGTTGTATTGTGGCTTATATTATGTTTACAGGTTTCCAGATTGTCCACGGTACAGTGGAGACTCTATTTATTTTTCCTAAAATTTGTGCCCGGGTTTCGGATTGGGTTGAGAATAGCATGGTTATTAGAGCCTCCGGTCTCGTGTGGGGTCGGGGCATTACAATTATTGTGGTTAAGTCTCTTTATATTATACTTGACATTATAGCACATTGTGTTACTATATTAATGATTTGGATCAATAGATATGAGTAATATATACTTGATAAATCTACTAGGGGATTTTTAAGTAAATTTCTTGGAATTGTTTTGTCCAATTCAAATGAGATTAAAGAGTTAGATTTCATTTAGAATGTGGATGAACCTTGTGATTGCAAAAGAATAGTGGGAGCCCATTGTTGTCCCTTAATTAAACCTAAAAGGGAGGTGAATTAGGTTATATAGGCAATACTACTACTTTTTCGATTAGGCAATATACTAGCAATGATCAATCAAAGACAATTTTAAACAAATATGCACTCTAGCAATATAAAGTGTAAGTGAGACAATATATCAAACACTTAGTGTGCATAAATTAATGCAAAGAGAAAGTTGAGAGAAAGAGATTGCAAATTGTGATTTAGCGTGGTTCGGCCCCCGCCTAAGTCCACGACCTAAGCTCCCCGCTTAGGATTTCAACAATCTTCACTATGGTGACTCTTCAAATGTTGGTGAGTCCATAAACCAACTACAATGGTAGTTCAAGCTTTTACAATAGAAAAATCCTTCTCAATACAAAGCTTTAACCCCAACACCTTTGATAAGGAAATCCTTCATTTCAAAGTGTTTAACTCTCTCTTTTGATGAGTGTTTGAGATTCACAATAAAATCCCTCTTTTAGGGTAGATGAATACAATGAATGCTTTCTCACAATATTGTTCACAATTTCTTGCTCAAGTATAGCTCAATAATGATTCAAAGATTTTGATGATGAAAGACTTCAAGAGTTATTGCTTTGAATCAATTCTCCTCAAAAATTGCAGTTGAGAGCACTTAATAGAGCTGAAAAAATGGTGTAATTAATGCTCCCAACGTTCACAAATGGCTATATTTTGAATCAGCAATTTTGGCTCGACCGGTCGATCCCTGTTCGCCTATCGACCGGTCAAGAGACCCTCGTCCGGTGGACAGGTCTCGGGCAGACGACTCTTTGGCCACCGGTCGACCAGTTGCCATGGGGTTGTTCGGTGGAACCAAAACTGCCAGGGTTGGGTTTTAAAAGGTGTTTCTTTTGAACACTTTTTGTAAAACATTTTTCAAATATTTCAAAACAATATTTGAGAATCATTGTTGAGCATATACCACTTGCAAGACCCAAAACCCCAGTCAAGTCTCAACTGGTACCCCTTATGACTTCCGTCTCCATCCTTATAGCTCCATCTTCATTTTTCGATTCTTTACAACTTGAGGCTTGTAGAGATCTTGACAAAAAGACACTTGAGCTTGATCATGTTGAGCTCTTCATTTTATCTTCATGATTAAATCACTTGAGATTGATCAACATCATTCTTCATGAACTTGCTCTTAAGCTTGTATAACATTGATATTCTCAAAGTGTTTTAATCATCTCTTCAATCTTCCTTCTTTAGAATAAAATCTTAGCTAGGATGTTCACATCTTGAATCTTTATAGATCTTGACCATTAGAGTACTTTGGTCTTCTAGTTGGAGGATGCCTTTTGTTTGATCATCACTTTCCATGAGCTTTATTTAATATGTTGAATATCCTTCAAGCTTTGACTAATTCTCAAACAATAAACTGATTACAAGATATGATTAGTCAATAGATCAATTTCACAATCAAGATTTAGTTATCATCAAAATATAGGATTAAGGCCTTCAGGCTAACACGCATCCACTTTTCTATGACTGCAATAATGATGACTTGGATATCATGGTTGATGATATATGTGTGGTGATGTTAATTATAGTCTAGTCATATTAAATGCTCTCCATATGGAATATGTCGTTCATATTTTGTGAATTCTTTGCTATGGTGATAATACGAAGAGATTACTCGACATATTCCTTAGATTGTACATAAAGTGTTTTTGAAGGTGTTCAAGAAACTCTAGTTGCATAGCAAATTTATGTTCAAGTTATAGTAACTTCATATTGTTATACTATGTACAAGACTTGATATTGCGTAAACTGTAAAGTGTTACGAGTAAATATTAGTCAAATCCAGGTTTAGGAATGGTGGATAGAATTGAAGTATATTCTTAAGTACTTGGGAAGTACTAAAGATATATTTTAGTTCATGGAGGAGGTAAATTCTGTAGTGACGGATTTATTAGTTCAGATTCTTAATCTGAATCTTATAATAGAATGTCTATGTTAGGGTTCATTTTTATTTGTAGTGGGAGCTCAATAAGTTAGAAAGGTTCTAAGAAAACTATAGATTCCATTACAAAACTCATGTCTTTTGTGATATGTAATATGACAAAAGAAGTTGTTTGGATTGAGGAAATCATACGAGTTGGTTATGGTTCCTATTGTTAAGTTGTGATGTTTTTGTGTTACGACTATACGGAGCTACTACACAAGCTTGTGGAATCCAGGTCTCACTGTATGTCCAAACATTTGGAAATGTGTTTCCATCTTCGTGCGTTGCATTTGTAGCCAATAATCATATTGGGATATGTCTTTGCAGAAAACGGCCACATCTTTCGATGTAGCTGACCCACTAACCATAGCTATGAATTTGTCACAGCTAAATCTTTGTTTTGAGAAGATGGATGTTCGATACCATTGTATGTTGTGCTAATACTATGTAACATAGCATTAGTGCAAGTGGGAAATTGTTAGAGATATGCCATAATGCTACATATTTGGATGACATATATTGGGGCATTTTGACATTAACTTGTACATTATGGCATCTATGTCTATATATGTGTGTTTTCATATTGACATAATTAGCACATTCATATTTTCCTTCTTTTATGTGTATGAATGAGTCCCTAGTATTTTCATTATAGGAATGTATTATAAAAGCGTTTAGAATATGTTGGCGTATTTCCTTAATATGATAAACACTTAAAGTATTCATAGTCCTTAGATTATTTAATTGGGACTTCAATAATCTATTACGGACTATCACATGTGTTGTTACTTTTGATTAAAATATGGATATTAATGATAAAGGATAGGGAGTGTGAAACCCCAGATTTCAACTTTGTATAGAATTGTGTGTTTTGACTTGCTTATGTGTTATATGAGTTATAATGTGTTAATTTTGTGATTTATATTAATATTACGTGCTAAGTGTGCATTCATGAAATTTTCATCAAAATGGGCATCAGAAATTTTATCGTCGGTTTTCGTGAATAGTATTTTGAACGCACGTCCGATAAAATTTTTACACAGGTGTTTTAAATGTCTTAAAATCTAGTCCTCGGATATTAATAGACACGTGTCTGATTAAAACGAATTTCAAATCAGATTGGGAATTTTAAAGGTTTTTACATCTTCTTTTGCAAAAATCAAGTTTTTTTTATCGAGTCGGGTGTTAATGTATACGTATGAAAATTGTTGTCACCTAAAATAAACTGCCTAAAAAATAGTCCAAGTGTTAAATGCATATTTGTGAGCAAAATAGTCAAGAAAAACAATTAAAAGACTAAAAATACTAATTAAAAGACTAGAAAATCAACTTTGACTTTTATTATTTTGTTGACCTTGAGCTTATATCATCAACACACATTAGAAACAACACAAAACACCACACAAACACACACACAAGGCCGAGAGTTTGAGGGAGAAAAAGAGAGGAAAATTTCAAAGGTTTTCAAAGCAATTTTACCTTAGAAAACTTAGTTTTAGGCCAAATCTTTTCAAACCGAGTTGGATTCTGCTTGTTGGGCACCTGTTGCACGCATTTCTAACTTTGTTTCGGATCAAAGGTGAGAGAAAATTTTTAGATCTCAAAATGCTATTTTTATGTCAATTCATATAATTGAATTTTTATCTGATGAAATGCTAAATTGTTGTTAGATTATTGCTCAGTAGATGCCAAGGGTTGTTTATGTGCATTTATATAAGTTTTGAACGGTGGTAGCTTGAATTTCTATTTTTCGGGTATTAAAGTTGAGTATTTGGCTTGTTGTTGAATAATTGTTGTTGTAGTGGTTGGAATTGGTTGGTTATTTCTTCTAAAAGTTTGTTAATTATGGGTTAGTAATGTTGTAATGCCAAATTTTTGATTTGGATGTCTTGGTGAAAGCCCGGAAAATTCAGCCTTAGTGCATTGTGAAATTAGGGTTGTCGGGCTTGTTTTAGATGGGTTATGGTTGGTTTCCAAGGGGACTAATGTAGATGCATGAATGGGTGAGTGATTTTCGCTAGAGAGAGATGTTGAGTTTGTGATTAATCTGATTCCCGGTACTTAACCTATTTCTAAATCAGCGTTCCGGATGACACCAGCTGAGCTTAAAGAGCTGAAAAGTCAGTTGCAGGAGTTATTGGAGAAGGGTTTCATTCATCAGAGTTCTTCAGCATGGGGATCACCTATTTTATTTGTGAAGAAGAAGGATGGTACCTTGAGATTGTGTATTGATTATCGTGGTTTGAATCAGGTGACCATAAAAAACAAGTGTCCTTTGCCACTGATCGATGAGTTGTTTGATCAACTTCAGGGAGCCAAAGTCTACTCTAAATTTGACTTGAGGCAGAGGTATTATTAGCTTCGGATTCGTACGAAGGATGTTCCAAAGTCTGCTTTCGGGACTCAGTACGGGCATTATGAATTTGTAGTTATGCCCTTTGGACTAACTAATGCACCAGCAGCATTCATGGATCTTATGCAACGAGTCTTTCAGCCGTACTTGGACCAGTTCGTGGTAATCTTTATTGATGATATCTTGGTTTACTCTAAGACTAAATCGGAGCACGAGCAACATCTACGGCTTGTCTTATAAAAGCTTTAGGAGCATCAATTGTTTGCGAAGTTCAGCAAATGTGAATTTTGGCTACAACGAATATATTTATTGGCCATGTGATTACTCAGAGCAGTATTTCAGTAGATACCACTAAGATTGAAGTGGTGATGTCTTAGAAATGGCCGAAGAATATTTTGGAAGTTCGTAGCTTCCTTGGCTTGGCGAGTTATTACTGTAGGTTTGTGAAGGACTTTTCTAAGATTGCAGGGCCACTTTCTAAGTTAACTTAGAAATGAACCAGCTTTACTTGGGATATGAAATGTTAGAGTGGGTTTCAAGAGTTGAAAAGGAGATTGACTACCGCTCTAATACTTGCTCTACCAAAGGGAACCGATAATATGGTTATCTATTGCGATGTATCCAAGGAGGGTTTGGGTTGTATACTTATGCAGAATGGCTGGGTTATTCTATGGTTCGAGAAAGTTGAAACCGTATGAGGTGAACTATCCGACTTATGGTCTTGAGTTGGCAGCAGTGGTCTTCGCACTGAAAAAGTGGCGTCATTATCTGTGGGGCAGTAAGTTCGAGATTTTCACTGATCACAAAAGTCTGAAGTACTTGTTCTCACAGAAGAAGTTGAATATGCGTCAACGGAGGTGGATGAAACTTCTCGGACATTATAATTGTTCTATCAATTATATGTCTGGGAAGGAAAATGTTGTAGCAGATGCTTTTAGCCGTAAGGCGAGTATTGCTTGTTTGCCTGTTAAAAAGTGGGAGGTTCTTGAGAAATTCAGTTATTAGAGACCGGAATTGACTCAGGTTGAGGTGATATGTTCACATCTCCGTATTCAACATTTATTGATGTCTCAGATTAGGGAAGCTCAACAACTTGATTAAAAATTTCAGAAGATCAAGGATTAGATTACGGGTGATCAGTCTGACTTCAAATTGCATGAAGATGGTATTCTTTGGTTTCGGAACAGGTTTGTGTTCCCAATGAACCGAGTTTGAGGAAAAGTATTCTGGAGGAGGCTCATAATTCTAAGTACACCATTCATCCCGGTGGAAACAAGATTTATCAGGATTTGAAACAACATTATTGGTGGAATTACATGAAAAAGGAAGTTGCACAATTTGTATCCAGATGTTTGACTTGTCAATGAGTGAAGTCCGAACATCAATGACCCGCAGGGTTACTGCAGCCGTTGGCAATACCATAATGGAAGTAGGAAGATATTACGATGGACTTCGTCACTAGTTTGTCTAGAACACCGAGAGGTAACGATGTGGTTTGGGTTATTGTAGACCATTTGACGAAGACAACTCATTTTATTTCGATGAATATGGGAGATGAGGTTGTAAAGTTGGCGGATCTTTATGTGGATCAGATTGTTAAACTTCACGGGATTCCATCTAGTATTCTCTCAGATCGAGATCCTTGGTTTATTTCTCGATTGTGGGAGAAACTTCCAGAGACTTTGGGTACTTAGTTAAACTTCAGTACATCGTATCATCCATAGACCGACGGTCAGTCTGAGATGACTATTCAGATTCTAGAGGATATGCTCAAAGCTTGTGTTCTGGACTTTGGAAAGAACTGGGAAAAACATCTACCACTTGTCGAGTTTGCCTATAATAATAGTTATCAAGATACTATTGGGATGACACCTTTTGCAGCTCTCTACGGCCGTAAGTGCCGATAACCTTTGTATTGGGATGAAGTAGGGGAGATGAAGATTATTGATCCAACGATAATGCTAGAGTTTCTAGAGAAGATTAAGAATGTCCAGTTGATCAGGCAGATAATGCTGACAGCGCAGAGCAGATACAAGAGTTATGCTGATAAGCGTCATCAATATTTGGAGTTTGTAGTAGGGGAACGAGTTTTCTTGAAATTGTCTCCTCGAAAGGGGTTTGCTCGCTATGGTAAAGGTGGTAAGCTGAGTCTGAGGTTTGCAGGGCCGTTTGAGATTACCGGCAGAGTTGGATCGGTTGGCTTTACCAGAGAACTTCTCTAATGTTCACGATATTTTTCACTTGTCTAATTTGCGGAAGTATAATCCGGATCCTTCTCATATTTTAGAGCCAGAGCCGTTGCAACTTCGTGAGAATCTGACTTATGATGAGCGGCTGATTTGCATTCTCGATAAGATGAAACAGGAGTTGAGGTCGAAGAAGATTCTGATAGTCAAAGTGTTGTAGTTGCATCACAGGATTGAGGAAGCTACTTGGGAGAGGAGAGATCAGATGCAGCAGTAGTATCCAGATTTGTTCTGCCTAGCAAGTAAGAATTTCGAGGACGAAATTTCTTTAAGCGGGGAAGAATGTGAAACCCCAAATTTTATGTCACGCCCCAACTCGACCCCTCCTATAATCAGTCAGGACGCAACAGAATTTCGGCAGTATAACGACAGTAAATAGGATACTGAGGCTCTAAACCAACCTCATTAGAACATCATATATCAATTCTATAAACCATACAACAAACAACTCCTCAATAAATAACAACATACAACAACCATATTACACCATAATCATTCTTTGTTATACGCCTCCGTTCCAACATAATACATGAACTTTAATATACATTACAAAAACATATTGAGCCAATCTAGCAACCTAATCATAAACAAAAGAAAGGCTACTAAGACAGCATCAACTAATTCATTATCTTTTCAACATCTTATACATTATAAACTACAAAGCATATAAAAGTCTACTAAGTTAATTTACAAGATAGTAAAACAATACAACATCAAGGATAAGACTCTGGAACATAAGACTTATCTACGTAAGACACATTTTCTTCTTCAGGAGGCACGTACCCGTAATCCTATGAAAGTACACCTGTATGCATGCAATAATAGAGAGTGAGCTTATATAAAATAAGCCTAGTGAGGATCCAATAGATCTCGAGCAAGGTTTACTAAACTCCTTGGAAATAATCCTTTGAGCAAGTAAACACACAATAACGTCGATAATACTATCATCACATAATCTATAATGACCATTCATTAAAGGATACACTAGTTGGTGTAGCTCCAAACGCCATCACGATCATAACAGCCTTCTTGTGACTCCAATAAACTCACGCACCTGAGGTACCCCAATAACCTCTCCTTCCATGACACCTCCGTCATGCGAGCTGGAGGCAGTCTCTTGTAGTCATGCCGTTATCAACCAGACGGCCCGATGCTGCCCAAGAGGTGTCACACACATACCAAAGACTCAGCAATAATAATAAACATCAATCATTCACAGGAGGACAGTCTAGCAGAACTGTCTATCTCCCGGCATCAATCATTAATCAATAATCATATTATCATCATAATAGTATCAATAATCGATTTAACAACAAATAACTAAGTTAGATGACAAAGTAGGCCATCCAACCGAACATGCATTAAACACACAATCAAACCCTAGTTTACCCATCAACAATTCACAATTCAATCACTCAAACCACACCCAATCAACTAAAGGCATAATCTAACATTTTAAAGAAATACAACCTAAACTTCAAATAATCATATCTTACATTCTACTAGTCCAAACAACTCCAAATTAGTTTCTATCACTCACCCATTCAATCAACTACATTAGCCCCCTCGGAAACCAACCAAAACACATCCAAATCATGCTCAATAACCCTAAAACCCTAGTGTGTCATGGTTGAAATTTCCAGATTTTAGCACGGACATCACAATCGAAAATTCGGCATTACAACGGCGCTACCACGTAATTAACAAACTTTTAGAAATTGACGACAATCAATTTCGATCAACACAACTCAAAATAATCAACATTTAGCAAATTAATCAACTTTAAATACCCAAAAATAAATAATTATGCTACAACGGTTCAAATCTCGTAGGATTACATATAAATGATCCCTAGCATGCATCAAGCAATAATCTAACATCATATTAACATTCTAACTGTTCGATAATCAATTCTACGCGAAAACAAAAAAGATGAGTTTTGAGATCTAGAATTTTTCTCTCACCTTAGATGTGATATAAGCCTAGAAATACGTGCAATGCGTTCCCAACAAGCGGAATCCAACTCGGCATGAAGTTCTACGGACAAAAACTAGGTTTTTCTTTGAAAAATTGCTTTGACAACTTTGAAGAAACGCTTGGCTATTCTCCCATGAAACTCTCAGCCATCTAGGTGTTTTTGAGTGTGTTTTTGTGCTATGTGAGTGTGTGTTGGTGATATATGCATATTGGTCAACATTTAAATAAAGTCAAAGTTAGTTTAATTAGTCTTTTAATTGTATTTTTGGTCTTTTAATTCAATTCTTGAGTATTTCTTGCTCAACTATTAAATTAACACTTAAACTGTCTCAAATAATTTATTTCTAGGTGACAAGAAGTTTTACAATCAAACAATTTCACCCGAGTCGGCTTAAAACTCGATTTTCGCAAAAGTCGGTGTAAAAACCCTAATAAATTCCTAAGCCGATTTTAAAATCGTTTTAATCAAACACAGGTCTACTAAAGTCCATGGACTAGGTCTAGAAGGGTTAAAAAGACCAGTTTCAAAATTTTAGCGAACGTGTTTTGAAAACACTATTTACTAAAAATCGACGATAAAATTTCTGACTCCGTTTTTGATGAAAATTTCATGAATGCACATTTAGCATGTTCTAAGAGTATTAATATCAAAATTATCATATTCTAAGTCATATAGCACATAGACAGGTTAATTCACACAAAATGAGATAAAGCACGTAAAACGAGACAAGATAGAAAAGTGGGGTTTCACATTCTCCCCTCCTTAATGAAATTTCGTCCCCGAAATTCTTACTTGATGTACTGAACAGATCTGGGTACTGCTGCTGCATCTGATCTCGTCTCTCCCAGGTCGCTTCCTCAATGCCGTGATGTTTCCATAACACCTTAACCATCGGAATCTTCTTCGACCTCAACTCTCGTTCCATCTGATCAAGAATACGAATCGGACGCTCGTCATAAGTCAGATTCTCACAAAGCTGTAACAGCTCTGGCTCAAGAATATGAGAAGGATCCGGATTGTATTTTCGCAAATTAGACACGAGAAATACATCGTGGACATTAGAGAAGTTCTCCGGTAAAGCCAACTGATATGCCAACTTACCAACCCTGCCGGTAATCTCAAACGGTCCAACAAATCTCAGACTCAGGTTACCACATTTTCCATAACGAGCAAACCCCTTTCGAGGAGACAATCTCAAGAAAACCCAATCTCCGACTGCAAACTCCAAGTCCCGACGACGCTTATCAGCATAACTCTTGAATCTAGTCTGCGCCGTAAGCATTCTCTGCCTGATCAACTGAACATTCTCAATCTTCTCAAGAAGCTCTGGCATGATAGTCGGATCAATAGTCTTCATCTCCCCTACCTCGTCCAATATAAAGGTGAACGACACTTACGACCGTAAAGAGCTGCGAAAGGTACCATCCCAATAGTAGCTTGATAACTATTGTTATAGGCAAACTCGGCAAGTGGTAGATGTTTCTCCCAGTTCTTCCCGAAGTCCAGAACACAAGCCCTAAGCATATCTTCCAAAATCTGAATAGTCATCTTAGACTGACCGTCGGTCTATGGATGATACGCGGTACTGAAGTTCAACTAAGTACCCAAGGTTTCCTGAAGTTTCTCCCACAAATGAGAAGTAAATCGAGGATCTCGATCTGAGACAATACTAGATAGAATCCCATGAAGTCTAACAATCTGATCCAAATAAAGACCCGTCAACTTTGTAACCCTATCTCTCATCCGCATCGAAATAAAATGAGCTGTCTTCGTCAAACGATCCACGACAACCCAAACTGCATCATTATCCCTCAGTGTTCTAGGCAAACCAGTGACAAAATCCATCGTAATATGCTTCAACTTCCACTCTGGTATAGCCAACGGCTGAAGTAACCCTGCAGGTCGTTGATGCTCGGCTTTCACCCTCTGACAAGTCAAACATCTAGATACAAACTGAGCAACCTCTCTCTTCATGTTATTCCACCAATAATGTTGCTTTAAGTCCCGATACATCTTGTTTCCACCAGGATGAATAGTGTACTTAGAATTATGAGCTTCCTCTAGAATACCTCGCCTCAAGCCCGGTTCATCGGGAACATATACCCTGTTCCGAAATTGAAGAATACCATCCTCATGCAGTTTGAAGTCAGACTAATCATCTGTGATATGATCCTTGATCTTCTGAAGTTTAACATCCAGTTGCTGAGCTTCTCTGATCTGAGACAATAATAAAGGTTGAATACGAAGATGTGAACACATCACCCCAACCTGAGTCAACTCCGGTCTCCAATAAGTGAATTCCTCCAAAATCTCCCATTTCTTGACAGCCAAACAAGCAACACTCGCCTTCCGGCTGAGAGCATCTACTACAACATTTGCCTTGCCAGGCAGATAATTGATAGAACAATTATAATCTCCAAGAAGCTCCATCCACCTCCGTTGGTGCATATTCAATTCCTTTTGTGAGAACAAGTACTTCAGACTCTTATGATCAGTGAAAATCTCGAACTTACTGCCCCACAGATAATGACGCCACTTCTTTAGTGCGAAGACAACTACTGCCAACTCAAGATCATGAGTCGGATAATTCACCTCATAAGGCTTCAACTTCCTGGAAGCATAGGCAATAACTCGGCCATCCTGCATAAGAACACATCCCAAGCCCTCCTTGGATGCATCGCTGTAAATAACCATATTATCGGTCCCCTCTGGCAGAGCAAGTACTGGAGTGGTAGTCAACCTCTTTTTCAGCTCCTGAAACCCACTCTCACACTTCTCATCCCAAGTAAAGATAGTCCGTTTCTGAGTCAACTTAGAAAGTGGCCCAATAATCTTCGAGAAGTCCTTTACAAACCTACGATAATAACCCGCCAAGCCAAGAAAGCTACGGACCTCAGAAACATTCTCTGGCCGTTTCCAAGACATCACCACCTCAATCTTAGTGGGATCTACAGATATACCACTCTGTGTAATCACATGGCCAAGAAAATATATGCGTTGCAGCCAAAATTCACATTTGCTAAACTTGGCAAACAACTGATGCTCCTGCAGTTTCTGTAAGACAAGCCGTAGATGTTGATCGTGCTCCGATTTAGATTTAGAATAGACCAATATATCATCAATAAATATTACCACGAACTGGTCTAAATACGGCTGAAAAACTCAATGCATAAGATCCATAAATGTTGCCGGTGCATTAGTTAATCCAAAGGGCATAACAACAAACTCATAATGCCCGTACCGAGTCTTGAAGGCAGACTTTGGAACATCCTCTGTACGAATCCGAAGCTGATAATACCCTTGCCTCAAATCAAATTTAGAGTAGACTTTGGCTCCCTGAAGTTGATCAAATAGCTCGTCAATCAGTGGCAAAGGATATTTATTCTTGATGGTCACCTGATTCAAACCATGGTAATCAATACATAATCTCAATATACCATCCTTCTTTTTCACAAATAAAATAGGAGCTCCCCAAGGTGAATAACTCTGCTGAATAAACCCTTTCTCCAATAACTCCTGCATCTGAGTCTTCAACTCCTTCAACTCAGTTGGTGCCATCCGGTACGCTGATTTAGAAATAGGTTGAGTACCGGGAATAAGATTGATCACAAACTCCACATCTCTCTCTGGCGGTAACCCTGGTAACTCCTCAGGAAATACATTGGGATATTCCCGAATAATAGGAATGTGATAACCCGAACCCGACATGCATTTAATGACATTTAATTGCATTTAATTAAGTGTTATCTTAAATGTTAGCATTGAATTATGTGTTTATCTTTGGTTAAACATTTAATTGTAGCTTTATTTTCATATTTCTTTTGAAAGTAATTAAAATAATACTTGAGTTAATTATTTTAATGGAATATCACCTACATTTCATATTTATGTCAACCGGTTTTAGTTTTCTTGCACTTAAATGCTCGGATTTCAATTAAATGAAAAGTAACTCCGAGCCGGAGTAAATTTTAAACTATGATACTTTCCAAAAATGATATATTTCTTAGATTCTTTGAGGTTTAATTGTCACTTCTTGGTTGACGCAAAGTGCATAGCATATCGAGAGAGATAGTTAGGAAATGAATTCGAGTCCTTAGCAAATAGTGAAACTAGTATTTAGATGACTTAAATTTTATAATTTAATTGTTGTTAGCTAGAATTAACATTTCCTTAGTTGTTTTAGCTTAAAAATGCATAAAAATAAGTCATTTTGACCAATTTTAAGTTGTTTGACCAAGTAGCCTTGACCTTTGACCAAATAGTCACCTTAATAAGCTTAAAACATAACAAAATAAAAAAAAAACAAAGAAAAGAATCAGAATGCAGCTGGCCGAAAATATGAAGGAAGAGAAAAAAAAACCTTTCAACTTCAATTCTTTGATTTTTCGCGTGAGCTTGCACGGGCTGGTTTTCGAGGCGTCCTACGAGGTTTTCCTAGCGTCTAGGAGCGTCTAAGGTGAGGGTTTCATCGTTATTTGCGCATTTGAAAAATGTATGTCTGAACTTTAAATTTTAGAACTTATGCGTAGATTGTTGATTTAATTGTTTTGTTGCTTAAAGAATGTTCCTTGTTGATTGTAGAACATGTATTTATAGTTTTTTAGCATTTTCTGAGGTTGAAAATCAAAAATTGCAATTTAAATTGATTAATGAATAGTAATTAGTGAATAATAAACCCCCGTTTCGATGAAGTTACTCCGTTATGCGTTCTGTTGATGTAGGAAGATGCTAGATATGCTAGAATGCCTAAATGCGTGTTTTAATTGGAATGTGTAATGGAAAAACGGAGAAAAATGGCTTAGTGAAAGTCGGGGTCGTTTAGGTCGAGTTTGGCATTTTCTCGTTTTGCGTGTTGGCATTGTTTCGGGAGGCCATGGAAGCACATTTGGTGCGATTATGGCATTGGTTGGGTGTTTGGTTGGTATAGTTGTAGTTCAAACGAGCAAAGGGAGAAATCGGGACTTTGCGTGAATTCTAGGGTAAAGTAGGGTTTCGGGGTCCTTAGACGTGCCTTATGGTGACCTAGAAGGGTTGGTGAAGTCGGTTTCCAGAACTCGTGGCTCGTTTGGAAATGGTAGTGTTTTGATAGTTGGGGCCGATTTGTGATTTTGCTTGTTTTCTTGATATTATGCCTATAGAATGCTTAAGGTTGCTTGATATACTTGTTTAATTGGTGTTATTGTTGCTTATTACTGCTTGTTATGCTTGAAAAGTTAGTTGAATGCTAGTATTGATTGTGATTGCTTGTTATCTCGTTTGTTGTCACTAGTTTGTATTATTGTGCTATCGCTCGTTTATTGCCTTGTATCGAGTCTTGCATTGCATAGTGTCTTGCGCGTGAGTGATGGGCCTCTCTGGGTAGCCTCGGGTTGACAGTGTTGGTTGCTCTAGCTCCGCTGCTATTCCCTTTTCTTGCTTGGGTTGCCTCCCACGGAGATTTGGGTCGTAGGTTGATGGATATTTCTGGGGTATTCCAAACTGGTGTTATAAGGTGGTTGCGCGCTTATTTGTCATCGTTGTCAACATCAAGCTCGAGATTGATGTATCGATCGTGAAATGGTATATTGCTCGTATGAGTGAACTATAGCCTTCAGAGTGTGGTATAGCTTTGAATGGTTGTGTTAATGCTTTCAGTAATTGCTTATTGTATTGATTGTTTGTCTTGATTGCTTATTTACCAGTTATATTACTTAACTGTCTTATTTGCATTGCACGACTTTCTTTCTCTCCAATTCGATATCTGTCTCGTCCTCACTGAGTATACGTGTTGTGTATACTCACTCCTCACCACCATATTTCAGGAAATGTCATGTTAGCTGGAAGTTCGTGATTTCGTGAAAGTTCGTTGCTTGAAGAGTTGTCTTGCGTGCGTATGTGGCTTGAGTGTCGAAGTTGTGAAGATATATGCTTTCATATGTTGTATGTATTTAATGCCAAAAAGTATGTAATTTAAGTTTCATTAGATTGTTGAAGTAGTTTGATAAGTTAGATTATGTATCTAGTTATTGTAACTTAACTTCAAATGCATGTTTGTAATGTCCAAAAGAAAAGAATTAGAATGGCATGATAGTTTATTTTATGTAGTAGCTTAGTATGGTTTAGTTGTCTAGTTTGAGTGTACTTGTCAAAAATGAAAAGAGATAGGTTAGCTTTTAAATTGGAAATGTTTGTATACTTGCTGAGTTTAATTGTTGAGAACCAAGGCTCGGATGGCCTTGAGGTGTTTGTATGGTTGGACTCGGTGTTGGTCACTTATATGCTATCGCAGGTTTTACATTTCGCCTAGAAACAGGGGAGACTCCGTCCGTTTTCCCTGAAAATTTATGCCCGGGTTTGGTTTGAGATGTGATTAGATCGATTGATAGAACTCCCGGTCTCGAGAGGGATCGGGGTGTTACAAGGAACTTCCTCCAGCTGTAACTTATCAGATGGCTTGTTGATCAAATAAGCTAGATAACCCGAACACCCCTTACTCACCAACTTAATGGCTTTAGTTGCTGAGATAACAAAACTCGTCTTTGCACCCCGGTTCCCTACTACCTCAACTACTGGCTGATCTGGCAAATGAAACTATACTACCTTGGTTCTACAGTTCAACTGGGCATCATAAGTAGAAAGCCAATCCATACCCAAGATAACATCATACCCCCGGATAGGAAATAAGATAAGGTCCAAAGGAAAATTATGCCCCTTAACATGTATTATACAATCCTTACATACTAAGTTAGTCACATACTTATCAGTCAAAGAGGTACTAATCTCAACCACATAAGGCAATCTTTCAGGTTGCAAATTAACATATTGCACACAAGCAGGAGTAATGAAAGAATGCGTAGCACCAGAATCAATCAACACTTTAACAAGTTGATCAAGTATAAGGAAGTTACCTTCCACAACTACAATCTCCTCTGGCATCTCCTCTAAGTCAACTGCGTAGGCCTGAGCTTGGACCCACTGCTGCTGAGGTGCACTGGCCACAGGTCGGCCCTGATAACCCTGAGTCATTGTTCGACCCTCAGTCCTCGAATATCTAGGGCAATCCCTCGCCCTGTGCTGATTGCTGCCCATCCTAAACACGTCCCTGCCTTTACTCTGCAATCGGTCTCCACATGCCCCATGCGGTTGCAGTGTGTACACTGCGGTGATGATGCACTAACACTGCCCCTGGAAGAACCAGAAGCTGAAGAAACAGCTGAACCAGCCTGCTGCCGAGGCCTTACCAAACTAGGCCTGCACTGACCCTGAGACTGGGCTGGCCTAAACTGGGACTGAACCTGATATGACCCCTGCTGAAACTGAGGCCGATAATAACTCTGCTGCCCCTATGGCCTAAAAGAACCCTGCTGAGCTGGTGGCCTGTACACAACCTACTATATGAGAGCCCTATACATACCCTGCTGATACTGCGACTGATACAGCCTCTTACTGGGCTGACTAGACACAAGCTGATTCCCCTTTCTCTTCTCTAGTCTAGAAGTTGCCTCAAAGGCCTCAGTGAATATATCATACCGATTCAGAGCCATCACATCCTGAATCTCGGGCCTCAACCCCAACATAAATCTACAAGTCCTCCGCTCCTCATCAGCCACATACTCCGGTGCATACCGGGACAATCTAGTGAAAGTGGCCTCATATTGAGCCACTGAAGCATCTCCCTGCACTAAGGCTAGAAACTCTGCCTCTCTCCGCTCCGTCACGATCCTCGGGACATACTTTGCCCGGAAAGCTAACAGAAAGGTACCCCAAACATACAGAATACCCTGAGTCGCCCAGCTAGTTCTCACCGTACGCCACCATTCTTCTGCCTCAGCATCTAGCAAGTACACGGCAAAGGAGACCTTCTGCTCATTGGTATAATCAAGAGGATCATAAATCTTCTCCACCTTGCTAATCCACGCTTCAGCCTTCCGATCATTGGGTTCCCCTTGAAATCTAGGTGGATGATACCCCAAGAACTCTTTTAGGGTACCACGCCTGTGGTTTCCACCCTACACATTCAACAACTGAGCTTGCCAAGCCTGAGTCTGGGCAGCTTGCCCTGCTATCAACTGGGCCTGTCCGGCCATTAACTCGGCAATCTTGTCTATAGCCGCCCCCAAACGGTCATCACCCCTATCACGGCCCGATGCCGCATTACCAGGAGTCTCATCTACTACCTCGGGCCTACCTCTGGTCCTTGGTCTATCGGCCATTCTACTAATCAAAGAGTTAGCACAGGTTATAGCACGTAAACAGGTTATAAACAACTATTAGCACATAAACAACAAACTCACATAAAACACTTAAACAAATTGATCACATAATCACATAAGCACTAATTCACATAATCACATAATCACTTAATCATTTAATCATATTAATTCATAGTTCACTTTTCTTTCTTTTCATACATACTTTCATGCTAAGACCATTACCCACATTCTGAGAATACCCTGGCTGACAACTAACATGAGCTCTGATACCACTTAAATATCACGCCCCAACTCAACCCCTCCTATAATCAATCAGGACGCAACGGAATTTCGGCAGTATAATGACAGTAAATAGGATACCGAGGCTCTAAACCAATCTTATTAGAACATCATACATCAATTCCGTAAACCATACAACAAACAACTTCTCAATAAATAACAACATACAACAACCATATTACACCATAATCATTCTTTGTTATACGCCTCCGTTCCAACATAATACATGAACCTTAATATATATTACAAAAACATATTGAGCCAATCTAGCAACCTAATCATAAACAAAAGAAAGGCTACTAAGACAGCATCAACTAATTCATTATCTTTTCAACATTTTATACATTATAAACTACAAACCATATAAAAGTCTACTAAGTTAATTTACAAGATAGTAAAACAATACAACATCAAGGATAAGACTCCAGAACATAAGACTCATCCACGTAAGACACATTTTCCTCTTCAGGAGGCACGTACTCGTAATCCTGCGAAAGTACATCTGTATGCATGCAATAATAGAGAGTGAGCTTATATAAAATAATAGTGAAGATCTGATAGATCTCGAGCAAGGTTTACTAAACTCCTTGGAAATAACCTTTGAGCAAGTAAACACACAATAACATCAATAATACTATCATCACATAATCTATAATGACTATTCATTAAAGGATACATTAGTTGGTGTAACTCCAAATGCCATCACGATCATAACAGCTTTCTTGTGACTCCCATAAACTCACGCACCCGAGGTACCCCAATAACCTCTCCCTCCATGACACCTCCGTCATGTGAGCTAGAGGCAGTCTCTGGTAATCATGCCGTTATCAACCCGACGACCCGATGCTGCCCGAGATGTGGCACACTCATACCAAAGATTCAGCAATAATAATAAACATCAATCATTCATAGGAGGACAGTCTAGTAGAACTGCCTATCTCCCGGCATCAATCATCAATCAATAATCAATCAATAATCATATTATCATCATAATAGCATCAATAATCGATTTAACAACAAATAACTAAGTTAGATGACAAAGTAGGCCATCCAACCGAACATGCATTAAACATACAATCAAACCCTAGTTTACCCATCAACAACTCATAATTCAATCACTCAAACTACACCCAATCAACTAAAGGCATAATCTAACATTTTAAAGAAAGACAACCTAAACTTCAAATAATCATATCCTACATTCTACTAATCCAAACAACTCCAAATCAGTTTCTATCACTCACCCATTCAATCAATAACCCTAAAACCCTAGTGTGTCATGGCTGAAATTTTTGGATTTTAGCACGGACATCACAATAAAAAATTTGGTATTATAACAGCGCTACCACGTAATTAACAAACTTTTAGAAATCGACGACAATCAATTTCGATCAACACAACTCAAAATAATCAACATTTAGCAAATTAATCAACTTTAAATACCCGAAAATAAATAATTATGCTACAACGGTTCAAATATCGTAGGATTACATATAAATGATCCCTAGCATGCATGGAGCAATAATCTAGCATCAGATTAACATTCTAATAGTTCGATAATCAATTCTACGCAAAAATACAAAAGATGAGTTTTGAGATCTAGAATTTTTCTCTCACCTTAGATGTGATATAAGCCTAGAAATGCATGTCCAACAAGCGGAATGCAACTCGGCACGAAGTTCTACAGACAAAAACTTAGTTTTTCTTTGAAAAATTGCTTTGAAAACTTTGAAGAAAAGCTTGGCTATTCTCCCATGAAACTCTCGGCCATCTAGGTATTTTTGAGTGTGTTTTTGTGCTATGTGAGTGTGTGTTGGTGATATATGCATATTGGTCAACATTTAAATAAAGTCAAAGTTAGTTTAATTAGTCTTTTAATTGTATTTTTGGTCTTTTAATTCAATTCTTGAGTATTTCTTTTTCAACTATTAAATTAACACTTAAACTATCTCAAATAATTTATTTCTAGGTGACAAGAAGTTTTACAATCAAACAATTTCACCCGAGTCGGCTTAAAACTCGATTTTCGCAAAAGTCGGTGTAAAAACCCTAATAAATTCTTAAGCCGATTTTAAAACCGTTTTAATCAAATACAGGTCTATTAAAGTCCATGGACTAGGTCTAGAAGGGTTAAAAAGACCAGTTTCAAAATTTTAGAGGACGTGTTTCAAAAATACTATTCACTAGAAATCGACGATAAAATTTCTGACTCCATTTTTGATAAAAATTTCATGAATGCACATTTAGCATGTTCTAAGAGTATTAATATCAAAATTATCACATTCTAAGTCATATAGCACATAGACAGGTTAATTCACGCAAAACGAGATAAAGCACGTAAAACGAGATAGGATAGAAAAGTGGGGTTTCACATTTTACCTTTGCATAGAATTGCGAGTTTTGACCTGCTTATGTGTTATATGAGTTAGAATATGTTAATTTTGTGATTTATATTCCTATTACGTGCTAAGCGTTCATTCGTGAAATTTTTATCAAAATCGGCATTCAAAATTTTATTGTCGGTTTTCGTGAATAGTATTTTGAACGCACGTCTGCTAAAATTTTTACACGGGTGTTTTAAATGTCTTAAAACCTAGTCCTCGAATATTAATAGACCCATGTCTGATTAAAACGAATTTCAAATCAGATTGGAAATTTTAAAGGTTTTTACATATTCTTTTGCAAAAATCAAGTTTTTTTATCGAGTCGGGTGTTAATGTATACGTATGAAAATTGTTGTCACCTAAAATAAACTACCTAAAAATAGTCTAAGTGTTAAATGCATGTTTGTGAGCAACATAGTCAAGAAAAATAGTTAAAAGACTAAAAATACTAATTAAAAGACTAGAAAATCAACTTTGACTTTTATTATTTTGTTGACCTTGATCTTATATCATCAACACACATTAGAAACAACACAAAACACCACACAAACACACACACAAGGCCGAGAGTTTGAGGGAGAAAAAAAGAGAAAAATTTCAAAGGTTTTCAAAGCAATTTTATCTTAGAAAACTTAGTTTTAGGCCAAATCTTTTCAAATCGAGTTGGATTCCGCTTGTTGGGCACCTGTTGCACGCATTTCTAACTTTGTTTCGGATCAAAGGTGAGAGAAAATTTTTAGATCTCAAAATGCTATTTTTATGTCAGTTCATATAATTGAATATTTATTTGATGAAATGCTAAATTGTTGTTAGATTATTGCTCAGTAGATGCCAAGGGTCGTTGATGTGTGTTTATATAAGTTTTGAACGGTAGTAGCTAGAATTTTTATTTTTTGGGTATTAAAGTTGAGTATTTAGCTTGTTGTTGAATAATTGTTGTTGTAGTGGTTGGAATTGGTTGGTTGTTGCTTCTAAAAGTTTGTTAATTATGGGTTAGTTATGTTGTAATACCAAATTTTTGATTTGGATGTCGTGGTGAAAGTCCGGAAATTTCAGCCTTAGTGCATTGTGAAATTAGGGTTGTCGGGCTTGTTTTAGATGGGTTATGGTTGGTTTCCGAGGGGGCTAATGTAGATTCATGAGTGGGTGAGTGATAAGAAGTGGTTCAAAGGTTATTGGATTAGTAGATTGTAAGTTATAATTGTTGGAAGTTTGTGTAGTCTTTCTTTAAATGTTGAAATATTGTATATGGTTGTTTGGGCGCTGTTTGAGTGGTTGAATCTCGTGTTGTTGTTGGTTAGATCCGGGATTGGTTGTATGGTTTAATGCATGTTAAGTTAGGTGGCCTACTTTGTCATCTAACCTAGTTGTTAGTTGTTCATTTGATTAATTGATGTTATGTTATTGAAATGATGTTAGTTGATTGATGATTGATGATGTTGGGAGATAGGTAACATACTTTTGTTGTCCTCCGTAATATGAATGTTTATTATTATTGTCATGAGTCTTGATAGTGTGTGCCACCTCTCAGGCAGCATTGAGCTATCGGGTTGATAACGGCATGACTATCATAGACTACCCCCAGCTCGCATGGGCGGAGATGCCATGGAGGGAAGGGCTAGATGAGGTACATCGGGTGTGTGTTATGGGAGTTATAAGAAGATGGTTGAGATAGTGATGGCGTATGGAGCTACACCAACTAGAATATCCTTTCTCAAATGAATGGTTATTTATGTGATTGAGTTGGATTGTTAATATTGAATAAGTCATTTGAATCTAATGCTTATGGGGTGGTTTACGAGTGTAAGTAAATATTTTCGAAAGATCTATAGAATTTCTCACTGGGCTTGTTTTATATAAGCTTACACTCATTCGTTATCTGCAAGCATGTGTTACTAAATTGGATTACGGGTACGTGCCTCAGGAAGCTGAGAATGTGCCTTACGTGGATGAGTCTTATGTGCCGGAGTCGTTTCCATGAGTTTGTCCTAGTTTTTGTAATATCTTGTATTGTCTAACTTACTTAAACATAAGGACTTGTATAATGCTAGTTTAGTAGTCTCTCTTTTGAACATGAATAGATTGCTAGATTGGTTTATAGTTTATTTTGCAAATGTATGATATAGCCTATGTATGATGTTAGAACAGAGGCGTGTAACTTATGGATAAATCGTTGAAAGAATGTTTAATAAATGGATATGGTTGTATTGTATGTTGTTAACATGGTTGTGGAGTTGTTGTTGATTTTTGGAGTTGGTTGTATGAAGTTCTGAAGGGTTGGTTTAGAGCCCTGATGTCCGTGTTACTGTCGTTATACTGCCAAAATTCCGTTGCATCCTGACTAATTGTAGATGGGGTCGAGTTGGGGCGTGATAGTGAGCCACGTGCCATAACAGCATAGGGATACGACTAACAAACATGTGGGTGACTATTAGTTGAATAAATCACTGAATGTGACATGAATAACAAATTACATGACTTCAGATTAATAATTTGTTATTCGTTGTGATTGTGCATGTAATCGTTAGACTTGAGACATTATGGTTGTCATCTATATTGGGGTTTGATTCTAGCGTTTGGACAATGATTTTTTCGACAAATGAGATGAGATACGTCCTCTCTGTGACACCCCGAACCCAGCACTTCATTAATTGCATTCATTAAATGGTTAATTTGGATGTAACTTAGCTAATTACTTTTTATTTTTTATTTTCCATATTTTCATAAATTCAATTGTTTCTTTTTATGCAATTTATATTTTTATAAAATACTTCATATTTTTAGGGAACTACAACCCCTGACCGTGCGTGCATTGCATATCAGGATCAACGGAAAAAAATTCGTGAAATATCTGATGAATAGTACCAGCGGGATTTTTTTTTTCCAGATTTTTTTTTCAGATTTTTGGCATTTGTTTTGCTGAAATTTGATCACCCAAATGACCCTTTTGCCCTTACTAAAATGCCTTAATTATTTGACCTACCATTTGACCTTCTCATGAGAATAATATAAGCCAAGAACAAAAAAAAAAAAGAGTCAAAAAATGGCCAAAAAATAGTTACGGGAATAGTAACTTTTTCTTGCAAAATTGCTATAGTTGGTCATTTCCATCCATTCCAAGCTTGAATCTTGAGTTCTTGAACATGTTTACACCTTCTTCAAGCTTCTCTAGCCTTGTGTGGTAAGAATTTCATCTTATTTTTGTATTTGAAAATTTTGCACCTAAACTTTATTTTTTTTTGGGATTTGTTGAGATATTACTTGGTTATGCTTGTTTATGCTTAAATTACTCTTATTAATGATCATAGAGCATACTTTTGTGGTTAGATAGCATTTTGAATGGTTGAAAATGGAGTTGGAAATTTGAGGAAGATGATGAATAGTGAAATTTCTAGGGTTCCAAAAATTTATACAATTTAATTTGATTCAATGCTTCTAGTAGTTGCTAATTAGGTCCTTGAGCGTGGAAAAAATGTTAGTTGCACTTGCCATGTACAAAATTTGAATAATTTGATCAAATTAAGCTACTTTAATAAGGGGTTTCGGGGTTAACTCAAATCCAGGCACGTTTCGAGGTTATGGCTAGTCTTTATTAAGTATTGAAGCTTTAGAAGTGCCTTCGTTTCGCTTGTTAGGGTTTCGAAATTGGTACTTGTAGTGTAAACGCACAAAGAGGAAATCGGAGATTTAATGGTAAACGAGGTTTAACGGGTGAACTCGAGGGTCCTTGGGGTGCTATAAGGTGTGATTTGAAGGATAGGATAACTTATTTGGGAATCTTGAACCTTGCCTTTCAGTTTGGAGCTTAATAGCAAAGATTGACAAATGGGTTTCAGGTTGAAAGTAAATCCGGGTGCGTTCGGGCATTAGGGCAAGTGTCTAGTAAGTGAGAAGGTGCTAGAAATGTATTCGCTTCGCTTAGTTGAGCTCCGATTAGAGTACTTGTAGAGTAATGCATGAAGGGGCAAATTCGGACTTTTTGGGTAATTGTACTTTAAAGTGAGATTTCAAGGGCTTAAATGGTGCCATAAAGTGTCATTAGAGATGTAGTATAGTTAAATTTGAGGTTCGTTATCTTGTGCGAAGTTTAGAGCTTGTTTTGTAAGCATTTAGAAGGAGATTTATTGGATTTCTTGTGAATTACTTGAATTAGTTGCATTAGTAGTTATTATATTGTTATATTTGCTCTAATTGATCATGATTGAGTAATATGTTGTATAAGTGTGAAGTTTATGACCCAAATACTAAGCATGTGGAAAGGTTTTAATTGGATTTTATGTGAATTAGTTGAGCTTGGTGCTTAGTTGGTTGTTTGAATTGATGTAGTTATTATAATTGACAAATGATTTAAATAAGAGTTTAAATGGTAATGGTATGTAATATGTAGTTGTTTGGAGAAGTTTCATGAAATAGGTTGTATAGCTACTTCATTAAAATATGTTTGTATCTTGTTTATAATACCGGGTTGCTTATAATTATATGAGTTATGTTGTGGGAAATGACTACTTGGAATATATGTTAAGTTAAAGTATATAAAAGTGACATTTTGTTAAAAATAGAATTCTAATAGATATTGTATATATGCTAAATAAGCGAAGTTATGAGTTAGCTAACTTAGCTGAATAATTAATGAATGTTGTAGTTAAAGAGTAATTGAAATAATGTTTGCTCATAGGTTCAATGTGACTGGAAATGATGTGATTCAAACTTACATCTTGGAACTCGGTAGAGGTGAGGGACCTGCATCCATACGTGCATTATAGTTTATTTTCTTTCTAAAAGAGTATATTGTTTAGTATAATTGCGTAATTGATATATGCTTATTGTTGCTAAATTGTAACTTGGTGCGAGAACAACTTACTTTTTATCCTTAAATGTGTTTCCTGATTATATTGTCATTGTTATTATTCTTGCATTGCATCGTGGTTGCGCAACCTCATTGTCGTGGAGGATGCGATGGCCTCACTGGGCGGCATGGGGCTTGCCAGTGTTGGTTGCCTTAGCTCCGTCTGCTATTCCCTCACTCGCCTGGTCCGGAGATTGCCAGGGGGTGTTGGGTCGTAGGATCGGGCACATCCGGAGTACCCATTGGTGTAAGGGATACCGGCATATCGAGATTGAGATCGTGGTTCGTGGATCGGGGATCGAAGATTTGGAGTGATAAGGGTTATCGATTGTATCCTTTTAAAATGTGGTATTAGAATTGTTATTCACTGTTTATCTATTGTATTAATTGTGTTAAGTTGCTGCATTGCACGTCCCCGGTAGACCTTATCCCTCACTGAGCAATTGTGATTGCTCATACCTCGCTAAACATGTTTCAGGTGGTGCAGTTGGAGGAGTTGCCTTGGTTGTTATGTACTATTACTTGAGATTGGAGTGATTGCTTGCTAAACTGTAGAGACCTTGCTTGTCTGCTTTATGTTCTATTTTGGAGCCTAAGGGCTTATGTATATATATTCGAGTGGTTGCAAATTTGAAAGCTAAGTGGATGTAGTAAATGTTATGGAATTGTGGCATGTAATAACTTATGCTTCTGCTTCTAGCTACGTTGCATGCTTGGGTGTGAATGAACGGATGTATGGTTGGCTTTAATTTCTAAGAATGTTTAATTGCTAACAAAGTATGGTATGATAAGCGAATGAAGACAAAGATTTTATGACTATGGTTGCATGCTTGTATGTGTTTATATTGTCTTGTGTTTCTTAAGGCTCGGATGGTCTTAAAGTTGGGATTTCAATTAGAAATGTTGTTCCTTTTGCTTCATGTTTTATTTGAATGCTTACAGGTTTCTAGAATGTCCACGGTACAGGGGAGACTCTGTCCATTTTTCCTAAAATTTTGAGTCCGGGTTGGAATTGGGTTGTGATTAGTATGGTTAATAGAAGTCCCGGTTCTGTGAGGAATTAGGGCGTTACAGAAGTGGTATCAGAGCTTAGCTAGTTAGCTAGGCGCAAGCCGGGATAGGGTCTTCGGCTTGTGGGGTAGTGGCCTTAGTGTCAATGTGTTTAGAAAGTGTATGTGCATGTCTTATGTGATAAGAGAGTTAATGTGATCAATGTGCTTATGTGATCAACATGTTTTATTTGTTGAGTGAACTAGTTGTGGTTTATGTGCTTGTGTGATAAGTGAAATGGATGTGGTTAATGTGCTTGATGTGTTTACATGTTCAATGTGTTTATGTGATTAATGCGAGCTATGTGATTAACGTGCCTTGTGTGAATTATGTGCTCTGTGTACATGAGTGCTCGATATGCTTTATATGACTAATATGCATATGTGATTAACTTGTTTTATGTGAAGTTGTTGTTTAAATGACTTAGTAGTTTATAATTTGTGTATGTGAACTTGTTGCTTATGTGACTTTACTTGTTATAAATTGCTAACGTGATCAATGTGTTTTATTTGTTAAGCATGCTTACGTGAAACAATGTGTTTTATTTATGAGGGTAGCTCGCTTGTATGTGTAAGAAATTGCGAGGACGCAATTTTTGTAAGGAGGGGAGGATGTGACACCCCGAACCCAGCACTTCATTAATTGCATTCATTAAATGGTTAATTTGGATGTAACTTAGCTAATGACTTTTTATTTTTTATTTTCCATATTTTCATAAATTCAATTGTTTGTTTTCATGCATTTTATATTTTTATAAAATACTTCATATTTTTAGGGGACTACAGCCCCTGACTGTGAGTGCATTGCATATCGGGATCAACGGAAAAAAATTCACGAAATGTTTGATAAATAGTACCAGCGGGATTTTTTTTTTTCCATATATTTTTCAGATTTTTGGCATTTGTTTTGCTGAAATTTGATAATCCAAATGACCCTTTTGCCCTTACTAAAATGCCTTAATTATTTGACCTACCATTTGACCTTCTCATGAGAATAATATAAGCCAACAACAACAAAAAAGAGTCAAAAAATGGCCAAAAAATAGTTACGGGAATAGTAATTTTTTCTTGCAAAATTGCTATAGTTGGTCATTTCCATCCATTCCAAGCTTGAATCTTGAGTTCTTGAACTTGTTTATACCTTCTTCAAGCTTCTCTAGCCTTGTGTGGTAAGAATTTCATCTTATTTTTGTATTTGAAAATTTTGCACCTAAACTTTATTTTTTTTGGGATTTGTTGAGATATTACTTGGTTATGCTTGTTTATGCTTAAATTACTCTTATTAATGATCATAGAGCATACTTTTGTGATTAGATAGCATTTTGAATGGTTGAAAATGGAGTTGGAGCTTTGAGGAAGATGATGAATAGTAAAATTTCTAGGGTTCCGAAAATTTATGCAATTTAAT
Organism: Ehretia macrophylla; assembly: GCA_037974665.1. Lineage (NCBI taxonomy): Eukaryota > Viridiplantae > Streptophyta > Magnoliopsida > Boraginales > Ehretiaceae > Ehretia > Ehretia macrophylla. Next base: position 2,767,623 of record CM075779.1, read on the forward strand.
TTGATTCAATGCTTCTAGTAGTTGCTAATTAGGTCCTTGAGCGTGGAAAAAATGTTAGTTGCACTTGCCATGTACAAAATTTGAATAATTTGATCAAATTAAGCTACTTTAATAAGGGGTTTCGGGGTTAACTCAAATTCGGACATGTTTCAAGGTTATGACTAGTCTTTATTAAGTATTGAAGCTTTAGAAGTGCCTTCGTTTTGCTTGTTTGAGTTTCGAAATTGGTACTTGTAGTGTAAACGCACAAAGAGGAAATCGGGGATTTAATGGTAAACGAGGTTTAACAGGTGAACTAGAGGGTCCTTGGGGTGCTATAAGGTGTGATTTGAAGGATATGATAACTTGTTTGGGAATCTTGAACCTTGCCTTTCAGTTTGGAGCTTAATAGCAAAGATTGACAAATGGGTTTCAGGTTGAAAGTAAATCCGAGTGCGTTCGGGCATTAGGGCAAGTGTCTAGTAAGTGAGAAGGTGCTAGAAATGTATTCGCTTCGCTTAGTTGAGCTCCGATTAAAGTACTTGTAGAGTAATGCATGAAGAGGAAAATTTGGACTTTTTGGGTAATTGTAGTTTAAAGTGAGATTTCAAGGGCTTAAATGGTGCCATAAAGTGTCATTAGAGATGTAGTATAGTTAGATTTGAGGTTCGTTATCTTGTGCGAAGTTTAGAGCTTGTTTTGTAAGCATTTAGAAGGAGATTTATTGGATTTCTTGTGAATTAGTTGCATTAGTAGTTATTATATTGTTATATTTGCTCTAATTGATCATGATTGAGTAATATGTTGTATAAGTGTGAAGTTTATGACCTAAATACTAAGCATGTGGAAAGGTTTTAATTGGATTTTATGTGAATTAGTTGAGCTTGATGCTTAGTTGGTTATTTGAATTGATGTAGTTATTATAATTGACTTTTAAATGATTTAAATAAGAGTTTAAATGGTAATGGTATGTAATATGTAGTTGTTTGGAGAAGTTTCATGAAATAGGTTGTATAGCTACTTCAATAAAATATGTTTGTATATTGTTTATAATACCGTGTTGCTTATAATTATATGAGTTATGTTGTGGGAAATGACTACTTGGAATATATGTTAAGTTAAAGTATATAAAAGTGACATTTTGTTAAAAATAGAATTCTAATAGATATTGTATATATGCTAAATAAGCGAAGTTATGAGTTAGCTAACTTAGCTGAATAATTAATGAATGTTGTAGTTAAAGAGTAATTGAAGTAATGTTTGCTCATAGGTTCAATGTGACTGGAAATGATGTGATTCAAACTTACATCTTGGAACTCGGTAGAGGTGAGGGACCTGCATCCATACGTGCATTATAGTTTATTTTCTTTCTAAAAGAGTATATTGTTTAGTATAATTGCGTAATTGATATATGCTTATTGTTGCTAAATTGTAACTTGGTGCGAGAACAACTTACTTTTTATCCTTAAATGTGTTTCCTGATTATATTGTCATTGTTATCATTCTTGCATTGCATCGTGGTTGCGGAACCTCATTGTCGCGGCAGATGCGATGGCCTCGCTGGGCGGCATGGGGCTTGCCAGTGTTGGTTGCCTTAGCTCCGTCTGCTATTCCCTCACTCGCCTGGTCCGGAGATTGCCAGGGGGTGTTGGGTCGTAGGATCGGGTACATCCGGAGTACCCATTGGTGTAAGGGATGCCGGCATATCGAGATTGAGATCATGGTTCGTGGATCGGGGATCGAAGATTTGGAGTGATAAGGGTTATCGATTGTATTCTTTTAAAATGTGGTATTAGAATTGTTATTCACTGTTTATCTATTGTATTAATTGTGTTAAGTTGCTGCATTGCACGTCCCCAGTAGACCTTATCCCTCACTGAGCAATTGTGATTGCTTATACCTCGCTAAACATGTTTCAGGTGGTGCAGTTGGAGGAGTTGCCTTGGTTGCTATGTACTATTACTTGAGATTGGAGTGATTGCTTGCTAAACTGTAGAAGACCTTCCTTGTCTACTTTATGTTCTATTTTGGAGCCTAAGGGCTTATGTATATATATTTGAGTGGTTGCAAATTTGAAAGCTAAGTGGATGTAGTAAATGTTATGGAATTGTGGCATGTAATAACTTATGCTTCTGCTTCTAGCTACGTTGCATGCTTGGGTGTGAATGAACGGATGTATGGTTGGCTTTAATTTCTAAGAATGTTTAATTGCTAACAAAGAATGGTATGATAAGCGAATGAAGACAAAGATTTTATGACTATGGTTGCATGCTTGTATGTGTTTATATTGCCTTGTGTTGCTTAAGGCTCGGATGGTCTTAAAGTTGGGATTTCAATTAGAAATGTTGTTCCTTTTGCTTCGTGTTTTATTTGAATGCTTATAGGTTTCTAGAATGTCCACGGTACAGGGGAGACTCTGTCCGTTTTTTCTAAAATTTTGAGTCCGGGTTGGAATTGGGTTGTGATTAGTATGGTTAATAGAAGTCCCGGTTCCGTGAGGAATCGGGGCGTTACACTCTCGCAGTTTTATTCGTTTGGTATAGTGATTGACAGGTAGTGGTCAAGATAGGATCTATTAACCTCCAGCGTGAGGCGATATCCTATGCGATATAAACTTGGTTGTTTAATGAGGAAATCCTTGGCCAATGTATGAATGATGGAAAATGGGTTTTGTATGTGTGGTCTCTTATTACACCAATTAGATCTATGCATGATATCAAGTTTATGAACTTAATCGAATCATGGTTCTTGCTCAACGGGACAATTAATGGAAGGATTGAATTTCACGATAATCGGCGACCATAAATAGATGCACTTGAATAAGACTTCATTGCTTTATAAACTGTCTTGATATGTTAGTTGTTAGAACGTCACTCAAGAACTCTGAAGGTGTTTTGAGAATGACGGGAGATATTCTCTAAACAAATAGAATAGTTTGATTAACCTTGAAAGTGTTCAACGTTTTTTCAGTGCTATATAGCGGTGAATCTAGAAAGTTACACACAATAGAGCATGATGAATGTTTTTTCTATTGAGCTTGATTTAGTTTCTCTTGAGTTGTTAAAGTGTTAATAATTGTAATTAGTTTTCTCTTGAATTGTTAAAGTGTTAACAATAGTATTTTGTTTCTCTTGAATTGTTAATGAGTTAACAATGGTATGATTGACCTTTAAAAGTTATTGTGGTCAATATGCAATTATTATTAAGTGTTGGGGCAAATGTGGAAATATGAAAAGGTTGTTTTTATAATTTCAACTAATGGTGATTAGGTTGAATATTTAAATGCCTTAGTGGAAGAATACTACACAATATACATATGATGTATATATGTATATTATTACATTAGGGGAAAAAAACTACACAATAAATATGTATATATATGATATATATATGTGTGTATGTTTTATCTTTCAACAAAAGCTAGACAATACAACCAAGATTTAAGAAATATTGTCTTCTCTTTTGTTTAAAAGAGGGAACAACAATGAGGAAAGTAAGGAAAAAAAATGACAAGACTTGTCTTTTGTTTTCATGTAAAAAAGGTTGTCAACCTTCTCTCTCTCTCCAAGCTCTTACACGGATGAAAAAAAAAAAGGAGAGAGATGAAGAAGTCTTCTTCTTCAACTCTTAAAAGAGAAAAACACCGTGGCTGAAAAATAAAGGTGAACTAGATGAACTTGTCTTCTTTTCTTCTTTATGAAAATGCAGCCAAGAACAAGGAAGAAGAAGGAAATGGTTTTGTTCTCTTCTTCACAAACAAGCTCAAAAGTCTTCCAAGGTAGATCTAACACAAAAATAGCCATGAAGATGGAGAAGCCATTCTTTGCTCGTGTGGACCGACTAGGGCTCTTGTGGTTTCAACAGGAGGTGTCTTCCATCAAGTGTGCGAAAATTCAGATCTATGGCTTCCATGAGTTGTCTACAAGAGGTATACTCTTCTACTATCTCTTGTCAATATATATACTTGCTATATATATGTTTTGCATATGTTAATCACATGATATCGAGAATAGAGTTTCATATGAACATCATGCTTTGAATTCTAGAAATTTTTTAATATCATGTTTCGCTTTCGCTCGATTCTTAGCTTGACGATGTTCATAGCTCTATCTCTAAGAGATCCTTCACTTTGTTACTTATTTTGGTTAATGTAAAGGGTTACAAGGATGACCTTGATGTTATGTAGGTTGTAAACCCCAATCTTAGAGTACTTATAATGACTAATAATGGTGGAAGCACATTTGGAGTTATTCTATCTTTAGGGGTTACTTATGGGTCTATCTATGGATTATAAGGTTTGGATTGGACTAAGTTATTTTAAACATAACGGATCCTTGAGAGATTAATAGAATGTTGGTAAGATTAATCTTAACCCTTAGAGTTAACATCACTTGTGAACAAGTTGATGACTTTATGGTTATATAGAAATATGATTGCAAGTTTAATTCTATAATGGTTGTATGTGGAGGATTGTGAAGGTGATCTAGGGCTCTTATGGACTTAATACCATGGAAAGTTGAAGTTTGGATAACTCATAAGCTGAGATAGGATTCTTGGACTATCAGGTAGTAAATTTTGATGTGAACTTGTCTGGGGAGATGTGTGCAATGTATGCTTTAAGTGTTTGATTATGTTACAATTGCTTTATTTATGCTAGGTTGCACATTAGTGATAATGTTGCATCATATAGTAATTATGCATTAATTTATAGTTGCTTTTATGTGATATGATTGTATAGGTACATACTTGCTTCTTATATAACATAATTGCATATATGCATATCATATCTTGGGGTACCTCTTGGTGGGTGAGGTAAGAATGGCTAGAAGAGTTCTTAGCATCTAGAAAAGACTTCAAAGAAATGAGTTCATGACTTTTGAGCAATGGGATTTGACGATTGCACAATATGAAACTCTGTTTACTCAACTGCCACATTATGCTCCAGGGATTTTACATGGTTTTCTTATGTGGTATTCTTCTTCGGCAGTCCTAATCGGCAATTTATTTCGGAATTCTTGAATTGGCTTCCTTATGGAGTATTGTTTTTGGCATTTTTATTTAGGGTCTTTATTTGGCCTCCCTTCTTGGGATTTGTCATGTCACACCCCGACCCGACCTCGCAAAAGGCCAAGCCCGGACCCGACACACGGACGGAGTCTCCTCTGTACCGTGGACGATCCGAAACCCTACAATCAACATAATACTTGCGAAAGCCATAATAAACATTTGAAACAAGCCAACTTTCTTTTAAAACATACATCTTCTTATTAACCAACTTGGAATCCAAAATGTCATGCATACTACCCAAGTATTTATGCCACTAAACAGTTAAACCATTAGTATGCAATTCTTCTCTAGTCACGTCAGTATAACTTTACAACTTTACAATCTTTAAACCTTTACAACAAAAGACCATAAAGGCCTCAAAATAGAACTACATACAAGGCTACAAGCCTCAAAATGAAGTGATAGCCAAGCATTAAACACATCAAGCATGGCCCGCACAAAAATTTGGCAACCAACCCAGCTAAGCAAAGAAGTGCTATCAAGGAAACACCTCCACTTGCTCCTCCTTCTCAATTACCTCAAGAGGATCAGCTTCAACTACTCCTGTAAAATATAGTATAGAAAGGAATGAGCAAAAACTATTACTCAGCGAGGGTTATTGGTCTCAAGGACAGAGATGAGAGGAGAATGCAATGCAAATAGTCAAACAATTCATACCATTATCATATAGAGTTACAAACAAAGCCAACAATAAACAAGACAAGCATTAAACTATAAACACTCATTCAAAGGATACGATTCACTTTCCACGAACAACTTTTAATCACGAATTTGATGACGACGCGCCGGCCCAAACTACCTTATAACTTCAGTTTGGAATACCCCGGAAGTATCCATCAATTCTACGACCCAAATCTCCCTGGGAGGCAACCCAAGCGAGAAAGGGAATAGGACACGGAGCTAGGGCAACCAATACTGGCAACCCGAGGCTACCCAGAGAGGCCCATCACACCGCCCTGACTCTATGAATGTAATATAATATACAATGCAATAATCGAGCAATAAAGCCACACGTGGAAGAATAACAAAGTAGGTTACTCTCACACGCAATAGCAACAGTTGATAACCATTCCAATCAAAATCAACTCTAACAAGCATATCAAGCTATTTTAAACATTCTATAGGCATAATATCAAGAAAACAAGCAAAATCACAAATCGACCCCAACTATCAAAACGCTACTACTTCCAAACGAGCCACGAGTTCTGGAAACCGACTTTACCAATCCTCCTAGGTCACCATAAGGCACGTCTAAAGACTCCGAAACCCTACTTTACCCTAGAATTCATGCAAAGCCCCGATTTCCCTCTTTGCTCGTTTGAACTACAACTACTCTAACCAAACACCCAACCAATGCCATAACCACACCAAAAGTGCTTCCATGGCCTCCCGAGACAATGCCATCATGCAAAACGAGGAAATGCTAAACTTAACCTAAACGTCCCCAACTTTCACCAAGGTATTTCTCCGTATTTTTCCACTACGCAACCCAAACAAATCATGCATTTAGGCATTCTAGCATATCTAGCATCTTTTCACATCAACAGAAAGCATAACAACGCAACTTCTACGTTTCGAGGGTTTACTATTCATGTTTTACTATTCAATTGACATTTTAAATTACAATCTCAACATTCAACCGTAGAAAATGTTAAAAAGCTATAAATACATGTTCTACAATTTGCAAGGAACATTCTTTAAGCGTTAAAATGATTAAAACAACAAACTACAAATAAAATCCAAAAATCACAAAGTTGATATACATGTTATTCAAATGCGCAAATAACGTGCTTCCCTCACCTTAAGCACTCCTAGTCACTAGAAAAACTACGCTGGATGCCTCGGTAACAACCTCGCACGAGCTCACGCGAAGATTTGAAGATTGAAGATTGAAAATCTTTTTTTTCTTTTCCCTCTTGGTTTCGGCCTGCACTCTTTTCTATTTTCAGCTTGTTTTTTTTTATATTTTGTTATGTTATAAGCTTATAAGGTGACAAGCTTGGTCAACTAGTCAAAGATTGGTCAAAGCTAACTTAATTTGGTCAATTTAGCTTATTTTCATGCATTTTAAAGCTATAATAACTAATGAAATATAATTCTAGCTAACAACAATTAAAACACTAAAATTAAAACACTAAACACTAGTTTTCACTATTTACTGAGGACTAAAAGTTACCCTCTAACTATCGCTCTCGAATTGCAATGCACTTTGCGACAGTAAAGAAGTAACAATTAGATTTCAAAGAACTTAAGAAAATATAATTTTCAGAATAATAAACAAGAAAATTCCACATTTCGGGCTCGGGTATTACATGTCACATGGTATTTTCATGGAATTCTTATTGGGCATTCTTATAGGAACTCTTATTGATATTTGATCTTCGGTATTTGGCACCCTATCCGGAATTCTTATTCGATCTGCTTATACGGTCTTCTTATACGGAGTCCTTGTTTGGTTTTGGTCGAGGTATTTTTGTTCGACATTCTTATTTGGGTAGTGATGGTAAATGGTATTTTTTTTCCCTCAGTGATCATTTGAATCCTTATAAGTAGTCATGCATTCGTAGTTGATTGGCTAATTTCCAGGAGTCAGATTCTTGTTTGTTGGTTGAGTTCAGCATTCGAATTGTTCCAAGAATGAAGAAGGAATTGTGAGGGCGCAATTCTGTTAAGGAGATGAAGATGTGAAATCCCATACCGAGCCCATACAGAGCCCGTACAGAGCCTACATGCATTTTATAGTATTTCATATATTTGTCCATCATTTAATATGCATTTATTTCAATTAATATGCATTGACATTAATTATTGTGTGTTTGCCCCTTTTACGTGCGCATATTTCATTTAATGTGTATTTAAATTCAATTATGTGTCTTTGAGTAGTTTAGATAACGTAAGCAATAATTAAATCATTTTATATCCATTTACCTTGTTTTATGTGCTTTGAAATTGATTTATGTGCATTTATCTTAATTTACGAGCATATCATTGTTCAATGTATATTTGAGTCATTTATATCGTGTAGCTAGTAATTGGAACCAGCTAAGTTCAATAGCTAACTAGAATAATTGAATTAGAACCAAGACAATTGGAATTAACACTAGAATGTCAAACTAGTAATACACAAGTCAGTTGGAGGGCACTCTCGTCATTAGGAAACTTAGATATTATCTATCAACACACACTACACCACCTACACACACAAAATCTCTACAACACACACATACCCACAATCAGCCCACACATACACACACTACAAGATTTTTCCAAGGAGAAAGGAGAAGGAAGAAGAAGAAGAAGAAGAAGAAGAAGAAGAAGAAGAAGAAAGCAAAAAAGAGGAAAGTAGAAGCAAGCCATTTTCAAGATTTTCAACCATTTTCAATCAACTTTTTTCCATTTCTAACTCTTGCAAAGGTGAGGGATTTTTCATAAATGGTTTTTAAAGGATTCATTCAAGATTATTAATGTTCATTTGGTGTTAAACTTACTATAGCTTTCATACAAAAGCTTGGATGATAAGAAGATTAAGTATTTTGTGTTGTAGATCTAGGAATTGTAAACTTATGTATGGTGTTAATTGTTGATGTGGGATGCATTTTGGTTGAGTTTGAACTCTTATATGATGCCTAATAGTCACCTTGAGCATGCTTAATTGTTGGTAGAGAATTGTGTGGTTGTAAGCTTGATTGTTGAAAAAAATGGTATTTTCCCGTAAACAGCATGACCGGACGATCCCCCTCTACCGGTTGACCTGTGGAGGACCCCTCGTCTGCTGGTAAGGCCTCTGGTTGACCAAAATGCGATGAACTTGGTTTAGCGATTCTGGGTGCTATAGATGCTGGAATAGGGTACGGTCAGTGGCGTTAGAACCATATCGAACCCTAGATTATCTTAGTTAAATTTAATTTTGGATTTGTGCCAAATTTTGGGTGCTATGTAGTTGGCAACTTCTATATGATGCTTAGGAGGCTATTGAACGTAGGTAATATTGATGTCTTTTGTTAGTTTTATGGTATGTTTTGATGTCTGTTATGATTTCATGATTAATTAAATGTTGCATAAATCACTACATGGTTAAATGCTTGCATGATGAAGTAAATTTCCTTGTTGTCTTCATCATTGTGCTTTATGAGTTCTAAATGCAAGATGTTCACCTGTCTAATTAGTTATTTGATAAGTATGCTTGAATCACGTTTATGTTGGAATGTACTTGCCTCTTGTTAATTGGTTAAGCTTGGATCAAGCACATATTGAACATGCTTGGATTATGAATATGTTTGATTAAGTTTTGGATCATCTTGTATATCTCCAAGAATACTGGTTTGGTTGCAACCTCTTACTTGTCAAGGGATGGGATCAAAGGTGCATATGACAGTGATAGTGGTAGACACCTTTTGAGGTGCACACAGCTATGATAGTGGCAGACACCTCCCTACCCTATTAACTCCTATATAGTTTGTGGTTGGGGTTTATACAGAGTAAAGTGCACACGACAGTGATAGTAGGAGACACCTTTTGACGTGCACACGACTATCATAGTTAGAGACACCTCTTAATTCCGTATAAGCCACTTTCTTTCCCTTGTACCAATCTTTTGATTATGATATTGGGTTGTCTCCACGGAGTGCCCTCTTGTTATACATATTGAGGAAGATATGATATGAAGTTCCGAGCTTGGCCATCTCTATCAAAGTTCGACGAGTTATATTTATCATTGCAACCAATCTCACTTGGTCCCTTGAGGTCCTCGGAGAGAAGAGTTGCTCATATATTTTGAATCAAGTTGTTTCCATTCTTGTTGATTGTTCTATACTTCGAGTATGAAGTTAATCTTGATATTCTATTATACTTGATTAACTGTTTTATATGCATAAAATGGGTTTACCCAGAAGTTTACGAAATGATAAAACCTTTGTGAAAACTTTTCCTTATTTTCCTCCTCACTGAGCTATATGCGAGGATCTAGCTCACCATCTTTTAACAATTTCAGGTGAGGTTTAGCCGAACAAGCTCCCACGTGGTTGCAAGCTTTGTTGAGTTGATGAGATGAATTCCTGCTTGTGTGATCTACGTGCTTGTTTGAAGATTTACTTCTTACTATGAAGAACATGTTTGTAATTGATCAATTTATTATGTTGTAATATTATTTTGATTAACTGGATACCTAGCTAGGATTGATCTTTATGCTTTTGAGACCTATAACTAGGATGATGAACAGGTGGTTCTTCGTTTCGTTAATTTGTAACAAGGTGTTGTAAATCCTTTAAGGCCAATATTTTGGGAGAATTTTGAAAGTCTTTGGAACTTGTTGTGGTTTCTTTAATTGATATATAGGTTATTTGTAACGTTTCGATCCCTTCCGAGACCAGAGACTTTTAAAACCAAGCTATTCTCAACTCGATCCCAAACCCAGCACATATTTTTTTATTTTTATTTTTAGGAAAAACGGACAGAGTCTCCCCTGTACCGTGGACATTCTGAAAACCTGTAAGCAACCAATAAAGCCACAAAACAACCTGGAACTCCAATTCTAATTAAAGACTCAAACTTTAAGGCCATCCGAGCCTTAAAACATTCAAACAGTGAGAATCATGCAAGCATGCATTCACAATATATTTTCTTTACAAAACAGCTTATCATGTCACTCCATGATAGCCTTTAAACATTCTTAGGAATTGAAAACAACTATACAACTGATCATTCACTCCCAAGCATGCAAAGTAGCTAAGAGCAAAAACATAAGTTATTACATGCCACGGATACATATTATACATTACCTTCAAACATACATCTAAACAATATATACATGAACCCATAGACTCCGGAATAGGACATAAGTAATACAAACAGATTCTTCATATAACCAACAGGAAACACATCCATCTCAAGCAAGTATCACACAGCAACTAAGGAAACTCCTCCTCCAATTGCACCTCCTGAAATATGTTAGTGAGGTATGAGCAACCACTGTTGCCTAGTGAGGGATAAAGTCTCCTGGGGCGTGCAATGCAACAAGTAATACAATTAAACATTACTAGCAATTAAAACAATTCAAGAATGACACCAGATTAAGTAACCACACATTAAAAAGGATACATTACACTTAACCCCAACACTCCAATCTTCACTTGATCTTCATTCACAATCCACGAACCACGATCACTTTGCCGGCATAATCCCAATTACTCCAGTGGGTGTACTCCGGATGTACCCCAATAATCCTATGACCCAACATCCCCTAGCAATCTCCGGACCAAGCGAATGAGGGACTAGGGCACGAAGTTTGAATATCCACTGGCAAGCCCTCTATCGCCCAGCCGATATTCAACACATTCGCCCCTGACACTATGGTTGCGCAACCACTATGCAATGCACTTATCAATGGCAAGACAATATCAACAATATAAGCTATAACACATAAGAGGATCAACAAAGAAGGTTGACCTCGAAGCAGTTAGAATAGAAGCAATTTACACAAGCAATTAAGTAGTTTTACAAAGGGGCATATTCAAGATACACATAGAACTATACCAAAAGCTCCAAAACAACTAGAAACCACATTTAAACACACAAGGAGTCATACCATGGCCTTAGAAGCGTGAAACAACTAAATTTGCACTTAAACCCCTTTGTTATCCAAGCTATTTTCCTTCCAAACTCATGTTAGTGATTCAAATTCAAGGGGAAGCTATACCAATCTTCTAATTAGCCCTTAAGGTACCCTTACAGCCCTCAAACATGTTCAATTACCCGTAATTACCCCAAAAGTCCCAATTTTCCTCTTATAGCTTTGAACTACACATACCTTAACCGGGCTTCAAATAAGGGTTATCAAAGCTTCTATAGCACCTAGGTAGCCTAACAATACCAAATGTGAAGCTCAATTCTACCCGGATTAGCATTAACCCCGAAACCCCTTTTAAAAAGTCGGCTATTTCGTGTTTTAGCTAAGTTCCGAGCAATTAAACTACATGGGGTCATTAGACTATCTTCATTAATATCTATAGCACCTAACGATAGTATTGAATCAAACCCTAAAGCACATTTTATCAAAACCCTAAAATTTATACTATTCATTATCTTCTTTAACTTGTCATTTCAAAATCTAGCCAAAAACTATGCCAATAGCTTGCAAAAGAATGTTCACTAATCATTTTAGAAGGATTTGGAAGCATTCATAAGCATTTATATCACAATATACAACAATTACAAAATTCAACACAAACCCTAACATTCAAAGAAATGCATATAAATGTTTCTCCCTCACCTCTACCAGTTTCCATGACGCAAGTTTAGGCTCAATGGATCCACCTAGGAAGTAATATAACACATATTTATCACAAGAAACCTCATGGACGTGATTCACAGCCAAATATAACAACGAGAACAATAGCTAAGTAGGCAATACTAGCTCAATTATAGCAACTTATGCAATCAAAGTCATTCTAACTTCCACCTATCATTATACAACCTTAGCAAGCTACTACTATAATTCCGAAGCAGCCAAAAGGTCACCATTACAAGCGTAGAGATTACACACCACACAGGAGTACACATTTGCACCTAAACCAACCATTTCAACTCAAAAACACCAACAATTTGGCTTATTCCACCCAAACCACCATGACCTTCCAACTACCAACATTTTTCCCTATCTAATAGAAGGCTTATAAACCATAGAATAACATATTTAAGCAATCTAATGGGTGCACAAAAACTGCCCAACGAAGCAGCCCCTAAACTCCAAAAAATAGAAAAATTCAGCAAGCTACATTCTCCATTTTTTTTGCTCCATTTTGCAATCTCAAGTTATTTTATTATGCTAGATAGGTTCATTAACATATATGAGCATTATATAAAAGCTGAGAATCAAGATTAAACACAACTTAGACATATAAATCATTGAACAACTTAAAATAGCCAATTTCAACAAAATATGTTCTATATAAGAAATTAATCGGTAAAGTCTTCTCTAATACCTATTTAGCAAGATACAAATGCAATCATAGCATTTTATGACATAAAAATAAACTTTGGAAGATTTGAAAAAAAATTCCCTCACCTTTGTTTCGCAAAATAAAGCCAAAAACGATCAGTAGAAAGATGCTAGACGTCGACACGAGTCCAAAAATGTTTGGTTTGCGTCTTGGTTCCGCTTCTAGCTCAAGATATAAACAAAATAGTGAAAAATCTACTATTCCTAGGGTTTGGACTGGTCACGGCTGAAGCAAGAAGAAGATGACCAATTTTGGGATTTTTTTGGTGTTTTATAAGCTTTAATGAAAGTCAAAGGTCAAGTCTTCGGTCAAACCCGCGTAAACCAAAACAGCCCTGTGCAACCTTACGAAAATGGCCATAACTTCTTCTAGAAAACTCCAATTCACGAACTATTTGAAGCCTTAGAAACTAGACTCATAGAGAATTCCAACCATATATAACATGTTACCTAACTCTTCCCCAATTGGTTCAGATTTAATTCCAAAGTTGACCCAAAATTTGACTAACTTAACCTTGCATTTTTATTTCTAATCCCAAGTTTTCCTTTCATTAAACATTTTAAAAATTCCTATCTTGTCCTAGTTGGTCAATGTAGATGAAAAGTTAACTAGTTTAGTCAAAGAATGTGAAAGTCAACAAGATGCAATTTAAATGAACTTTAAATGAAATTTTAAATTTTAAAACACTAAATAAGTCATGTAAATGCACATATTACTTTCCAAGTAATGATTAAAATAAATGAATGCACATGTAATGAATGCTCGGGTTCTCACATCTACCATTTAAGATAACACGTAATAAATGCAATTAAATACTATTAAATATGTGCCGATTTTGAGGTATCACATCTTTCCCCCCTTAAAACAATTGCGTCCTCGCAATTCATCTTCCAATAGAACTCGACATCAACTGAAGTCCAACTCTGGTTACTCTTCATCAATTGCTGCAGTAAGAACACTGAATAAGAATGCCCATAGGAAGACCCAAGAAGAAATCACAAGAGTACTGCTTAAGAGTTCCCAAGAAATAAGGCCAAATAAAGGCTCCAATGAACAGCCAATCAGAAATCTTAATGAGAATCCCAGTATGTACACCGATATATTTACATATCAATATAGTCCCTAAGATAAATACCCAATAGAAGAACCAAATAAATCCCGAATACCGCTATCGAATGCTAAGAGCAATGCCAAAGGGAATATCAGAGGAAATAACGAAGAAAATACCGTGCATCCAATAAGATAGTCAAGTTGAATATTGAATATAGATCCCCGGCTGGACGAGAAAACTAAGTGAGAATATAGTACGAATTTACCATTAAGGGAACCTAATGAGAAATCCACAGAATACCACAGGCAATACAGAGTAATCATTATGCGTAGAACCCCAAATACAAAACTTGCTGAGAAGTGTCAATAAGAAAGTACCAGAAGAATGTCCAACAAGAAAATATTAATGAAATGCTCCAGAGAACTGTCATATAGAAATCCCCAAGAAGCTACTCATTCCTGACTGCTGAGCATAGATGAATGCTTGAGAAGAATCCCAATAACAGAGCTCTAATTATAAACGCCAGCTCCCAATTAAAGGGCTGATCAACTGCTTCTCATTCCACTAATCCTCACAACTTGGATGGCCTGCTACTAATCTCCTCTCTTCAGGGGAAAGAAGAAGTCTTTCTTACCATTTCGACGGGTTATGTATGAATGCCAAGATATTACATATGTATAAACATTCTTTAAGCTATTATGCAAGCATGATTATAAAAGAGTTTATAAAAACAGTTTAATCAACAAGGTCATTCAAGTGCAAATCACAACATAACCAATTCAAATAACAACATAACCAATTCAAGACATTCAAATACACACATTACAACCAATAATTCAAGCAAATAATAAGTCACGAGGTCAATTTGATTCACATTTACTCATTTCACTTCAATTAATACACATTTAACACATAACGCACAACTATATCACATAGTTGCGCACATTCAAATCAAGACACATAATCTCACACACAAGCACACACTTTCAAGACACACTTAACAAGTACACATTCAAGATTTGCTACCCAACAGACTGAGGACCCTGTCCCGGCTGAGAGCTAACTAAGCTCTGATACCACCTGTAACGTCCCGATCCCTCCCGAGACCAGAGACTTTTAAAACCAAGCTATTATTAACTCAATCCCAAACCCAGCCACAGATTTTTTTATTTTTTTATTTTTAGAAAAAATGGACAGAGTCTCCCCTGTACCGTGGACATTCTAAAAACCTATAAGCAACCAATAAAGCCACAAAACAACCTGGAACTACAATTCTAATTAAAGACTCAAACTTTAAGGCCATCCGAGCCATACAACATTCAAACAGTGAGAATCATGCAAGCATGCATTCACAATATATTTTCTTTACAAAACCGCTTATCATGCCACTCCATGATAGCCTTTAAACATTCTTAGGAATTGAAAACAACTATACAACTGATCATTCACTCCCAAGCATGCAAAGTAGCTAAGAGCAAAAATATAAGTTATTACATGCCATAGATACATATCATACATTACCTTCAAACTTAAAGCTAAACAATATATACATGAACCCATAGACTCTGGAATAAGACATAAGTAATACAAACAGATTCTTCATATAACCAACAGGAAACACATCCACCTCAAGCAAGTATCACACAGCAACTAAGAAAACTGCTTCTCCAATTGCACCTCCTGAAATATGTTAGCAAGGTATGAGCAACCACTGTTGCCCAGTTAGGGATAAAGTCACCTGGGGCATGCACTGCAACAAGTAATACAGTTAAACATTAATAACAATTAAAACCATTCAAGAATGACAACAGAATAAGTAACCACACATTAAAAAGGATACATTACACTTAACCCCAACACTCCAATCTTCACTTGATCTTCATTCACGATCCATGAACCACGATCACTGTGCCGGCATAATCCCAATCACTCCAGTGGGTGTACTTCGGATGTACCCTGATAATCCTACGACCCAACATCCCCTGGCAATCTCCGGACCAGGCGAATGAGGGACTAGGGCACAGAGTTTAAATATCCACTGGCAAGCCCTCTACTGCCCAGCCGATATTCAACACATCCGCCCCTGACACTATGGTTGTGCAGCCACTATACAATACACTTATCAATGGCAAGACAATAGCAACAATATAAGAAATAACACATAAAAGGATTAACAAAGTAGGTTGACCTTGAAGCAGTTAGAATATAAGAAATTTATACAAACAATTAAGCAGTTTTACAAAGGAGCATATTCAAGATACACATAGAACTTTACCAAAAGCTCCAAAACAACTAGAAACCACATTTAAACACACAAGGAGTCATGCCATGGCCTTAGAAGCGTGAAACAACTGAATTTACACTTAAACCCCTTTGTTATTCAAGCTATTTTCCTTCCAAACTCATGTTAATGATTCAAATTCAAGGGGAAGCTATACCAATCTTCTAATTAGCCCTTAAGGTACCCTTACAACCCTCAAACACGTTCAATTACCTGCAATTACCCCAAAAGTCCCAATTTTCCTCTTATAGCTTTGAACTACACATACCTTAACCGGGCTTCAAACAAGGGTTAGCAAAGCTTCTATAGCACCTAGGTAGCCTAACAATACCAAATGTGAAGCTCAATTCTACCCAGATTAGCATTAACCCCGAAACCCCTTTTAAAAAGTCGGCTATTTCGTGTTTTAGCTAAGTTCCGAGCAATTAAACTACATGGGGTCATTAGACTATCTTCATTAATATCTACAACACCTAATTATAGTATTGAATCAAACCCTAACGCACATTTTATCAAAACCCTAAAATTTACACTATTCATTGTCTTCTTTAACTTGTCATTTCAAAATCTAGCCATAAACTATGCCAATAGCTTGCAAAAGAATGTTCACAAATCATTTTAGAAGGATTTGGAAGCATTCATAAGCATTTATATCACAATATACAACAATTACAAAATTCAACACAAACCCTAACATTCAAAGAAATGCATATAAATGTTTTTCCCTCACTTCTACCAGTTTCCATGACACAAGTTTGGGCTCAATGGATCTACCTAGCATGTAATAGAACACATATTTATCACAAAAAACGTCATGGACGTGATTCATAGCCAAATATAACAACGAGAACAATAGCTAAGTAGGCAATACTAGCTCAATTATAGCAACTTATGCAATCAAAGCCATTCTAACTTCCACCTATCACTACACAACCTTAGAATGCTACTATTATAACTCCGAGGCAGCCCAAAGGTCATCATTACAAGCGTAGAGATTACACATCACACAGGAGCACACATTTGCACCTAAACCAACCATTTCAACTCAAAAACACCAACAATTTGGCTTATTCCACCCAAACCACCATGACCCTCCAACTACCAACATTTTTCCCTATCTAAAAGAAGGCTTATAAACCATATAATAGCATAAAATAAGCAATCTAATGGGTGCACAAAAACTGCCCAACGAAGCAGCCCCTAAACTCCCAAAAACAAAAAAATTCAGCAAGCTACATTGTCTATTTTTTTTGCTCCATTTTGCAATCTCAGTTATTTTATTATGCTAGATAGGTTCATTAACATATATGAGCATTATATAAAAGCTAAGAATCAAGATTAAACACAACTTAGGCATATAAATCATTGATCAACTCAAAATAGCCAATTTCAACAAAATATGTTCTATATAAGAAATTAATCGGTAAAGTCTTCTCTAACACCTATTTTGCAAGATACAAATGCAATCCTAGCATTTTATGACATAAAAATAAACTTTGGAAGATTTGAAAAAAAATTCCCTCACCTTTGTTTCACAAAATAAAGCCAAAAACGATCAGTAGAAAGATGCTAGACGTCGACACGAGTCCAAAAATGTTTGGTTTGCGTCTTGGTTCCGCTTCTAGCTCAAGATATAAACAAAATAGTGAAAAATCTACTATTCCTAGGGTTTGGACTGGTCACGGCTGAAGCAAGAAGAAGATGACCAATTTTGGGATTTTTTTGGTGTTTTATAAGCTTTAATGAAAGTCAAAGGTCAAGTCTTCGGTCAAACCCGCGTAAACCAAAACAACCCTCCGCAACCTTACGAAAACGGCCATAACTTCTTCTAGAAATCTCCAATTCACGAACGGTTTGAAGTCTTAGAAACTAGACTCATAGAGCTTTCCAACCATATATAATTTGCTACCTAACTCTTCCCCAATTTGTTCAGATTTAATTCCAAAGTTGACCCAAAATTTGACTAACTTAACCTTGCATTTTTATTTCTAATCCCAAGTTTGCCTTTCATTAAACATTTTAAAAATTCCTACCTTGTCCTAGTTGGTCAATGTAGATGAAAAGTCAACTAGTTTAGTCAAAGAATGTGAAAGTCAACAAGATGTAATTTAAATAAACTTTAAATGAAATTTTAAATTTTAAAACACTAAATAAGTCATGTAAATGCACATATTATTTTTCAAATAATGATTAAAATAAATGAATGCACATGTAATGAATGCTCGGGTTCTCACATCTACCATTTAAGATAACACGTAATAAATGCAATTAAATACTATTAAATATGTGCCGATTTTGGGGTATCACATTATTAAATTATACTTAACAGGTTTTAAAGTTATTAAGTAATTAATCTTAGGAATAAGAGTTACGAACGTCATGTTTTGGCCTTAGCTTAGTGATAGGTCGGGGTCGAGGTATGACAATCGTCTCACATCGGAGGTTAACAGATCCTATCTTGACAATTACTTGTCGATTTATACCACAAAACTGAAATGCGAAAGGTCGTAACCCATCCTATGGAAGACGGGCATTGTCCAGACACTGTATTTAACCCCTGATATAACCGACAGTCGTGATTTCTCAAGTCTGAGGATTAATTTGCACAATTCCCAACAAATAGTAAACTATTAACTTGAAATCATGCAACTCACTATTTATTGTCACATTCAATGATCCGTACACTGACGATCACTCATATGTTTATTAGTCCATATCATCATGTTGTTTTGGCACTTCGTACACCATCATTTATCATTAACATCATTATGTTAATCAAAGGTAATAACATATGATAACCCGTAGTCGATTATTTTAGTCCCGGTTGAATAATCTGAAGGGCTATGAATCAATTATTAATGTTTATCATATCGAAGAAAAAGTGCGAGATATCCTAAACCCTTTTAGAACATTTTTCTTCTCGGATAAGCATTAGGGACATATTCATATCGAAGTGGAAAAAATGAATATCCTACAAATAACATAGTGTATAAAACACATAAATATATTCTTATTAAACCCTAATTATGTCATTTCAACTATAGCATTAGGGCATATCTCTAACAATCTCCCACTTGCACTAATGCTATCAGCTATAGAATTAATGCACTATATATTCGTCTCCATATACTCATCTTCTCAAATACGGTGATCAACTGTAATTATCTTTACTGAATCAGTAGGTCAAACTATAGAAGCATCTATAGGAACCTACTCTATTAAATCATTTTCTATCAAGAAAAACATTTCTTGAATTATCTTTTATATGTTTGGATTCTTGATGAGATCGGGTTCTTTAAAGCTTGTGCAAAAAGCCCCTATAATAGTTACCATATTACATGATATCGGCTACTATTAATAGACAGAACCACACAATATCCAAACATCATTAAAAGTCAAGCAGTATCTTGGCTCAACTAATAAGTAGCGATTACTTATTATTATTCAGAACTCTTTCCAATAATTCATAAATCTATTATATATACTTTTATCCTTTTTAGTAAATTCTTCACTGACAACTTCACTATAACCATAAACCCTAAAATTTTGGGTTAAAGTTCATAAAGAGATCATTATAACAGTAAGATCAATAGAACTTATATGTATTCTCTCCGATATCTATCATGTAACTTATTACATCATATCGTGCCAAGTACTTGCCATTGCATTTAAAGGAGAATGCATACAGCAAAAGGATTATGTGCAAAAACCATTTGCAATATTTCCTTAATAGTCAGAAGGAAATCTACAAGAAAAGACGGATACCTTGTCATAGAGACGAGAGACCAAAATTTCTTAGATTCTTCCATCTCAAAGAAAACTTTAAGATTGTGACTTGGTTTATAGGCTGTGAGAAAAAAATCAATCATATCATTGTACTTCATATACATGATACTTACAAGACATGACCGGTTTACCCAAGAAATACAACATGATATAAAATTTGGTTGGACCTTGGTGAATGAAGATATCATAAATTCACAAGATCTGTTAAGGGCATAAACTCCCACAAACTTTTCTTATAAATTTAGATATCATCTTCATTTATTAATGAAAACGATCTCTATCTTTTCATTCTAATACACCGGTTATCCATTTCATCATAGTTATCTTTCTCTAAATAAACTATGCAAGATGGAGTTAAAATTCTATCTAACCATAGAAAAATATGGTATAAGTTTAAAATCAATTTGAAAGACTTCGGTGATAAAAGATGCATTCTCTAATCTTCTTTTATAACCCAACATATTTTGGACAAGTCTCATAAGCTCCAATTCTTTGAGTTTTTTATTTTTGAACAAACTCTTTTGTCACAAAGAATAATTAATCTATCAAACTCATTTGAATAGATACATGAATTCAAGTCTATAACTCTTAACCAATTCAAAGTTTTAGACATTTTAAGTATGATTTAGTATTTAGCCTGTGACGCCCGAGAACTTCACCGTACACTTATTAACTGTTGCATCCACTAATTGTGCATCTTTACTGTGCAACTATTTGTTATTTATTCGGTTACTATTCATCATGTTTCTCAACTGCTTAATTACTTCGAATTAGCATTTTTCTTAAATCATATTAATTATGTTAGGAATGAGAAAAATGTGTTTTTTTAGCAATTTATGTTAGGAGCCTTCGTTTGGAAAATATTTTTACTGGTTCAATGAATAGTATTACGTAGCTAAACTATATATTTGAGTTAGCTAACTTAATTAATGCGCATTTAGACTCATTTTTAAGCTAACTAGACTCATTTTATAGTCAACACACACACCTAACTTAAACTCATTTAAGTATATTACTCACACACATACATACGCTCATAAAACACAAAAAAAGAAGAAGAGAAAAGCTAAAAAAAAGAGGCAAACCCGACAGCCCTTTGTGCAAGGAGGAGAAGATTTTGGCTCATCAAACCTTCAATCCAAGCCCTCCCAAGCTAGGTTCAAGCCCTTCCACAAGTGTTCTAGCCTCTCCTTAGCCCCTACGCACGATTGGTGAGGGATTTCATACTTGTTTTTGCATTTTTAAAATGTTGCTCATTTCTTGAATTTCTAGATTTGCTTGTAAATGGTTATTTTTTGCTCAAATGTGTTAATGTATGTTGTATACAAGTAGTAGAGACCACATTTATGCTATTGTTTAGTATTTTAAATGG
This sequence comes from Ehretia macrophylla, assembly GCA_037974665.1. Lineage (NCBI taxonomy): Eukaryota > Viridiplantae > Streptophyta > Magnoliopsida > Boraginales > Ehretiaceae > Ehretia > Ehretia macrophylla. The sequence continues at coordinate 2,789,156 of CM075779.1, forward strand.
TTGAATTCGCTCGTTGATTGTATAGCATGAAAACAATTTAAGTTACAAAGAGGTTAAAGTAGGAATTTGATTGTCTCATGCTTCTAAGACTTTGTAATGGCTCATTGGATGTTTAAATGTGTTTATAAGGCATTCTTGAGCTTTTGGTATAATTCTATGTGAATCATGTTAATGCCCCTTTGAAATTGCTTAGTTATCTATATATTAATGCTTCTATTCTAACTATTTTGAGGACAACCTACTTTGTTGATCCTCTTATGTGTTATTGCTTCCATTATTGTTATCGTGTTGCCATTGAGAAGTGCATTGCATAGTGATTACGCAACCATAGTGTTAGGGATAGCTGTATTGAATATCTGCTGGGCGGCAGTAGGCTTGCCAGTGGATATTTGATCTCCGTGCCCTAGTCCTTCACTCGCCTAGTTCGAAGATTACCAGGGAGTGTTAGGTGTCACGCCCCAACTCGACCCCACCTACAATCAGTCAGGACGCAACGGAATTTCGGCGGCATAACGACAGTAAATAGATTTCCGAGGTTCTAAACCAACCTCATAAAACATCATACATCCAGCAATTCCTCAATACAAACAACAACATACAACACAACCATATTATACAATAAACCATCCTCGTTATACGCCTCCGTTCCAACATGACATACAATACCTCAACCTTATCATACATTTCAAAAATAAGTTGAGACACAACTACAACTTAACCATAGACAAAAGAAAGCCACTAAGTTAACATCGTTTGGATCATCATCTTTCAACATCTATTACAATAAGAACCACAAAGCATATAAAAGTCTATTAAGCTAATATACATGACATTAAACAACATATAATCATGGATAAGACTCGGGAACATATGACTCGTCCACGTAAGGCACATTTTCCTCCTCAGGAGGCACGTACCCGTAATCCGGCTCTGCAATACCTGTAAGCATGCAATAATAGAGAGTGAGCTTATATACATAAGCCCAGTGAGAATCCGATAGATCTCGACAGTATTCACTACACTCCTTGGATTTAGTCCTTTGAGCAAGTAAACACACAACAACAATAATAACATTATCATCACATAACTATATAACCATTCATTAAAGGATACTCTATTTGGTGTAGCTCCAAACGCCATCACGATCTCAACCGTTCTTCTTATAACTCCGCATTACTCACGCACCCGAGGTACCTCACTAGCCCCTCCCTCCATGACACCTCCGTCATGCGAGCTGGGGGTAGCCTATGGCAGTCATGCCGTTATCAACCCGACAGCCCGACGCTGCCCGAGAGGTGGCACACACATACCAAGACTCCATAATCATCAATCATCAATCAATCATCAATCAATCAATTGGGAGATCAGCAACAAAAGTGCCCGATTCCCGAACTCAATAATAATCAATCAATAACATCAATATAACATCAATATTAAATTAAACAACAAACAACGTAGTTAGATGACAAAGTAGGCCATCTAACCGGACATGCATAATATACATAATTAAACTCTAAATTACTCATCAACAACTCACCATTCATCACTCGAACACTACCCAACCATCTAAAGGCATCGTTCAAGAAATTAAAGAATGACAACCTAAACTTCTAAAATTCATAACTTACAATCTACTAATCCAAACATTGCCAAATCAGTTCCTATCACTCACCCATTCAACCTACTACATTAGCCCTCTCGAAAATCCACCATAACACCTCCAAATCATGCCCGATAACCCTAAAACCCTAAGATGTCATGGCTGGATTTTCTGGATTTTCACACGAACAATGTAATCGAAAATTCGGCATTACAACAGCGCTAACACGTAATTATCAAGTATTTAGAAATCGACGGCAATCGATTTCGATCAACACAACTCATTTAATTCAACTTTGAACATTTTAATCAAAATTAAATACCCGGAAAATAAAAATTATGCTACATCCGACAGAAATTCATAGTATTAGTATATAACGATCCCTAGCATGCAAGGAGCAATAATCTATCATCAGATTTCAATTCTAACGGTTCAATCTTCATTTATACGCAAAAACATAAAAATGACATTTTGAGATCTAGAATTTTTTCTCTCACCTTAGATGCGATATAAGCCTAGGAATGCGTGCTATGCGTGCCCAACAAGCAGAATCCAAGTCGGTGCGAAGTTCTACGGACAAAAACTAGGTTTTTCTTTGAAAAATTGATTGAAAAGCTTGAGTTTTTCTCTTTCTTTTTCTCCCTCTTTTCTCTCGGCCTTGTGTGTGTTTGTGGTGGTGTTTTTGTGTTGTGTGAGTGTGTGTTGATGACAATAGCTTATAAGGTCAATAATTTAATAAAGTCAAAGTTAGTTTTAATTAGTATTTTTGTGTTTTTAATGACTTTAATTGCATTTTATTGCTCACCAAGTTAAAAATAATTATGCAACCCCCAAGATATCTCAAGTGGATTATTTTTAGGTGACAAGAAGTTTTACAATCCAACAATTTCACCCGAGTCGGCTTAAAACTCGATTTTCGCAAAAGTCGGTGTAAAAACCCTAATAAATTCTTAAGCCGATTTTAAAACCGTTTTCATCAAACACAGGTCTATTAAAGTCCGTGGACTAGGTCTAGAAGGGTTAAAAAGACCAGTTTCAAAATTTTAGCAGACGTGTTTCGAAAATACTATTCACTGAAAATCGACGATAAAATTTCTGACTCCGTTTTTTATGAAAATTTCATGAATGCACATTTAGCACGTATTAGGAGTATTGACATCAAAATTATAACTTTCTAGGTCCTATAGCACATAAACAGAACATATGCATGCAAAACGAGGTATAGCACGTAAAACGAGATAAGCAGGAAAGTGGGGTTTCACATTCTCCCCTCCTTATAGAAATTTCATCCTCGAAATTCTTACTTGATGTACGGAATAGATCTGGGTATTGCTGCTGCATCTGATCTCGTCTCTCCCACGTAGCTTCCTCAATGCCGTGATGCTTCCACAACAACTTAACCATCGGAATCCTCTTCGACCTCAACTCTCAGTCCATCTGATCTAGAATACGAATCGGATGCTCGTCATAAGTCAAATTCTCTCGAAGCTGTAACGGCTCTGGCTCAAGAATATGAGAAGGATCCGGATTATATTTCCGCAAATTAGACACGTGAAATACATCGTGGACATTAGAGAAGTTCTCCGGTAAAGCCAACCGATATGCCAACTTACCAACCCTGCCAGTAATCTCAAACGGCCCTACAAATCTCAGACTCAGCTTTCCACCTTTACCATAACGAGCAAACCCCTTTCGAGGAGACAATCTCAAGAAAACCCGATCTCCAACTGCAAACTCTAAGTCTCGACGACGCTTATCAGCATAACTCTTGAATCTACTCTGCGCCGTAAGCATTCTCTGCCTGATCAACTGAACATTCTCAATCTTCTCAAGAAGTTCTGGCATAATAGTCGGATCAACAGTCTTCATATCTCCTACCTCGTCCCAATATAAAGGTGAACGGCACTTACGACCGTAAAGAGCTGCGAAAGGTGCCATTCCAATAGTAGCTTGATAACTATTGTTATAGGAAAACTCGGCAAGTGGTAGATGTTTCTCCCAGTTCTTCCCGAAGTCCAGAACACAAGCCCTAAGCATATCTTCCAGAATCTGAATAGTCCGCTCAGACTAACCGTCGGTCTGTGGATGATACGCGGTACTGAAGTTCAAATGAGTACCTAAGGTCTCCTGAAGTTTCTCCCACAAACGAGAAGTAAATCGAGGATCTCGATCAGAGACAATACTTGATGGAATACCGTGAAGTCTAACAATCTGATCCAGATAGAGGTCCGTCAACTTTGTAACCTCATCTCCCATCCTCATTGCAATAAAATGAGCTGTCTTCGTCAAACGATCCACGACAACCCAAACTGCGTCATTACCCCTCGGTGATCTAGGCAAACCAGTGATGAAGTCCATCGTAATATGCTCCCATTTCCACTCTGGTATAGCCAACAGCTGAAGCAAACCTGCTGGTCGTTGATGCTCGGCTTTCACTCTCTGACAAGTCAAACATCTAGATATAAACTGAGTAACCTCCCTCTTCATGTTGTTCCACCAGAAATGTTGCTTCAAATCCCGATACATCTTGGTTCCACCAGGATGAATAGTATATTTAGAATTATGAGCTTCCTCCAGAATACCTCGCCTCAAGCTCGGTTCATCGGGAACACAAACCCTGTTCCGAAATCGAAGAATACCGTCCCCATGCAGTTTGAAGTCAGACTGATCATCCGTGATCTGATCCTTGATCTTCTGAAGTTTAACATCAAGCTGCTGAGCTTCTCTGATCTGAGACAATAATAAAGGCTGAATACGGAGATGTGAACACATCACCCCAACCTGAGTGAACTCTGGTCTCCAATAACTAAACTCCTCAAGAACCTCCCACTTCTTGACAGCCAAACAAGAAATACTAGCCTTCCGGCTGAGAGCATCTGCCACAACATTTGCCTTTCCAGGTAGATAATTGATAGAACAATTATAATCTCCAAGAAGCTCCATCTACCTCCTCTGGCGCATATTCAACTCCTTCTGTGAGAATAAGTACTTAAGACTCTTATGATCAGTGAAAATTTCAAACTTACTTCCCCACAGATAATGACGCCACTTCTTGAGTGCAAAGACAACCGCTGCCAACTCAAGATCATGAGTCGGATAATTTTCTTCATAAGGCTTCAACTTTCGAGAAGCATAGGCAATAACTCGGCCATCCTGTATAAGAACACATCCCAAGCCCTCCTTGGATGCATCGCTGTAAATGACCATATTATCGGTCCCCTCTGGTAGAGCAAGTACTGGAGCGGTAGTTAACCTCTTTTTCAACTCCTGAAATCCACTCTCACACTTCTCGTCCCAATTAAAGATAGTCCGTTTCTGAGTCAACTTAGATAGTGGCCCCGCAATCTTTGAGAAGTCCTTGACAAACCTACGGTAATAACCCGCCAAGCCAAGAAAACTACGGACATCAGTAACACTCTCTGGCCGCTTCCAAGACATCACCGATTCAATCTTAGTGGGATCTACAGAAATACCGCTCTGTGTAATAACATGGCCAAGAAAAGAAATCTGTTGCAGCCAAAATTCACATTTGCTGAACTTGGCAAACAACTGATGCTCCTGTAACTTCTCTAATACAAGCCGTAGATGTTGCTCGTGCTCCGATTCAGATTTAGAATAGACCAAGATATCATCAATAAAAATTACCACGAACTGGTCCAAGTACGGCTGAAAGACTCGATGCATAAGATCCATGAATGCTGCTGGTGCATTAGTCAATCCAAAGGGCATAACAACAAACTCATAATGCCCGTACCGAGTCCTGAAGGCAAACTTCGGAACATCCTCCGTACGAATCCGAAGCTGATAATACCCCTGCCTCAAATCAAATTTAGAATAGACTTTGGCTCCCTGAAGTTGATCAAACAACTCATCAATCAGTGGCAAAGGATATTTATTCTTGATGGTCACCTGATTCAAACCACGGTAATCAATACACAATCTCAAAGTACCATCCTTCTTCTTTACAAATAAAACAGGAGCTCCCCAAGGTGAAGAACTCTGCTGAATGAATCCTTTCTTCAATAACTCCTGTAACTGAGTCTTCAACTCCTTCAACTCAGCTGGTGCCATCCGGTACGCCGATTTAGAAATAGGTTGAGTACCGGGAACAAGATTAATCACAAACTCTATATCCCTCTCTGGCGGCAACCCTGGCAACTCCTCGGGAAATACATTAGGATATTCCCGGATAATAGGGACTTCCTCTAGCTGTAGCTTATCAGATGGCTTGTTGATCAAATAAGCTAGATAACCCGAACACCCCTTACTCACCAACTTAACGGCTTTAGTTGCTGAGATAACAAAACTCGTCTTAGCACCCCGGTTACCCGCTACCTCTACTACTGGCTGATCTGGCAAACGAAACTGTACTACCTTGGTTCTACAGTTCAACTGGGCATCATACTTAGAAAGCCAATCCATACCCAGAATAACATCATACCCCCGGATAGGAAATAAAATAAGGTCCGAAGGAAAATTATGCCCCTTAACATGTATTATACAATCCTTACATACTAAGCCAGTAATATACTTATCAGTCAAAGAGGTACTAATCTCAACCACATAAGGCAATCTTTCAGGTTGCAATTTAACACGTTGCACACAAGCAGGAGTAATGAAAGAATGCGTAGCACCAGAATCAATCAACACTTTAACAAGTTGATCAAGTATAAGGAAGTTACCTTCCACAACTGCAGTCTCCTCAGGCATCTCCTCCATATCAACTGCATAAGCCCGAGCCTGAACCCGCTGCTGCTGTGGTACACTGCCTGTAGGCCTACCCTGGTAACCCTGAGTCGCTGCCCGACCCTCAGTCCTCGCATATCTAGGGCAATCCTTCGCCCTATGCTCGATGCTACCACAACCCAAACATGTCCCTGCCTTTACCCTGCAGTCGGACTCCATATGCCCTGGGCGCTTGCAGTAATTACACTGCGATGATGTGACACTAACACTGCCCCTAGAAGAACCAGAAGCTGAAGAAGCAGCTGATATTGCCTGCTGCTGAGGTCTCACCACGCTAGGCCTGTACTGACCTTGAGACTGCGCTGGCCTATACTGAGTCTGAACCTGATATGGCATCTGCTGAAACTGAGGCCGATAGTAACTCTGCTGACTCTGTGGCCTATAAGAACCCTGCTGGGCTGGTGGTCTGTAGACAACCTGCTGTACTGGAGGCCTATATATAACCTGCTGGCCCTGTGGCTGATATGGCCTCTTACTAGGCTGACTGGAGACAATCTGATCCCCTTTCCTCTTCTCTAACCTAGAAGCTGCATCAAAAGCCTCAGTGAAGATATCATAGCGATTCAGAGCCATTGCATCCTGAATCTCGGGCCTCAATCCCAACATAAATCTACGGGTCTTCCTCTCCTCCACAGCTACAAACTCCGGTGCATACCGGGACAACCTAGTGAATGTAGCCTCATATTGAACCACAGTAGAATCCCCCTGCACCAAGGACAAGAACTCAGCCTCTCTCCTCTCCCGTGCAACCCTCGGGACATACTTATCCCTAAAAGCAGTCAGAAAGGTATCCCAAACATACGGAACACCCCGGGTCTCCCAACTAGCTCTCACAGTGCGCCACCATTCCTCTGCCTCATCATCAAGCAAATAGACAGCACAAGTCACCTTCCTCTCATCAGTGTACCCGAGAGAATCAAAAATTTTCTCTAACTTACTAATCCACGACTCGGCCTTCCTATCATCAGGCTCTCCCTGAAATCTAGGAGGATAGTACCCCAGAAACTCCTTCATAGTACCTCGACCGTGATTACCTCCCTGTACATTCTGTATCTGAGCCTGCAACGCCTGAGTCTGAACTGCCTGACCTGCTAACAACTGGGCCTGCCCAGCCATCAAATCTGCAATCCGATCCATTGCTGCCCCTAACCTGCCATCACACCTATCACTGCCCTGTGCCACATTACCAGGAACCTCATCTACAATCTCGGGCCTACCACGAGTCCTCGGTCTACCGGCCATCGTACTAATCAAAGAGTTAGCACAGGTTATAGCACATAAACAGGTTATATACAACTTTTAACACATAAACAACAAACTCATATAAAACACATAGATCACATAAGTTTCAATCACATAAGCAAATTAATCACATAATCACATAAGCACTTAAATCACATAATCACTTAATCATTTAATCATACCAATACATATTTCATTTTTCTTTCTTTTCATACATATTTCATGCTAAGACCATTACCCACATTCCGAGAATACCCCGGCTGACAACTAACATGCGCTCTGATACCACTTAAACTGTCACGCCCCAACTCGACCCCACCTACAATCAGTCAGGACGCAACGGAATTTCGGCGGCATAACGACAGTAAATAGATTTCCGAGGTTCTAAACCAACCTCATAAAACATCATACATCCAGCAATTCCTCAATACAAACAACAACATACAACACAACCATATTATACAATAAACCATCCTCGTTATACGCCTCCGTTCCAACATGACATACAATACCTCAACCTTATCATACATTTCAAAAATAAGTTGAGACACAACTACAACTTAACCATAGACAAAAGAAAGCCACTAAGTTAACATCGTTTGGATCATCATCTTTCAACATCTATTACAATAAGAACCACAAAGCATATAAAAGTCTATTAAGCTAATATACATGACATTAAACAACATATAATCATGGATAAGACTCGGGAACATATGACTCGTCCACGTAAGGCACATTTTCCTCCTCAGGAGGCACGTACCCGTAATCCGGCTCTGCAACACCTGTAAGCATGCAATAATAGAGAGTGAGCTTATATACATAAGCCCAGTGAGGATCCGATAGATCTCGACAGTATTCACTACGCTCCTTGGATTTAGTCCTTTGAGCAAGTAAACACACAACAACAATAATAACATTATCATCACATAACTATATAACCATTCATTAAAGGATACTCTATTTGGTGTAGCTCCAAACGCCATCACGATCTCAACCGTTCTTCTTATAACTCCGCATTACTCACGCACCCGAGGTACCTCACTAGCCCCTCCCTCCATGACACCTCCGTCATGCGAGCTGGGGGTAGCCTATGGCATTCATGCCGTTATCAACCCGACAGCCCGACGCTGCCCGAGAGGTGACACACACATACCAAGACTCCATAATCATCAATCATCAATCAATCATCAATCAATCAATTGGGAGATCAGCAACAAAAGTGCCCGATTCCCGAACTCAATAATAATCAATCAATAACATCAATATTAAATTAAACAACAAACAACGTAGTTAGATGACAAAGTAGGCCATCTAACCGGACATGCATAATATACATAATTAAACTCTAAATTACTCATCAACAACTCACCATTCATCACTCGAACACTACCCAACCATCTAAAGGCATCGTTCAAGAAATTAAAGAATGACAACCTAAACTTCTAAAATTCATAACTTACAATCTACTAATCCAAACATTGCCAAATCAGTTCCTATCACTCACCCATTCAACCTACTACATTAGCCCTCTCGGAAATCCACCATAACACCTCCAAATCATGCCCGATAACCCTAAAACCCTAAGATGTCATGGCTGGATTTTCCGGATTTTCACACGAACAATGTAATCGAAAATTCGGCATTACAACAGCGCTAACACGTAATTATCAAGTATTTAGAAATCGACGGCAATCGATTTCGATCAACACAACTCATTTAATTCAACTTTGAACATTTTAATCAAAATTAAATACCCGAAAAATAAAAATTATGCTACATCCGACAGAAATTCGTAGTATTAGTATATAACGATCCCTAGCATGCAAGGAGCAATAATCTATCATCAGATTTCAATTCTAACGGTTCAATCTTCATTTATACGCAAAAACATAAAAATGACGTTTTGAGATCTAGAATTTTTTCTCTCACCTTAGATGCGATATAAGCCTAGGAATGCGTGCTATGCGTGCCCAACAAGCAGAATCCAAGTCGGTGCGAAGTTCTACGGACAAAAACTAGGTTTTTCTTTGAAAAATTGATTGAAAAGCTTGAGTTTTTCTCTTTCTTTTTCTCTCTCTTTTCTCTCGGCCTTGTGTGTGTTTGTGGTGGTGTTTTTGTGTTGTGTGAGTGTGTGTTGATGACAATAGCTTATAAGGTCAATAATTTAATAAAGTCAAAGTTAGTTTTAATTAGTATTTTTGTGTTTTTAATGACTTTAATTGCATTTTATTGCTCACCAAGTTAAAAATAATTATGCAACCCCCAAGATATCTCAAGTGGATTATTTTTAGGTGACAAGAAGTTTTACAATCCAACAATTTCACCCGAGTCGGCTTAAAACTCGATTTTCGCAAAAGTCGGTGTAAAAACCCTAATAAATTCTTAAGCCGATTTTAAAACCGTTTTCATCAAACACAGGTCTATTAAAGTCCGTGGACTAGGTCTAGAAGGGTTAAAAAGACCAGTTTCAAAATTTTAGCGGACGTGTTTCGAAAACACTATTCACTAAAAATCGACGATAAAATTTCTGACTCCGTTTTTTATGAAAATTTCATGAATGCACATTTAGCACGTATTAGGAGTATTGACATCAAAATTATAACTTTCTAGGTCCTATAGCACATAAACAGAACATATGCACGCAAAACGAGGTATAGCACGTAAAACGAGATAAGCAGGAAAGTGGGGTTTCACATTAGGTCGTAGGATTATCGGGGTACATCCGGAGTACACCCACTAGCGTGGTTGAGGGTTATGCCGACACATTGATCGTGGTTTGTGGCTCATGGTTCGTGATCAAAGAGAAGAGAATTCTGGAGTGTTGGGGATTAAGTGTATTGTATCCTTTGATATGTGTGGTTTCTAGCTATTTCATTTGTCCTTTAATTGATTTTATTGCTTAATTGCTATAATTGTTGCATTGCACGCCCCGGGTAGTCTTAATCCCTCACTAGGCAATTGTGGTTGCTCATACCTCGCTAACATGTTTTCAAGTGGTGCAGTTGGAGAAGTTGCCTTGAATTGCTGTGTGCTATTGCTTGAGATTTGAGTGTTTGTCTGTTAAATTGTGGAAGACTTTGTTTGTATTATGTTATGTTCTATTTTGTGTCTATGGGCTTTTACATATTAGGAGTTGTTAAAGAATTGTACTAGCTAGGTTAATGTATGGCATGTAATAACTTATATTTCTGCTTCTAGCTACTTTGCATGCTAGCTAGGTTAATGTATGGCATGTAATAACTTATATTTCTGCTTCTAGCTACTTTGCATGCTTGGGTGTGAATGAACGGATGTATGGTTGTTTTTAATTTCTAAGAATGTTTAAAGGCTATCATGGAGTGGTATGATAAGCGGTTTTATAAAGAAGTTATATTACGAATGTATGCTTGTATGTATCTAAACTGTTTGTATGTCTTAAAGCTCGGATGGCCTTAAAGCTAGGATCTTTATTTAGAAATGGAATTCTTGTTATGTTGTGGATTTTATTGAATGTTTACAGGTTTTCAGAATGTCCACAGTACAGAGGAGACTCTGTCCGTTTTTCTTAAATTTTGTGACCGGGTTGGAATTGGATTGAGAATAGCTTGGTTGTTAGAGCCTTCAGTCTTGTGAGGGATCCGGGCGTTACATAGCCATTTCATTAAATGCTAAGCAATAAAATATAAATGTTTGAGTTTGAAAACATTCTTTCTTTCGATATGCATTCCGACCATTTCATTACTATAATGAAAGATATACAAAATGTCAATCATTTCTTACAAAGAGTCAATTCAAAATTTACCCCATAGTTAGAGACGATTGCTAATAGTCACTACTATTTCTAAAGAAAATATCAAACATTTATAAACATTTTTCAAAATTAGGATCGCATACCAAGCCGATCCATAACAACCAAATCATGCATAATCAGGGTCTACTACTCAATCCCCTCCTGATGAGAGATTTCCCAGTAAGAATGCCACAGCCCAGTTCCTCCTATGTCTCCTCCTCCTCCTCCTTCTCATATTTCTGCTAGGTTCAGCCATAGAAGGAGAGGATTCAACATGGTGATTCGGTACTGCACCCAAATCAAGATTCTGCCAACTAGTCAGAACATCTGGCAACTCATTTAGCGTAACCTCAATTCTATGTACGTGTAAGTCTAAGATCAAGGGAGAGTAGGATGATGGAAGAGACTACAAGATCAAGTCTACTTGAAGCCGGGGGTCCATAACGAAACCAAATGCCTCCAGTTGAGTTACCAAGTAAATCATCCCGAGGTAGTGCTGGTTTATGTCACCTCCCTCTTCAAGTCTCATAATAAAAAGCTCACGGGTCAATTGGAATCTCATGGACTGACTGCGCTCACCAAAGGATTCCTCCAAACAACAAATGATATCTACAAAATGAGAAAGCCCCTCATAGAATCGTCGTAGATCACACTCATTGATGAAAGAATGTATCCCCTAGTGCGCATGTCATCCTGGACCTATTTATAGTAAGTGATCTTGTCGGTCTCAAATGCAGTCTCATCTATAGGAGCAAATGTCGGGACATCTAGAATATACTCAATTATCTCAAATTGGATGACTACCCATAAACTTTTGTACAATTTCTCGAAGTCTGGTCCAATTAAATAATCATGATTAAGGATGGACAAAATAAGATTTATGAATGAAGCCATTGCAAATAAACTACAGAAAAAGTAAATATAACAAAAAGTAAGATTGTAGGCTAACAAGAATATATGCAAAGCTATTAAATTGCAAAATAAAATAGCTACTCCTACTATTTGTTTTAAATCCCATAATCCCTTAATGAGAAAACAAGAATCTATGAGAAGACTCTAAGTGGGATGACCAAGTTCCTATGATTAGACATATTTCTCAAACCTTTGTGGCTATGTTGAAACATGAATACCAAAGGTCAATAACTCCTTTGTTGTCTATTTCTCCAAATAAGGTATGGCCTACTTTAGTCCCTAAATCACTTTGGTTTTAAACCTTTGTGGCTATATTGATTAAGTGATCTAGATAGTCCTATATATAGAGGAAACTCCGTCCGTTTTTTCCTAAATTTCGTGCCGAGGTTTGGAATTGGGCTGAGGATAGTATGGTTAATAAAAGTCCTGGTTCCATGAGGGATCGGGGTGTTACAGGTGACGTCTTAGAGTAGTGCCTTCCGAGGGAGCTCTGTAAGTAGAGGTAGTAGAACTACCTTGCCATAAACGAGTTGCCGCTGGACGAGATTGACTCTGATTCTGATTCTGTACTGGTCGTGCCTGAGTATGAGTAGGCCCTATATAGCTTTGAGTCTGCCTCGGCTACTGACTCTGACCCACTGAAACAGTCGGCCTCTGAAACCCCTGACTCTGGGTCTGGTGCGGCCGTTTACTAGGTTGGCTTGGTCCTTCAAACAGGTCTGCTTTGCGTTTCTCATACCTAGCGGCTATTCTGACAGCTACTGCATAGGAAGGATAGTCTTGAGTGTCACGCCCCAACTCGATCCCTCTTACGATCAGTCAGGACGCAACGGAATTTTGGCAGTATAACGACAGTAACACGGACATCGGGGCTCTAAACCAACCCTTTAGAACATCATACAACCAACTCCACAAACCACCAATCAACTCCACAATCAAGTTAACAACATACATAGCAACCATATTATACATTAAGCATCCTTTCAACAATCCACTCAGAGTTATACGCCTCCGTTCTAACATCAATCCATAGGCTACATCATATATTTCCAAAATAGTTTATAAGCCAGTCTAACAACCTAATAATGTTCAAAAGAAAGGCTACTAAATTAGCAATATACATAAGTCTTATAATTGAGTAAGTTATACAACTAAGACAAACTCATGGCAATGACTCCGGCACACAAGACTCGTCCACATAAAGCACATTCTCAGCTTCCTGAGGCATGTACCCATAATCTTGTTCAATATCACCTGTATGCATGCAATAATTGAGAGTGAGCTTATATAAAATAAGCCCAGTGAAGATTCGATAGATCTCTAACAGTATTTACTATACTCCTTAGAAATCAACCTTTGAGCAGTAAACACATAATAATCATCAATAACAATATAAACACATTAACTATAATAACTAATCAATAAAGGATACTCTAGTTGGTGTAGCTCCAAATGCCATTACGATCTCAACCGTTCTTCTTGTAACTCCCCATTACTCACGCACCCGAGGTACCTCTTTAGCCCTTCCCTCCATGGCGCCTCCGCCCATGCGAGCTGGGGGTAGCCTATGGTAGTCATGTCATTTTCAACCCGACAACCTGATGCTGCCCGAAATGTGGCACACACATACCAAGACTCATGACAATAATAATAAACATTCATAACTCAGGAGGACAACCTTTCATGTTGACTATCTCCCGGCTCATCAATAATCAATTATTACAGGAGGACAACAAAGTAGGTTGCCTATCTCCCGGTTCATCAATAATCAATCAATAATCATCATTTCAACAATATACCATCAAATAAACAATTAACAACTCAACAACTAAGTTAGATGACAAAGTAGGCCATCCAACTTAACATGCAATAACCATACATTCAAACCCTAGTCTAACCATCAACAACTCACAATTCAATCACTCAAACACCACTCAAACATCCAAAGGCATAATTCAACATTTTAAAGACAACCCAATCTTCTAAAAGTCATAACTTATATTCTACTAATCCAAACACCTCCAAACCAATTTCTATTACTCACGCACTCAATCAACTACATTAGCCTCCTCAGAAACCAACTATAATCCATCCAAATCAAGCCCAACAACCCTAAAACCCTAATGCATCATGGCTGAAATTTTTGGACTTTCACACCGACATCACAATCAAAATTTCGGCATTACAACATTACTACTACGTATTTAACAAACTTCTACAAGTTAACAACAATCGATTCCAACTACCAAAACTCCAATTATTCAACAAATAGCCAACAACTCAATTTTAATACCCGAAAAATAAAAATTCATGCTACAATGGTTCAAAACTTATATAAACACATACAAACGATCCTTATCATTCATTGAGCAATAATATAACATCAATTTAACATTTCAACAGCTAATAATTCAATTATATGAATTAACATAAAAATGACATTTTGAGATCTAGAATTTTTCTCTCACCTTTGATACAAACTAAGGCTAGAAATAAGTAGAATGGATGCCTAACAAGCAAAATCAAGCTTTGAATGAAGTGATTTGGACTTGAATTACAAAATCTATGTGAAAAATACTTTGAAAAATCTTGAAAATGTCTTCTTTTTGCTTCCCTTTGGATTTTCGGTAATGTGTGTATTTTGTGAGTGTGTTTGCTTTGTTTTTAATGTGTGTTGGTGATATATTAGCTCAAGTCAACAAAATAAAAAAGTCAAAGTTGATTTACTTAGTCTTTTAATTAGTATTTTTAGTCTTTTAATTGTTTTCTTGGCTATTTTGCTTACTTATATACATTCAACACTTAGACTATTTTTAAGTAGTATATTTTTAGTTGACAACAATTTTCTTATGCATACATTAACACACGACTCGGTTAAAAACTCAATTTTTACAAAAT
Organism: Ehretia macrophylla; assembly: GCA_037974665.1. Lineage (NCBI taxonomy): Eukaryota > Viridiplantae > Streptophyta > Magnoliopsida > Boraginales > Ehretiaceae > Ehretia > Ehretia macrophylla. The sequence continues at coordinate 2,804,326 of CM075779.1, forward strand.
AAGATAAAAAGTCATATTATTTGTTTTCAAATGTCTTTTGACTGCACAATTAATCTAAAATCATTTAATACCACATATAAATACATTTATATTAATATATATTAGGTCAACGAAAGTCAATGCAAGAATCGAGTTTAGAAGAAATCACTATTTGGTTCAAAAATGCTATTTTTTGCCTGAAAAGTATATTTAAATTTTTATTCCGTTTCAGAATTAATTTTTTTATCAAACATGGGTCTATTAATAACAGAGGACTAGGTTTTAAAATATTTAAAACACCTGTGTAAAAATTTTAGCGAACAGGTGTTCAAAATACTATTCACAAAAATCGTCGATAAAATTTCTGATGCCGTTTTTTTATGAAAACTTCATAAATGCACACATAGCATGTATTTGGAATATAAATCACAAAATTAACACATTCTAACTCATATAACACATAAACATGTCAAATCATGCAAATCAAGGTAAAGACAAAAACAAGGGTTTCACATTCTCCCCCCCTTAAAACAATTGCATCCGTGCAATTCTCGAACTGACAGACAACTAAGTCCTCAATCATTACACATTAACAATACTTCTCTTAGTTCCCATTTATCTCTTAGTATGACATCTAAATAAAGACTTCAAAGGAAATAAACTCTGTTAACTGCAAGATGATTATCATAACTCCCAAAACAATTCTCAATTCTTAATTTACTCCTACCTAACATCATACTGCAAATGAAAGAAATTTCAACTCCAAGGTCTTAGCATGACACCACTACTTATCAATCATCCCCTACTACACAAAAGAGCTCTATGAACACCCCGATGGTTTAAAAACTCATTCACAATAACATGAATGATTACTGATCAAGGGAATATTTCAAAAGTGACATTGGTCAGAATATGGCTATTATGAAATTTACAAAGAAATAAGGATATGGAGTCATATTCGAGCCAACAATCAAGTGAACAAGAGGTCAAACAAGTTAGAGAATCAAGAGGGTAATAGTTTAATAAGAAAGCATGATAACTAGGATATGGAATGTCTCAGCACCTATCAGCTAAATAAGCACGAACAAAGGATGATGATGAGTCAAAACAGTGCTAAGTATGTTGAACAAACATTCCTAAACAAGTAGACATTTCAATTCTCGATGATTGATCAAGGAACCAACAAGTAAGTTGTACTTGAGGCGAAATGAAATTAAGAAATAAGAGATGATTAATTCAATAGAAAACATGAGTAGCAAGAGTATCTCAACACGCAATACCAAAGAAGTACGAATAAGAAATGATAACAACAGGACAATGTCGAGTACTTGAGTGAAGAATTACAAGCAAAGTAATGGCTCAGCATTTAATAATAAAACAATAGGATTAACAAGGATCAACAAGAATGTCAATGATGTACTTAGCTAAGGAGTACATCAAGCATGTGAGATTCGAATAAGTAAAATGGTATACCAACAGAGAGATTACTTTCAAATGAATAGTAATAGGATGAAATGAAATATTGAAACCAATGGCTGGAGATATAGAATGAAATATAGAAGTCTCAAACCTTAACTCCAATAAGCGACATTGCTATAAGAAGCAAATATGAATGTTAAGAATAGAAACAATGTCAAATGATTATAGGATCCATTCATCCAATCACACAGTCACACATAAGAAGAAGTTCAAATAAATCCACATAAAGTCACATAAGTAAGATCATATGAATATTCATATACAATAGATAAATGCAAGTCATTTAATCATACTTGACATTCTAGACTTTTCATATTCAATCATTAACTCTTAAAAGACCTTTCACATTCCATTTCCATGCTAGCATGTTCACTTCCAATTCAATTTTCACTTAGTCAATCAAAGAGTCACTGATCCATGCAATCACACAGTCACACAATAGACCTCTACCCACAGACCGAGAAACCTATCCCGACTTATGCATTCTAATAGCTCTGATACCACCTCAATGTCACGCCCTGACCCAACCCCACGCTAAAGGTTAAGTCTGGACCCGACAAATGGACATAGTCTCCTCTGTACCGTGGACATTCTGAAAACCTGTCATCATACAATTCAAGCTTCAAGACCATCCGAGCCTTAAGCAGTACAAACAGTTTAATTATATACAGGCATGCATTCCCTAGAATAAACTTCTTACAAAATTGCTTATCATGCCACTCCATGATATCATTCAAACATTCTTAGAAATTAAAAGCAACCAACCATTCACGCCCAAGCATGCAAAGAAGTTAAGAGCATAAATATAAGTTATTACATGCCATAGTTCCACATCTACTACTATAACCATATAGCTTGCAACTTACAACTTCACCAATATGTACACAAGCACTTAGGCTACAAAATAGGACATAAAATAGAACAAACAAGATCTCCACATAACAGCAAGAACCATAAGTCCACCTCAAGCAAATAGACACTGCAACTAAGGTAATTGATCAGTCTGGACCTCCTGCTCTTCACCTTGAACCAAATAAAGCTGGGGTTCAACCACATCATCTCCTGAAACATTTTAGCGAGGTATGAGCAACCCCTATTGCCCAGTGAGGGATAAGGTCAACCGGGACGTGCAATGCAACATATAAAACACTTAAGCAATGAAAGCAATTTAAAGACAATAGTAATGGAAAATGACCACATATTTAAAAGGATATGGTACACTTAACCCCAACAGTCCAGAATTCTCTTATCTTTGATCACGAACCACGAACCACGAACCACGATCAATGTGCCGGCATAACCCCAATCACTCCAGTGGGCGTACTCTGGATGTACCCCGATAAACCTACGACCCAACACCGCCTGGCTATCTCTGGACCAGGCGAGTAAGAGACTAAGGCACGAAGATTGAATATCCACTAGCAAGCCCGCTGCCGCCCAACCGATATTTAATACAACCGCCCCTGACACTATGGTTGTGCAACCACTATGCAATGCACTTATCAATGGCAACATGATAACAATAATGGAAGCAATAACACGTAAGAGGATCAACAAAGTAGGTTGACCTCAGAACAGTTAGAATAGAAGTATTAACATATTGATAACTAAGCGATTACAAAGGGGCATAATCATGATTCACATAGAACTATACCAAAAGCTCAAGAACATCTTAAAAGCACATTTAAACACTCAAGGAGTCATGACAAGGTCTTAAAAGAGTGAGACAATCGAATTTGCACTTAAACCCTCTTGTAACTTAACCCGTTTTCCTTCCAAACTTAAGCTATTGTTCTAGATTCGTGAGGGTTCTATTCCATACTTTTAATTAACCTATTAGACACCCTTAGGACCCTCGAAGTTGGCCAATTACCCACGTTTAGCGCAAAAGCCCCAATTTCCCTCTTTTGACTTTGTACTACATGTACCTCAACCGAGACTCAAATGGAAGCTAGCAAAGCATATGTAGAGCCTACTTAGCCTAGGAATACCAAAAGTGAAGGCCAATATTACTCGAATTTACGATAACCTCGAAACCCCTTTCAAAAAGTTGGCTATTTCATGCTTTTGCTTGGTTACGGGCAATTAAACCTTACAAGGCCTTTACACTATCTTCATTAGTACCTAAAGCATATATTAGAACCATTTATTCAAGCCATAAGGTTCAATTTCACAAAACCCTAGTTTTTCTGTCACTATTCATGCAATGCAATCAACGAGCAATTCTAACCATTTAAACTACGAAATAATTGCATAAATAAGGTCTTTACTACTTGTATACAACATACATTAGCATATTTAAGCATTGCATAAGAATTTGATAGCAAATCTAAGAATTCAAGAAAGTTGTCACATTTTTAAAATGCAAAATAAGCATGCAAATCCCTTACCAATGTGCATAGAAACTCCTAGGAGGCTAGTAGACACCCTAAAGCACTTGCACCTAGCTTGGCTTGGCTTGAAATGAGGATTTGATGAGCCAAAATCACCTTCTTCCTCTCCCTCTTGGCTGTCGGGTTTGCTACAGTAAAAACAACTTTTGCTTTTTTTTTTTTAATGAGTTATAATGTGTATGTTGAGTAATATAAAAGGGTGGGGTCTAGTTGGGAGTGTTTAATGCCTACCAAGATGAGTCTAGTTGGCTTTAAAATGAGTTTAATGCGCACTAACTAAGTTAACTAACTAAAACAAAATGTTTCATTATGTAACACTATTCACTAGATTGGTAAAACATTTTCTAAACAGGCGCTCCTATCACTTTTGGCTCCAATGCACATTTTTTCATTCCTAAAACAATTAATATGATTTAAGAAAAATGCTAATTCAAGATAATTAAGCAGTTGAAAAATGGAATGAAAAGTAGCCACATAAAGTAACAAGTAAAGCACGGAAGAAATTCGCAAATAGTGGATGCAATAGAAGATAAATGTATGGCTAAGATCTTGGGAGTCACACCACCTCTACCAAGTAGCTAAAGGATTGAAGAACTAGCATCAGTCTACTTTCAACACCCTGGGATTGGCTCAATGGATCAACCCTAGCATGTAATAGAACATATACTTATCATAAAGAATCTCTTAGAGACATTCGTAACCAACACAATAAAATCACATTAATGGCTCAACTCACAAACTTCTCCAATAGGGTATACACATGCTATTCAAATACATATAAACACCTAATCAATCAATTAGAAAGCAATCACCAACATTTAATTAAACTTTGACATTATTTCCCCTTTGTTTACTAAAGTAATTTGACCATAAATGGAATGCAAGACTCTAGAATCACAACAAGATATTTAATACATCTCTAGACACACCATGACTCCACTTGGAACCATCAGTCCACACTTAAGCTACAATTAACACAAAAGCTCCAATTGCCCCTTAGTATGTTAGAACTACAATTACCCTAACTGAGCATCGTTTAAGTGCCATAAAAGCACGTTAAGCTCTGTTCTACTTATTTAAGTCCCATTAGCACCCTAAACCTCACCCCGATACCTTACTTTAATTGATTTTTATTTTAGATGCAATTAAGACATTAATTTTCAACTATCGCATAATTCAATAATTTTTATCATACAACTGTTTTAGCATCCCTAGGATCCATGTCAAGTTTCAAAACTAGTATCAAGTCACGTTTAATGGTCCTGAGTGAATAGCGCTATAATACAAAATTTGTCAATCAATACACAAAATCAGTCGGACGATACACAAACTCAGTCGACTGATACACAAAATTAGTCGGTTGATGCATAAAATCAGCCAATAGATACACAAAATCTACCATACGATGCCCACTTAACTACGCAAATTTCACCTTTAGACTCTAATTCTTTCTTTCTTCTTCCAAGACATGAGTATACATACAACCTTCACTATATCACAATTCTAATACTTCACTTAGCATGCTTATACATCATTTAATTAAGCTTATATACAAGAATAATCAAAAGCCATAAAAAAACTACTATTCATCATCTTATTTAACTTAGCCATAGGTTCAAGCTCAAGCTCAACAACTAAAACAAGTATAAAAGAGTGTTTTACAACATCATAAATTAACATAGAAAGCCACAAAAGCGTCAAATTTGCAAGATATAACATTTCTATCTTTTTACTACAATAGAAAAATAAGTAAAAATGCACAAATATATGCAACCCTCACCTTGGTAAAGCTAGGAATGGAAGAAAATTAGCTAGAGGACACCTTGAATTTTGTTTAAATGGAAGAAAATGAAGAAGAATCAATTCTTGCTCAAAAGAAAACCCTCACGGGTCTGCTCCCTATTGCCCTTTTTTTTCCTTTGCTTTTGCTAATGTTTGGCTTTTGTTTTTGCTTACTTTAACATACAATATAAATATATAATATATTCAATTGGCTAAAAGCTCAATAGTGCCTCACGATTATGTTGGGGATATGCCCTAGTACTATAGTTTGAGATGACCTTATTAAGGTTTAATAAGAATATATTTATGTGTTTTATACACTATCTCATTCATAGGATATTCATATTATCCGCTTCGATATGAATATGTCCTTAATGCTTATCTGAGAAGAAAAATGTTTTAAAAGAGTTTAGAATATTTCGCACTTTTTCTTCGATATGATGAGCATTAAGAATCAATTCATAGCCTTTCAGATTATTCAATCGGGACTAGAATAATCGAGTATGGGTTATGATATGTTATTACCTTTGATTAATATAGTGATGTTAATGATAAAGGATGGCGTGCGAAGTACCAGAACAACATGATAATGTGGACTAATAAACATATGAGTGATCGTCTATGTACGAATCATTGAATGTGGCAATAAATAGTGAACTACATGTTTTCAGGTTAATAATTTATTATTTAGTTGGAAATTGTGCAAATTAATCCCCAGACTTGAGAAATTACAGCTGCCGGTTATATCAAGGGCTAAATACTGCGTCTGGACAACACCCGTCTTCTATAAGGTAGGTTACGGCCTTTTGCGTTTTAGTCTTGTCGCATGAACCAACAGATAATTGTCAAGATAGGACATGTTAACCTCCAGCATATTTGAGATTGGTTGAAAAACGAGGAAGTCCTTGGCCAAGGCGAGAATGAAGTGATGGAAATGAGTTTTTCCATGGTAGTTATCTCTCATTTCACCGATTCAGATTTATACATAGTATCGGAAGTGAGCTTAACCATTTCATGGTCCTTTCCCAATTGGGGCACTTTTAACAAAAGGATCGGACTGCACACTAATTTTTGACGGGTAAATAAATTCATAAAAGACGTCGTCTTCATTATCATTTACGTTCTCAAGGTATGTTCGTTGCTAATCCGTCACTCATGAGCATGAGGGTATTTCAGTAAATGACGGAGACATTTCTGAAATAGATAAGGACTTATAAGTATCAAGAATAGGTTCACCGGTAGCTTGTGTTAAGAGTCATCAATGTTGATAATTGGGCCAAAAGTGTAATTCTGAAAAGTTTTGGGGTCAAATTATAATTACCAAAACTTTTGGGGCCAAACTATAATTATTAAAAAGTTGTTTCAATATATTTATTCTAATAAAGATTAGAATGGGAAAAAAAAAAATATATATATATATATATAAAGGCATTTATATATGTACATGTATAATGATGATGTAATTTGAGAAATGCCACGTCATCATCTTAGTCATCAAATGAAAAAGGCAAATTAATGATTGGGCATTGACATGTGTCATGTGAGATGTAGAATTGTCCATGTCATCAATCCTAGTCATTTGAATTTAAATTGGATGGATGATATTTGACTTCTGAATAAAGACAAAAGAATCTCATCCATTGCTTTTGATGATAAGAACCTTTTTGCCAAGTGTCATGAGAGAGAAAACAGTGTCCCTTGGATTGTAACGATTACAATCCAAGGCTATGCATGGCTTGGTTGATTCAAGCAAGAAAGAGAAATGATTTGATTGCCTCTTGAATGCATAAAAATAATTAAATAATAGCTTATCATATAATATATAAAAGATGACAATCTTTTTTCTCTTTCCACCAGCATTTTTGGCCAAATGGATGAGGAGAGAGAAGACTTGCATCTTGTCATCTAATTGCAATGATTGTGATCCTAGGATGTGCATGGATTATCAAGAAAAGGTAGCAATTATGATTGGCTACTCATTTTTTTATAATAGTTTACATATTATATGTAAAAGATGACAACTTCTCTCTTACACATACACACCAAGTTCGGCCAAGGCAATAGAGGAGAGAGAAACTTCATCTTCTTCCTTGAGCAAGTGTATTTTCGGCCATTGCAAGATCTTTGAGAAGCATTTGCATTTTGATGAAACACTACATACACCTAGCTTAGCACTTTGAAGATATACTAGCACACATTTGTCTTCAAGTGATAGGTGGACTTTGGATGCTTGTGGACCAACTAGATCCTTCAAGTTAGAAGGACTCCATAGCTTCAACTTTAAGCTTCATCACCAACCAAGTCGTCTACGAAACGTGTACCTATGGACCTTGCTATTTCATTACATATAGTTGATATATAATGTTGGCTTGCAAGTTTATGGACATATATGAAAGAATGCATGTTGATCTTTGCTAAAAAATTTTGAAATATGTCATGCCTTGTTTCGGCCATAGCTATGTATCCATGCATAACTTTCTAGATCTTGAATCCAACCATGATATATGCTTAGACATGATATCTATATGTGTTGTCTTGCATTCCCTTTCAAGTGGTATAAGAGCATTTCATTTTTAATGTCCATAGAACTAGCATGATGGTCTTGTATTGATATCTTGGTTGGGCCGTGTGTATGCATCCTACTTAAGCCGAATGTTAGCTCTCAAATGTGCAAGTTTTGACGTTTATGATAAGCCTACTTGATTGCATGTTTAGATCTAGTCCTGCTCCATGCTTGGATGAGTAGATCTTATGGATATTTGTGCTTATATATGTAGACATGGGCTTGCAGGTTAAATCTATACTTGTTAATGGCTATTTATCACATGCATGTTAAGAATAGTTGATCTTCTTGTTGAATATGCTAAAGTATGAAGATAAATGTTGAGATTTATCTTTGCATGTTGGCATATGACCTTGAATCAAGAGATTATACTAAATGCTTAAAAGGTGTTTCTTGAAATGATCTTTTATGCATGTTTGTAAAGTCAAAACTTGATGAAAACAAGTGAAGAATTGTTATCTAGAAATGGCTGAGATTCCCTACATGTGTATGCTTGGTGTGTTGTTTTTGTTGGACATGGTAATATGCTTGTAGTTTCCTTGAAGTTCTCAAAAGTTAATGTTGATTATAAGCATGTGTTAAAATAAAAGTTTGAAAAGTTGTTTTAAGCTTATTTTAACTAGTTCATGCATATAATTATGTTGAGGACTATTTGATGATTTAAGGAGTTTAATAGTCAAACATGTCTTGATAATTGCAAAATTAATTTCACATAATAGAAGGCCATTATATTCTAATCTTGAATTTGGAAAAAGTCTAATGTGTTTTATTTAGATATTTGTAAGTTTAAGAAATGTTAAAAGCTATTATATGTTGATATAATGTCTATTAAAGAATAAATGGGCTAAAATGAATATATGTAGGCCAAAGAGACATATTGATTTGGGCTTGGGCCTTGTGTGCATGTTTTAGATTAAATTTTAGCCTAATTGGGCCACTTTATGAGAATGGGCCATGGACTTGTGTTTTCTTTAAAGTTTTGGTTATGCATGTGATTACTATTAATTATAAAGGGTTATGAATTAATGGGCCATTATGATTTGCGCTAATGAAAGGTGTCGTTCAAGAAAATGAAAATAAGTATAGATAAGGTTTAACTTTTCATGATGATGAGCTAATTAGACTTATATGCTAACTTATTATATGTGGATTATTATATACTTGATATGAGTAATCATGCATATATCTTTGTTTTGAAATGGTGAATTTGATCATGGATTTGGGCTTTAGGGTGATTTGTTATTGGGTTGTAATATGAGACATAAGTCTCAATTTATTTCTTGTCATTTGAGAGAATTATGTAGTGAGAACTTTTATGTAATTCTTCAAAGAAACTTGAAAGAGGCCCAATGGAATTTTCCAAGGAGTTGGAGGCCCAATGGAGATTTCAATGAATTGAAGATCTTATTAAAGAAAATAGTTTTATTTCTTTAAACCCAAAAGCCAAGCGCATGATCCACCATTCATATATATTTGCATTCATACTATTTAAATTGCTATAATTATGATTATTAGCTTATAGTATGTAGAATGCTTATTGATTTGATGAGATTGTATTAACACCCTACGTGAAAACGAATATTAGATTTTCAATAAACGGTAAAAGGAGTTTTATTGTAGTCCTCCACCATCCTAGGATATTTAATAAGACTTAAATGAATACGATCCATCTTACCCAAATGTAGTGGATATATTTCAAAGTAAGTTTATTAAAATTGCTAGAATGAAACATAGAGATGTGGTTATCTTCCAAAATCTAACGGCCAATTATAGCCATAAAGGCTTGAGGTTGTTGATTCAATTTGTCGGATAACTAAGTGATGGCAGGTACAATCTAACTAGATCACTTAATCAATTATAACCGCAAAGGTTTGAGATCAAGTGATTTAGGGACTAAAGTAGACCATACCCTATTTAGAGAAATAGACAACAAAGAGTTGTTGACCTTTGGTATTCATCTTTCAACATAGGCATAAAGGTTTGAGAAATGTGTCTGATCCTGGGAACTTGGTAATCCCACTTGGAGTCTTCTCATAGATTCATGTTTTCTCATTAAGGGAGTATGAGATTTAAAACAAATAGTGGGATTAGCTATATTATTTTGCAAATTAATAGCTTTACATATATTCTTGTCAGCCTGCAATCTTACTTTCTATTATATTTCTTTTTCTACAGTTTATTATGGCTTCATTCATAAATCCTATTTTATCCATCCTTAATCATGATTATTTAGTTGGACCAAACTTCGAGAAATGGTACAAAAGTTTAAGGATAGTCCTCCGATTTGAGATAATTGAGTATATTCTAGATGTCCTAACATTTGCTCCTTTAGATGAGAATGCATCCGAGACTGACAAGATCACTTGCTATAAATGGGTTCAGGATGACATGCGTGCTAGGGGATACATTCTTTCATCAAGGAGCGATGATCTGCGTCAATTCTATAAGGGGTTGCCTCATTCCGTAGATATCATTCGTTGTTTGAAGGAATCATTTGGTGAGCGCAGTCAGTCCATGAGATTCTAGTTGACCCGTGAGCTTTTTCTTATGAGACTTGAAGAGGGTGATGACGTGAGCCATCACTGCCTAAGAATGATTTACTTGGTAACTCAACTAGAGGCATTTGGTTTCGTTATGGATCCCCGGCTTTAGGTAGACTTGATCTCACAGTCTCTTCCACCATCCTATTCTCCTTTGATCTTGGATTTTCATGTACATAGAATTGAGGTCACACTGAATGAGTTGCCATATGTTCTGACTTGCAGGCAGAATCTTGGTTTGGGTGCATCACCTAATCCCAATGTTGAGTCATCTCCCTTTGTGGATAAACCTAGCAAAAATATTAGAAGGAGGAGGAGGAGACATAAGAAGGGCCGGGTTGTAGCATTCTTACCAGGAGATCTCTCATCACGAGGCGATTGAGTAGTAGACCCTGACTATGCATGATTTGGTTGTTTTGGATCGGTTTGGTATGCGATCCCAATTTTGAAATATATTTATAAATGTTCGGATTAGTTTGATTATTTCTTCAAATAGTAGTTACTATTTTCATTCGTTTCTAGAGGATATTTTGGAAATTATTCTTTGTAAGAAATGATTGACATTTTGTATATCTTTCATTAAGAGTAATGAAATGGTCGGAATGCGTATCAGAAGAAAGAATGTCTTCAAACTCAAACATTTATATTTCATTGCTTAGCATTTAAATGAAATGGCTAAATACCAAATCATACTTATATTGTCTTAAAATTTGAATTGGTCAAGAGTTAAAGAATTGAATTATTTTCATATCTATTAAAATGAGTTTGATAGATTAATTATTCTTTTTGACAAAAGAGTTTGTTCAAAATAAATAATTGAATGGAGCTTATGAGACTTGTCCAAAATATGTTAGGTTATAAAAGAAGATTAGAGAATGCATCTTTTATTACCAAAATCTTTCAAATAGATTTAAACTTGTACCATGTTTTAATTCTATGACTAAATAGAATTTAAACTACTTCGTGCATAGTTTCTTTAGAGAAAGGCAACTATGATGATAAAATGAAAAGATAGGGATCATTTTCTTTAAAATGGAGATGATATCTAAATTTATAAGAAATGTTAGTGGGAGGTCACACCCTTAACAATTCTTGTGAATTTATGATACCTTTGTTCTCCAAGGTCCAATCAAATTTTATATCATGTTGTATTGCTTTGGTAAACCAATCATGTCTTGTAAGTACATTGATATGATTGATTGTTTTCTGACGACTTGTACACCCAGTCACGATCTTAAAGTTTTCTTTAAGATGGAGGAATCTAAGAAATTTTGGTCTCTAGTCTTAATGACAGGGCATCCGTCTTTTCTTATAGATTTCCTTCTGATTATTAAAGAAATGTTGCGAATTGTTTTTGCACCTAATCCTTTCGCTGTTTGCATTCTCCTATAAATGCAATGGCAAGTACTTGTCACGATATGATGTAATGTGTTACATGGTAGATATCGGAGAGAATACATATAAGTTCTATTGATCTTATTGTTATAACGATCTCTACATGAACTTTAATCGAGGATTTTAAGATTTGTGCTTATAGTGAAGTTCTTAGTGAAGAATTCACTAGAAAGGGATAAAAGTGTATTTATTGGATTTTTGAATTATTAGAAATATTTTGAATAATAATAAGTAATGGTTATGATATTATTTGAGCAAAAATGCTGCTTGACTTTTTTATGTTTGGATAATGTATGGTTTTGTCTATTGATAGTAGTCGATATCTTGGAATATGCTAACTATTATAAAGGCTTTTTGCACAAGCTTAAAAGAACCCGATCTCATCAAAAGTCCAAACTTGTAAAAAGTCAATTCAAGAAGTTTTTTCTTGATAGAAAATGATTTAACAAAATAGTTTCCTATTGATGCTTCTATAGTTGACCCACTAATCTTGTAAACACAATTACAGTTGATCACCATCTTGGGAAAGATGAGTATACGGATACGAATGTAAAATACACTAGAGCCTATGGTTGATAGCATTAGTGCAAGTGGGACATTGTTGGGGATATGCCCTAATGATATAGTTTGAGATGACCTTATTAGGATTTAATAAGAATATATTTATGTGTTTTATACACTATGTCATTCTTAGGATATTCATATTCTCCGATTCGAAATGAATATGTTTGTAATGCTTATCCGAGAAAAAAAAATGTTCTAAAAGCGTTTAGAATATTTTGCATTTTTTCTTCGATATGATGAGCATCAAGAATCAATTCATAACCCTTCAGATTATTCAACTGGGACTAGAATAATCGCGTACGGGTTATCATATGTTATTACCTTTGATTAACATAGTGATGTCAATGATAAAGGATGGCATGCGAAGTGCTAGAACAACATGATGATGTGGACTAATAAACATATGAGTGATCGTCTGTGTACAGATCATTGAATGTGGCAATAAATAGTGAACTATATATTTTCAGGTTAATAGTTTACTATTTAGTTGGGAATTATGCAAATTAATCCTCAGACTTGAGAAATTACGACTGCCGGTTATATCAGGGGCTAAATACCGCGTCTGGACAATACTCGTCTTCCATAAGGTGGGTTTTCGGCCATTCTCGTTTTAGTCTTCTGGTATGAACCGATAAGTAATTGTCAAGATAGGATCTGTTAACCTCCTGCGTGAAGCGATGTCCTATGATATCTGAGATCGATTGGAAAACGAGGAAGTCCTTGGCCAAGGCGAGAATGAAGTGATGGAAATGAGTTTTTCTATGGTAGTCATCTCTTGTTTCACCGATTCAGATTTATGCATAGTTTCAGAAGTGGGCTTAACCATTTCATGGTCCTTTCCTGATCGGGGCACTTTTAACAGAAGGATCGGACTGCACGCTAATTCTCGACAGGTAAATAAATTCAATAAAGACACCGTCTTTATTATTGTTTACATTCTGATGGTACGTTCGTTGCTAGTGCGTCACTCATGAGCATGAGGGTATTTCGATAAATGACGGAGACATTTTCAAAATAGATAAGGAGGTTTATCGGTCCCTTATCAGTACGCGATTATGAATCTAGAAGGTCACACACTTATAAGTATCATGAATAGGTTCACCAGTAGCTTGTGTTATGTAGTTGGTGGCTTTAGGGTGTTAAGAGTCATCGATGTTGATAATTGGGCCAAATGTGTAATTTTGGAAAGTTTTAAGATCAAATTGTAATTACCAAAACTTTTGGGGCCAAACTATAATTATTGAAAAGTTGTTTCAATATACTTATTCTAATAGAGATTAGAATGGGCAAAAATAATATATATATATATATATATATATATATATATATAAAGGCGTTTATATATGTATATGTGTAATGATGATGTAATTTGAGAAATGCCACATCATCATCCTAGTCATCAAATGAAAAAGGCAAATTAATGATTTGACATTGACATGTGGCATGTGAGATGTAGGATTGTCTATGTCATCAATCCTAGTCATTTGAATTTATATTGGATGGATGAGATTTGACTTTTGAATAAAGACAAAAGAATCTCATCCATTGCTTTTGATGATAAGAACCTTTTTGCCAAGTGTCATGAGAGAGAAAATGGTGTCCCTTGGATTGTAATGATTACAATCCAAGGCTATGCATGGCTTGGTTGATTCAAGCAAGAAAGAGAAATGATTTGATTGGCTCTTGAATGCATAAAAGCAATTAAATAATAGCTTCTCATATAATATATAAAAGATGACAATCTTCTTTCTCTTTCCACTAGCATTTTCGGCCAAATGGATAAGAAGAGAGAAGACTTGCATCTTGCCATCTAATTGCAATGATTGTGATCCTAGGATGTGCATGGATTATCAAGAAAAGGTAGCAATTGTGATTGGCTACTTATTTTTTATAATAATTTATATATTATATGCAAAAGATGACAACCTCTCTCTTACACATACACACCAAGTTCGGCCAAGGCAATAGAGAAGAGAAAAACGTCATCTTCTTCCTTGAGCAAGTGTATTTTCGGCCATTGCAAGATCTTTGAGAAGGTTTTGCATTTTGATGAAACACCACATACACGTAGCTTAGTACTTTGAAGATATACTAGCACACATTTGTCTTCAAGTGATAGGTGGACTTTGGATGCTTATGGACCAACTAGATCCTTCAAGTTAGAAGGACTCCATAGCTTCAACTTCAAGCTTTATCATCAACCAAGTCGTCTACGAAACGTATACCTACGGACCTTGCTATTTCATTACATATAGTTGATATATAATGTTGGCTTGCTAGTTTATGGACATATATGAAAGAATGCATGTTGATCTTTGCTAGAAATTTTTGAAATATGTCATGCCTTGTTTCGGCCATAGCTATGTATCCATGCATAACTTTCTAGATCTTCAATCCAACCATGATATATGCTTAGACATGATATCTATATGTGTTGGCTTGCATTCCCTTTCAAGTGGTATCAGAGCATTTCATTTTTAATGTCCATAGAACTAGCATAATGGTATTGTATTGATATCTTGGTTGGGCCGTGTGTATGCATCCTACCTAGGCCGAATGTTAGTACTCAAAATGTGCAAGTTTTGACGTTTATGATAAGCCTACTTTGTAATGCCCCGATCCCTCACGAGACCGGAGGCTCTAATAACCATGCTATTCTCAACCCAATACCAAACCCGGTCACAAAATTTTAGGGGAAAAACGGACAGAGTTTCCCCTGTACTATGGACATTCTGAAAACCTGAAAATTCTCAAATAAGGTAACTACAAGGTAAACAAACTTTTCATGGCTAAATATTTAAAGATTCACGGCCATCCGAGCCTTGAAGCAAACAACAGTTCCAAAACCACACAAGCATGCAAGTAACTTGTTTATAATATAGTCTAATAACCATGCCATTCTAGGATAACATTAAAACATACTTAGAGATAAAACATTCTACACTAAGCCATTCACTCCCAAGCATGCAAAGCAACTAGAAATAGAAATATAAGTTATTACGAGCCATAGAATTACCACTGCTACTACATTATCAGACTTCCAGCTTACATATTACTCAAATACATACATGAGCTTTAAGGCCCCAAAATAGATTATACATAGGACAACAAATTCTTCACATAGCAACCAGAAAGCACATCCACCTCAGACAAATATCACACAGCAGCTAAGGCAACTCCACCAACTGTGCCACCTGAAACATGTTAGCGAGGTATGAGCAACCACTGTTGCCCAGTGAGGGATATAGTCCCGGGGCGTGCAATGCAACAGATAATACGGTTACACAACAATAACACTTAGACAATTAAAGAAACAATGATAACTTAAATAATCACACATTTAAAAGGATACGATTCACACAATCCCCTATACACCAATCTTCACAGGTCTTCAATCACGATCCACGAACCACGAGCACGATCACGATAAGCCGGCATAACCCCAAACACTCCAGTGGGTGTACTCCGGATGTACCCCGATAATCCTACGATCGAACATCCCCTGGCAATCTCCGGACCAGGCGAATGAGGGAATAGGGCACGGAGTTTGAATATCCACCGGCAAGCCCTCTGCCGCCCAGCCGATATTCAACACATCTGTCCCTGACACTATGGTTGCGCAACTACTATGCAATGCACTTAACGATGGCAAGTTAATAGCAATAATATAAGCATTAACACATATGAGGATCAACAAAGTAGGTTGACCTCGATGCAATGAGAATAGAACATTTATATAAGCAAATATGCAGTTTTGCAAAGAGACATTACAAAATAACCATAGAATTATACCAAAAGCTCCAAATCAACTTAATATCACATATAAACACTCAAGAAGTCATGCCGTGCGTTTAGAAGTGTGAGACAACCGAAATTGCACTTAAACCTCTTTATTTTACAAACTATTTCTCTTCCAAACCAAAGTTAATGATTTCATTTTCAAGGGAAACTCTCCCAACCTTCTAACTAACCCTCAAGGTACCCTCTCAACCCTCTAACTCATTCAAATGGCTGCGATTTCCCCGAAAGCCCCAAATTCCCTCTTATGGCTTTAAACTACACATACATTGTCCGGGCTTCAAACAAGGGATATCAAGGCTTCTATAGCACCTAGGTAGCTTAAGAATACTAGAATTGAAGCCCGAATCCACCCGGATTCGCATGAACCCCGAAACCCCTTTGTTAAAGTCGGCTATTTCACGTTTTATGCGATTCTAGAGCAATTCAAGTGCACGGGGCTATTAGACTACCTTCATTAGCACCTAAGGCATCTATTAAGAGTGTTAAATCAAGCTAATATGTGCAATTACACAAAACCCTAGAAAAACGTCACTATTCACCTCATAAATTCAAATGACGATTCCAACCGTTTAAAATGCGAACTAATAGCTCAAATGTGTTCTCTAGCACTTATATACAAGGTATAATAGCATAGATAAGCTTTGCAATAGCATTTGATAACATTTTCAACAAATCAAGAAAAATGTAACATTTTAGATATGCATAAAAAGTCATGAAAACCCTCACCAATTGCGCGTAGGAACTCTCGGGAGGCTAGCAAACACCCTAAACTACTTGCTCCTAGCTTGGCTTGGCTTGGCTTGAAGATTTGATGAGCAAAATCCTCTCATTCTCCTCCTACACTATTCTCGGATTTGCTACAGTGATTTTTCAGCATTTTTTTTTGTTTTGTTCTTTGCTAGTTATGAGCTAAGGTGGGTAATATAGGGTGCATAGTTGGGTGGGGTCAAGTTTGGGTATTTAAAAGGTCACTTATAATGCGCGTAGTAAGCTTAAAACGAGCCTAAAGTGAAGCATGTGTGCTAGTTAATTAAAACTCTAAGTTAGTTACGTAACACTATTCATTGAACTACTAAAATCATTTTCTAAACGAGCGCTCCTATCGCTTCTAGCTCAATTGCACATTTTTCCCACTACTTTTACAATTAATATGATTTAATAAAAATACTAATTAACTAATAGAATGCAGTTTAAAAATTGAGTGAATAGTAATTTAAGAAGACAATTAATAAGGTATAGAAAGAGGTGCGCAAATAAAGGATGCAACAGTAATTGAATGCATGGCTAAATCTCGGACGTCACATACTTGATTGCATGTTTAGATCATGTCTTGATCCATGCTTGGATGAGTAGATCTTATGGATATTTGTGCTTATATATGTAGACATGAGCTTGCATGTTAGATCTATACTTGTTAATGGCTATTTATCACATGCATGTTAAGAATAGTTGATCTTCTTGTTGAATATGCTAAAGTATGAAGATAAACGTTGATATTGATCTTTGCAAGTTGGCATATGACCTTGAATCAAGAGATTATACTAAATGCCTAAAAGGTGTTTCTTGAAATGATCTTTTATGCATGTTTGTAAAGTCAAAACTTGATGAAAACAAGTGAAGAGTTGTTATCTAGAGCTGGCCGAAATTCCCTACGTGTGTATGCTTGGTGTGTTATTTTTGTTGGACATGGTAATGTGCTTGTAGTTGCCTTGAAGTTCTCAAAAGTTAATGTTGATTATAAGCATGTGTTAAAATGAAAGTTTGAAAAGTTGTTTTAAGCTTTTTTTAACTAGTTCATGCATATAATTATGTTGAGGACCATTTGATGATTAAAGAAGTTTAATAGTCAAATAGGCAATTAGTTACATGTCTTGATAATTGCAAAATTAACTTCACATAATAGAAGGCTATTATATTCTAATCTTGAATTTGGAAATAGTCTAATGTGTTTTATTTAGATATTTCTAAGTTTAAGAAATGTTAAAAGCTATTATATGTTGATACAATGTCTTTTAATGAATAAATGGGCTAAAATGAATGTACGTAGGCCAAAGAGACATATTGATTTAGGCTTGGGCCTTGTGTGCGTATTTTAGATTAAATTTTAGCTTAATTGGGGCACTTTATGTGAATGGGCCATGGACTTGTGTTTTCTTTAAAGTTTTGGGCTTGCATGTGATTACTATTAATTATAAAGGTTTATGAATTAATGGGCCATTATAATTTGCGCTAATGAAAGGTGTTTTTCAAGAAAATGAAAATAAGTATAGATAAGGTTTAATTTTTCATGATGATGAGCTAATTAGACTTATATGCTAACTTATTATATGTGGATTATTATATACTTGATATGAGTAATCATGCATATATCTTTGTTTTGAAATGGTGAATTTCATCATGGATTTGGGCTTTAGGGTCATTTGCTATTAGGTTGTAATTTGAGACATAAGTCTCAATTTATTTCTTGTCATTTGAGAGAATTATGTAGTGAGGACTTTTATGTAATTCTTCAAAGAAACTTGGAAGAAGCCCAATGGAATTTTTCAAGGAATTGGAGGCCCAATGGAGATTTCAATGAATTGAAGATCTTATTAAAGAAAATAGTTTTATTTCTTTAAGCCCAAAAGCCAAGCCCATGATGCACCATTCATATATCTTTGCATTCACACTATTTAAATTGCTATAATTATGATTATTAGCTTATAGTATGTAGAATGCTTATTGATTTGATGAGATTGTATTAACTCCCTACATGCAAACAAATATTAGATTTTCAATAAACGGTAAAAGGAGTTTTATCGTAGTCCTGCGCCATCCTAGGATATTTAATAAGACCTAAATGAATGCGATCCTTCTTACCCAAAGGTAGAGGATATATTTCAAAGTAAGTTTATTAAAATCGCTAGAATAAAACATAGAGATGTGATTATCTTCCAAAATCTAACGGCCAATTATGGCCACATAGGCTTGAGGTTGTTGATTCAATTTGTCTGATAACTAAGTGATGATGGGTACAATCTAACTAATTATAACCATAAAGGTTTGAGATCAAGTGATTTAGGGACTAAAGTAGACCATACCCTATTTAGAGAAATAGACAACAAAGAGTTGTTGATCTTTGGTATTCATGTTTCAACATAGCCAAAGGTTTGAGAAATATGTCTGATCATAGGAACTTGGTAATCCCACTTAGAGTCTTCTCATAGATTCATGTTTTCTCATTAAGGGAGTATGAGATTTAAAACAAATAGTGGGAGTAGCTATATTATTTTGCAAATGAATATCTTTACATATATTCTTGTTAGCCTGCAATCTTACTTTCTGTTATATTTACTTTTTCTGCAGTTTATTATGGCTTTATTCGTAAATCCTATTTTATCCATCCTTAATCATGATTATTTAGTTGAACCAAACTTCGAGAAATGGTACAAAAGTTTAAGGATAGTCCTCTGATTTGAGAGAATTGAGTATATTCTAGATGTCCCGACATTTGCTCCTTTAGATAAGAATGCATCCGAGACCAACAAGATCACTTGCTATAAATGGGTTCAGGATGACATGCGTGCTAGGGGATACATTCTTTCATCAATGAGCGATGATCTACATCGATTCTATGAGGGGCTGCCTCATTCCGTAGATGTCATTCATTGTTTGGAGGAATCCTTTGGCGAGCGCAGTCAGTCCATGAGATTTTAGTTGACCTGTGAGCTTTTTTGTATGAGACTTGAATAGGGTGATAACGTGAGCCATCACTGCCTTAGGATGATTTACTTGGTAACTCAACTAGAGGCATTTGGTTTCGTTATGGATCCTTGGCTTTAGGTAGACTTGATATTACAGTCTCTTCCACCTTCCTACTCTCATTTGATCTTGGATTTTCACGTACATAGAATTGAAGTCACACTAAATGAGTTGCCAGATGTTCTGACTGGCTGACAGAATCTTGGTTTGGGTGCATCACCCAATCCCCATGTTGAATCCTCCCCTTTTGTGGCTAAGCCTAGCAGAAATATGAGAAGGAGGAGGAGGAGACATAAGAGGGGCCGGGCTGTGGCATTCTTACCATGATATCTCACATCAGGAGGGGATTGAGTAGTAACCCTGACTATGCATGATTTGGTTGTTTTGGATCGGCTTGATATTAAATCCCAATTTTGAAATATGTTTATAAATGTTCGGATTAGTTTGATTATTTCTTCAAATAGTAGTGACTATTTTCAATCATTTCTAGATGATATTTTGGAAATGATCTTTTGTAAGAAATGATTGACATTTTGTATATCTTTCATTAATAGTAATGAAATGGTCGGAATGCGTATCAGAAGAAAGAATGTCTTCAAACTCAAACATTTATATTTCATTGCTTAGCATTTAAATGAAATGGCTAAATACCAAATCATACTTATATTGTCTTAAGCTTTGAATTGGTCAAGAGTTAAAGACTTGAATTCTTTTCATATCTATTAAAATGAGTTTGATAGATTAATTATTCTTTTTGACAAAAGAGTTTGTTCAAAATAAATAATTGAATGGAGCTTATGAGACTTGTCCAGAATATGTTGGGTTATAAAAGAAGATTAGAGAATGCATCTTTTATTACCAAAATCTATCAAATAGATTTTAAACTTGTACCATTTTTTAATTCTATGACTAAATAGAATTTAAACTACTTTGTACATAGTTTCTTTAGAGAAAGATAACTATGATGATAAAATAAAAAGATAGGGATCGTTTCATTAAAATGAATATGATATCTAAATTTATAAGAAAGGTTAGTGGGTGGTCATACCCTTAACAATTCCTGTGAATTTATGATACATTCGTTCTCCAAGGTCCAATCAAATTTTATATCATGTTGTATTACTTGGGTAAACCTATCATGTCTTGTAAGAACATTGATATGATTGATTGTTTTCTGACGACTTGTACACCCAGTCACGATCTTAAAGTTTTCTTTAAGATGGAGGAATCTAAGAAATTTTGGTCTCTAGTCTTAATGACAGGGCATCCATCTTTTCTTGTAGATTTCCTTCAGACTATTAAAGAAAGGTTGCGATTTGTTTTTGCACCTAATCCTTTCACTGTTTGCATTCTTCTATAAATGCAATGGCAAGTACTTGTCACGATATGATGTAATGTGTTACATGGTAAATATCGGAGAGAATACATATAAGTTCTATTGATCTTATTGTTATAATGATCTATACATGAACTTTAACCCAAGATTTTAAGATTTGTGCTTATAGTGAAGTTCTTAATGAAGAATTCACTAGAAAGGGATAAAAGTGTATTTAATGGATTTTTGAATTATTGGAAAGAGTTTTGAATAATAATAAGTAATGGTTATGATATTATTTGAGCAAAAATGATGCTTGACTTTTTTATGTTTGGATAATGTATGGTTCTGTCTATTGATAGTAGTCAATATCTTGGAATATGGTAACTATTAAAAAGGCTTTGTGCACAAGCTTAAAAGAACCCGATCTTATCAAAAGTCCAAACTTGTAAAAAGTCAATTAAAGAAGTTCTTTCTTGATAGAAAATGATTTAACAAAATAGTTTCCTATTGATGCTTCTATAGTTGACCCAATGATCCTGTAAACACAGTTACAATTGATCACCGTCTTGGGAAAGATGAGTATACAGATACGAATGTAAAATGCACTAGAGCCTATGGTTGATAGCATTAGTGCAACTGGGAGATTGTTGGGGATATGCCCTAATGCTATAGTTTGAGATGACCTTATTAGGGTTTAATAAGAATATATTTATGTGTTTTATACACTATGTCATTTGTAGGATATTCATATTCTCCGATTCGATATGAATATGTCTCTAATGCTTATCCGAGAAAAAAAAATATTCTAAAAGAGTTGAGAATATTTTGCACTTTTTCTTCGATATGGTGAGCATTAAGAATCTATTCATAGCCCTTCAAATTATTCAACCGGGACTAGAATAAGCGAGTACGGGTTATCATATGTTATTACTGTGAGACCCCATATTTTTGCTTTATCTCAATTTGCGTATTTTACCTCATTTTGCGTGAATTGACCTGTTTATGTGCTATATGTAACACCCCGATCCCTCTCGAGACCGGGGTGTTACAGGTGGTATCAGAGCTTGTCTAGCTCATAAACCGGGACAGGGTCCTCGGTCTGGTGGGTAGTGATCCTTGAATGTGTGCTTGTTAAGTGTGTCTTGAAAGTGTATGCTTGTATGTGAGATTGTGTGTCTTGATATGAATGTGTGCTCCTATGTGATATAGTTATGTGTTATGTGTTAATTGTGTGCTAAGTAAGGTGAAGTGTCCAGTTGTGCATTGAATTGACCTATCGAATTGGCATCGTGAATTGAATCGACCTCGTGAATTGTTATTTGCTTGGAGTATTGCTTGTCATGTGTGTATTGAAATGTCTTGAATTGGTTAAGCCGTGATTTGAATTGATTATGTTGTGCTTGACTTGATTGCCGTGCTTGAGTGACTTTGTTGAATAAACTCTTTTGTAAACTTACTTGCATAGTAGTTTAAGGCATGTGTATAATTGTGATATATTGGCATTCATACATGTCCTACGGAAATGGTAAGTAAGTCCTTTTCCTCCCCTGAAAAAAGTGGTTCACCGCTGGCTTTTCAAGGTGTATGGATTGGCAGGAAATGAATGGCATTTGACTAGCCTTTATTTGGGAATTGGTGTTTTCTTTTGGAGCTCGGTTATTGGCAAATCTCTATGGTCCTTCTCTGTGCTTAACAGTTGTGAAAAAGTAGCTTTCTCTTGGGGTTTTATTTGGTAATTCTTTGGAACATTCTTTGGTTTTCTTAATAGGTATTCTTTGGAGACTTCTATTGGCATTTCTCGGTGGATTTGGCTATTGAGATTTCAATCGGCCTTACTGCATAGTAATATCTATGGTATATGTGTCTCGGTCTTTATTGGTGTGATACTGGCATTCCTGATTGAAAATTCTTCAATGGTATTTTATGGAATTCTCAGTGGCCAATTATTTAGTATTTACTTATTGGGCAAACTTGGCTACTTTCTTATTGGAGCATTGTTTTGGATATCTTCTTCAGTGTTCCTCAATAGGTTTAGTATTTGGAGTTCCTATCAGACTTATTGAATAATACTACTTATGGTGTTCTTTGAAATTCTTATTGGGCGTTCTATTGGTATTTTCCTTATTGGCAAGGTTGTATGAAGTTCTCACTTGGTAACCAGTGAAGAGACCTCAGAGTTTGGTTTCGGTATATTGTTCACCAGTTCGGAGTTTATCCTTGGAGTTTCATCCATCTGGGAAACTATATTTGTTATTCAACTTGATTGTCTTATTGGGCACATTATATTCTCTCTGCTATTTCCTTTGATATTCCTCTCAGCATTTGATAGCAAAACTCTGAATTTAATTGGTTGTTCCATGGGGTTATTATTTGGAAGGCTTCTTTGGAACTTTGGAAGTATATTTGATTGGGTTTCTTGATATTTTCTTCGGCACTCTTAGCGGGGAATTCTTTTATGAAATTCATGACCAGCGGGGTACTTCTTTGGACCTCTAGATGGAACCTTTGTTTGAGCTTTTATTTGGCTTCTTGCTCGGGAATTCTCGGGCAGTAATAGTTAGACTTCTATTGGAGATTCGTGCGTGGGGTATTCTTCTTGTCGTTATTGTGTGGTATTAATGACATATACGGTATCTTTGCTTTAGTCTTTATTGGTATTATCTCGGCGCTTGGTTGGAATTTTATTCTTCTTCGATATTCGTGTCAACGGGATTCTTCAACCGATGAAGATTAGTCAGAATTAGATTTCGAATGATGCAGAGTTCTATTGGAAGAAGAATTGCGAGGACACAATTGTTTTAAGGGGGGAAGGATGTGATAACCCGAACCCAGCATGCATTTAATGGCATTTAATTGCATTTAACTAAGTGACATCTTAAATGTTGGCATTGAATTTGTGTTTATTTTTAGTTAAACATTTATTTGTAGTTTTACTTTCATATTTCTTTTAGAAGTAACTAGAATAATACCTGAGCTAATCATATTAACGGAATATCAACTATTTTTCATATTTGTGTCAATCGGTTTTATTTTTCTTGCACTTAAATGCTCGGATTTCAATTAAATGAAAAGTAGCTCCGAGCCGGAGTAAATTTTAAACTATGATACTTTTCAAAAATGATATATTTCTTAGATTCTTTGAGATTTAATTGTTACTTCTTTATTGTTTCAACGTGCATTGTATTTCGGGAGCGATAGCTAGAGAATATTTTCTAGTCCTCAGCAAATAGTGAAACTAGTATTTTAGTGCCTTAAATTTTATAATTTAATTGTTGTTAGCTAGAATTAACATTTCCTTAGTTGTTTTAGCTTAAAAATGCATGAAAATAGGCTAGTTTGACCAATTTTTAAGTGGTTTGACCAAGGGGCTTGACCTTTGACCTTTGCCATCTTTTTAATAGCCTAAAATAGCACAAAAAAATAAAAGAAGGAAGCTGAAAAATCAGAGAGCAGCTGGCCGAAAATAAGAAGAGAGAAAAAAAAAGAAATTCAACTTCAAATATTCAATTCTTCGCGAGGGCTTCCACGGGGTGGTTTTCGAGGCATCCTACGGGGTTTTCCTAGCGTCTAGGAGCATCTGAGGTGAGGGTTTCATCGTTATTTGAGCATTTGAAATATTTGTATCTAAACTTTGATTTTTGGATTTTATGCGTAGATCGTTAGTTTAATCGTTTTAATGCTTAAAGAATGTTCCTTGTTGATTGTAGAACATGTATTTATAGCTTTTTAACATTTTCTGTTGTTGAATATTGAAATTGAAATATAAATGGTGTAATGAATAGTAAATTATGAATAGTAAACCCCCGTTTCGATGAAGTTGCTCCGTTACGCGTTCTGTTGATGTAGTAAGATGCTAGATATGCTAGAATGCCTAAATGTGTGGTTTAATTGGAATGTGTAATGAAAAAAATGGAGAAAAATGGCTTAGTGAAAGTCGGGGTCGTTTAGGTCGAGTTTGGCATTTTCTCATTTTGCGTGTTGGCATTGTTTCGGGAGGCCATGGAAGCACTTTTGGTGCGATTATGGCGTTGGTTGGGTGTTTGGTTGGTATAGTTGTAGTTCAAACGAGCAAAGGAAAAAATCGG
This sequence comes from Ehretia macrophylla, assembly GCA_037974665.1. Taxonomy (NCBI): domain Eukaryota; kingdom Viridiplantae; phylum Streptophyta; class Magnoliopsida; order Boraginales; family Ehretiaceae; genus Ehretia; species Ehretia macrophylla. Next base: position 2,829,966 of record CM075779.1, read on the forward strand.
GGCTTTGCGTGAATTCTAGGGTTAAGTAGGGTTTCGGGGTCTTTAGACGTGCCTTATGGTGACCTAGGAGAATTGGTGAAGTCGGTTTCCAAAGCTCGTGGCTCGTTTGAAAGTAGTAGCGTTTTGAAAGTTGGGGTCATTTTTGGAATTTTGTGTGATTTCATAGTATGTTGCTTATAGAATGTTTATGATGCTCATAGAATGATTATAATGCTAATAGAATGTTTATATTGCTTATAGAATGCTTATAATGCCTATAGGATACTTGTTATTGCTTGATAAGGTTAATTGGTGTTGTTCTTGTTACTTGTTTGATTGTAAATGCTTGATATCTTGTTTATCGCTCGTTTATCGCCTTGTATCGAGTCTTGCATTGCATAGTGTCCAGCACGTGAGTGATGGGCCTCTCTGGGTAGCCTCGGGTTGCCAGTGTTGGTTGCTCTAGCTCCGTAGCTATTCCCTCTTCTCGCTTGGGTTGCCTCCCAGGGAGATTTGGGTCGTAGAATTGATGGTTACTCCCGGGGTATTCCAAACTGGTGTTATAAGGTGGATGCGCACTTATTGTCATCGTTGTCAACATCAAGCTCGAGATTGATGTATCGCTCATGAAATGGTATATTGCTCGTATGAGTGAACCATAGCCTTCAGAGTGTGGTATAGCTTTGAATGGTTGTGTTAATGCTTTTGTTAATTGCTTATTGTATTGATGGGTTGCTTTGATCGCTTACTTTTTCAGTTATATTGCTTAACTGCCTATTTGCATTGCACGAACTTCTTTCTTTCCACCTCGATATCTGTCTCGCCCTCACTGAGTATACGTGTTGTGTATACTCACTCCTCACCACCACATTTCAGGAAATGTCATGTTAGCTGGAAGTTCGTGATTTCGTGAAAGTTCGTGCCTGATGAGTTGTCTTGCGTGCCTATGTGGCTTGAGTGTCGAAGTTGTAAAGATCTATGCTTTCATATGTTGTATGTATTTATTGTTAAAAGAAATGTAATTTGAATCTAGTTAAGTAGTTGGGGTGAATTGATAAGTTAGTTTATGTAATCAGTTGGCATAGCTTAAGGGTTAGAATGACATGATAGTTTATTTTATGCAGTAGCTTAGTATGGTTTAATTGTCTAGTTGAATGTACTTGTAAAAAATGAAAAGAGATAGGTTAGCTTTAAATTGGAAATGTATGTATACTTGCTGAGTTTAAATTGTTGAGAACCGAGGCTTGCATGGCCTTGAGGAAGTTTTGTATGGTTGGACACGGTGTTGGTCCGTTTATATGCTATTACAGGTTTTGCAATTTGCCTAGAAACAGGGGAGACTCTGTCCGTCTTTCCCTAAAATTTTGCCCGGGTTTGGAATTGAGTTGTGAATAGAATGATTGTTAGAACTCCCGGTCTCGAGAGGGATCGGGGTGTTACACTATATGATTTAGAATATGTTAAATATGTAATTAATACTCCTAATACATGCTAAGTATGCATTCATGAAATTTTCATCAAAAACGGAATCATAAATTTTATCGTCGATTTTGGTGAATAGTATTTTGAACACCTGTCCGCAAAAATTTTTACAGGGGTGTTTTAAACGTTTTAAAACCTAGTCCTCGGGTATTAATAGACCCGTCTTTGGTTAAAACAGATTTGGAATCGGTTTTGGAATTTTAAAGATTTTTACACTTTCTTTTGCAAGAAAATGAGTTTTAAGCTGACTCGGGTGAAACTATCTTAATGTAAAACTCTTTGTCACCTAAAATATAATGTCTAGAATGAATTTAGTTGTCAATTTAATAGTTGAGCAAGAAATAGTCAATAAAATGAATTAAAAGACAAGAAAAGAATAAAAAAAATGAATGATTATTATTATTGTCATGAGTCTTGATAAGTGTGTGCCACCTCTCGGGCAGCATTGGACTGTCGGGTTGATAACGGCATGACTATCATAGACTACCCCCAGCTCGCATGGGCGGAGATGCCATGGAGGGAGGGGCTAGATGAGATACCTCAGGTTTGTGTTATGGGGAGTTATAAGAAAAGGGTTGAGATCGTGATGGCGTTTGGAACTCCACCAACTAGAGTATCATTTCTCAAATGAATGGTCATTTATGTGAATTGAATTGTTAATGTTGAATATGTTATTTGAATGTATTGCTTATGTGGTGGTTTACGAGTGTAAGTTAATGTGTTCACAAGATCTATAGAATTCCTCACTGGGCTTGTTTTATATAAGCTCACTCTTATTCGTTATCTGCAAGCAGGTGTTATTGAACTGGATGACAGGTACGTGCCTCAGGAAGCTGAGAATGTGCCTTACGTGGACAAGTCTTATGTGCCGGAGTCGTTTCCATGAGTTTGTCTTAGTTTTGTAATATGTTGTACTGTATAACTTACTTAAAGATAAAGGCTTGTATACTATTGGTTAGTAGTTTTTTTCTTTTGAACATGATTAGGTTGCTAGACTGGTTTATAATCTATTTTGCAAATGTATAATATAACCTATGTATGATGTTAGAACAGAGGCGTATAACCTATGGATGAATTGTTGAAAGAATGTTTAATATATGTTTATGGTTACGTTATATGTTGATAACATGGTTGTGGAGTTGTTGTTGATCTTTGGAGTTGGTTGTATGAAGTTCTAAAGGGTTAGTTTAGAGCCCTAATGTTCGTGTTACTGTCATTATACTGCTGAAATTCCGTTGCGTCCTGACTGATCATAGGTGGGGTCGAGTTGGGGCGTTACATTAAGTGGTATCAGAGCACATGTTAGTTGTCAGCCGGGGTATTCTCAGAATGTAGGTAATGGTCTTAGCTTGAAATTATGTTAGAAGTGAAAGAAAAGTGAAATATGTGATAATATGACTAAGTGATTAAGTGATTTAGTGAATTATGTGATTATGTGATCAATTTGTTTATGTGACTAATATTTAAGTGACTTACGTGCTTTGCGTGAGTTTGTTGCCTATGTGCTATTAATTATCTATAGTCTGTCTATGTGCTATAACCTGCACTAACTCTTTGGTAGTAGAATGGCTGGGCGACCGAGAACATAGGGTAGGCCCCAAGGTGATGATGAGGCACCAGGTCATACAGCACCAGGCAAAGATCAAGGGTATGACCGTTTGGCAGTGGCTATGGAACGTATAACTGAGGTCATAGCGGGTCAGGCACAGATATTAGCGGGGCAGGCTGCTCAGACACAGACTGTGCAGACTCAGATGTTGAACACACAGGGTGGTTATCATCGGTGTGGTACATTAAAGGAGTTTCTGGTTTACTATCCACTGAGATTTCAGGGCGAGCCGGATGATAGAAAGGCAGAGGCTTGAATCAACAAGATTGAGAAGATATTTGATCCTCTGGACTATACTGATGAGAGAAAAGCTACCTTTGCAGTTTATTTGTTTGATGATGAGGCCGAAGAGTCTTGGCGTATAGTGAAATCCAGTTGGGAGGAATGAGGCACTCCTTATGTTTGGGATACCTTTCTTAGGGCGTTCCGGGCTATGTACATTCCGAGGATTGCACGGGAACGGAGAGAGGCGGAGTTCCTATCTTTGGTTTAGGGTGATGCTACAGTGGCCCAGTACGAGGCCAATTTTACAAGGCTGTCCCGGTATGCACCGGAATTTGTAGCAGATTAGGAGCGTAAGACCTAGAGGTTTGTTTTGGGATTGAGGCAAGAGATTCAGGATGCAATGGCACTGATTCAGTAGGATGTGTTTTTAGAGGCCTTTGATGCGGCTTCTAGGTTGGAAAAGAGGAAAGGGGAGCAGATTGGTCCTAGTCAGCCTAGTAAGAAGCCATTTCAGCTGCAGGGTTAACCAGGTGTGTATAGGCCTCCAGTGCAGCAGGTTGTGTACAGGCCACCAGTACAGTAGAGCTCTTTTAGACCGCAGGGTCAATAGGGTTTCTATAGGCCCCAGTTTCAGCAGGGGTCCCACCAGGCTCAGTCACAGTACAGGCCGGCCCAGTCTCAGGGTCAATATAGGCCTAGCGTTGCGAGACCTCAGTAGCAGGCTAGTACAACTACTTTTTCAGCTATTGGGTCTTCTAGGGGCAGTGTTAGTGCTTCGTCACCGCAGTGTGCTTACTATAAATGTCAGGGCCATTTGAAGGCCGACTGTAAGGTGAAAGCAGGAACGTGTTTAGGTTGCGGCATCAACCAACACAAGGCGAGGGATTATCCTAGATTTCAGGGGTCTGAGGGTCGGCTAGTGACTTAGGGTTATCAGGGTCGACCTACCGATAGTGTACCTCAGCAGCAACGGGTTCAGGCTCGGGCCTACGCAGTAGATTTGGAGGAAGCACCTAAGGCAACGACAGTTGTGGAAGGTAACTTCCTTATACTCAATCAACTTGTTAAAGTGTTGATTGATTCTGGTGCTACGCATTCTTTCATTACACCTACTTGTGTGCAACGTGTTAACATGCAACCTAAATGATTGCCTTATGTGGTTGAGATTAGTACTTCTTTGACTGATAAATATATGACCAGCTTAGTATGTAAAGACTGTAAAATACATGTTAAGGGTCAGGATTTTCCTTCAAACCTTATCTTATTTCCTATTCGGGGTTATGACGTTATCTTGGGTATTGACTGGCTTTCTAAGTATGATGCCCAATTAAATTGTAGAATAAAGGTAGTACGATTTTGGTTGCCAAATCAGCCAGTAGTTGAGGTAGCGGGGAACTGGGATGCTAAGACGAGTTTTATTATCTCATCAACTAAAGCTATTAAGCTGGTGAGTAAGGGGTGTTTGGGTTATCTAGCTTATCTGATCAATAAGCCATCTGATAAGCTGAAGCTGGAGAAAGTTCCTATAATTCGGGAATATCCCAATGTATTTCCCGAGGAGTTGCCAGGATTGCCGCCAAAGAGAGATATTGAGTTTGTGATTAATCTAATTCCCGGTACTCAACTTATTTCTAAATCAGCGTATCGGATGGCACCGGCTGAGCTTAAGGAGCTGAAAACTCAGTTGCAGGAGTTATTAGAGAAGGGTTTCATTCAACAGATTTCTTCACCATGGGAAGCACCTGTTTTATTTGTGAAGAAAAAGGATAGTACCTTGAGATTATGTATCGATTATCGTGGTTTGAATCAGGTGACCATCAAGAATAAATATCATTTGCCATTGATTGACGAGTTGTTTGATCAACTTCAGGGACCCAAAGTCTACTCTAAGTTTGACTTAAGGTAGGGGTATTATCAGTTTTGGCTTCGTATGGAGGATGTTCCGAAGTCTGCTTTTAGGACTCGGTACGGGCATTATGAATTTGTAGTTATGCCCTTTGGACTTACTAACGCACCAGCAGCATTCATGGATCTTATGCATCGGGTCTTTCAGCCGTACTTGGACCAGTTCGTGGTAATCTTTATTGATGATATCTTGGTATATTCTAAGACTGAATCAGAGCACGAGCAACATCTACGACTTGTTCTACAAAAGCTACAGGAGCATCAGTTGTTTGCGAAGTTCAGCAAATGTGAATTCTGGCTACAACAAATATATTTTCTTGGCCATGTGATTACACATAATAGTATATCAGTAGATCCTACTAAGATTGAAGTGGTGATGTCTTGGAAACGGCCGGAGAATGTTTCGGAGGTTCGTAGCTTCCTTGGTTTGGCGGGTTATTACCGTAGATTCATGAAGGACTTTTCTAAGATTGCAGGGCCACTTTCTAAGTTAACTCAGAAATGAACCAGCTTTACTTGGAATGAGAAATGTGAGAATGGGTTTCAGGAATTGAAAAAGAGGTTGACTACTGCTCTAGTACTTGCTCTGCCCAAGGGAACCGATAACATGGTTATCTACAGCGATACATCCAAGGAGGGTTTGGGTTGTGTACTTATGCAGAATGGTCGGGTTATTGCCTATGCTTCTAGAAAGTTGAAGCCATATGAGGTGAATTATCTGACTCATGATCTTGAGTTGGCAGCAGTGGTCTTCGCACTGAAAAAGTGGCATCATTATATGTGGGGCAGTAAGTTCGAGATTTTCACCGATCATAAAAGTCTGAAGTACTTGTTCTCACAGAAGGAGTTGAATATGCGTCAGCGGAGGTGGATGGAACTTTTCGGAGATTATAATTGTTCTATCATTTATCTGCCTGGAAAGGCAAATGTTGTAACAGATGCTCTTAGCCATAAGGCGAGTATTGCTTGTTTGGCTGTTAAAAAGTGGAAGGTTCTTGAAGAAGTCAGTTATTGGAGATCGGAATTGACTCAAGTTGGGGTGATATGTTCACATCTCCGTATTCAACCTTTATTACTGTCTTAGATTATAGAAGCTCAACAACTTGATGTAAAACTTCAGAAGATCAATGACCAGATCACGGATGATCAATCTGACTTCAAATTACATGAAGATGGTATTCTTCGATTTCGGAACAGGGTATGTGTTCCTGATGAACCGGGTTTGAGGAAAGGTATTCTGGAGGAGCCTCACAATTCTAAGTACACTATTCATCCCGGTGGAAACAATATGTACCGGGATTTGAAACAACATTATTGGTGGAATAACATGAAAAGAGAGGTTGCTTAGTTTGTATCTAGATGTTTGACTTGTCAGCGAGTGAAGGCCAAACATCAACAACCTACAGAGTTACTTCAACCGTTGGCAATACCAAAATGGAAGTGGGAACATATTACGATGGACTTTGTCACTAGTTTGCCTAGAACACCAAGAGGTAACGACGCAGTTTGGGTTGTTGTGGACCGTTTGAATAAGACAACTCATTTTATTCCAATGAGGATGGGAGATGATGTTACAAAGTTGGCGGATCTTTATATGGATCAGATTGTTAAACTTCATGGGATTTCATCTAGTATTATCTCAGATCGAGATCCTCGGTTTACTTAACGATTGTGGGAGAAACTTCAGGAGACTTTGAGTACTCAATTAAACTTCAGCATAGCGTATCATCCACAAACCGACGGTCAATCTGAGAGGACTATTCAGATTTTGGAGGATATGCTCAGGGCTTGTGTTTTGGACTTTGGGAAGAACTAGGAAAAACATCTACCACTTGCCGAGTTTGCCTATAACAATAGTTATCAAGCTACTATTGGGATGACACCTTTTGTAGCTCTCTATGACTGTATGTGCCAATCACCTTTGTATTGGGATGAAGTAAGAGAGATGAAGGCTATTGATCTGACTATTATGCCAAAGTTTCTAGAGAAGATTGAGAATGTTCAGTTGATCAGGCAGAGAATGCTGATAACGCAGAGTAGATACAAGAGTTATGCTAATAAGCGTCATCGGAATTTGGAGTTTGCAGTCAGGGATTGAGTTTTCTTGAAATTGTCTCCTCGAAAGGGGTTTGATCGTTATGGTAAAGGTGGTAAGCTGAGTTTGAGGTTTGTAGGGCCGTTTGAGATTACCGGCAGGGTTGGCAAGTTAGCATATCGGTTGGCTTTATTGGAGAACTTCTCTAATGTTCACGATGTCTTTCACGTGTCTAATTTGCGAAAATATAATTCGGATCCTTCTCATATTCTAAAGCCAGAGTCGCTACAGCTTCGTGAGAATCTAACTTATGATGAGCGGTCGATTCGTATTCTAGATCAGATGGAACGGGAATTGAGGTCGAAGAAGATTCCAATGGTCAAAGTGTTGTGGAAGTACCACGGGATTGAGGAAGCTACTTGGGAGAGGAGAGATTAGATGCAGCAGCAGTACCCAAATCTTTTCCGTACATCAAGTAAGAATTTCGAGGATGAAATTTCTTTAAGGGGGGGAGAATGTGAAACCCCAGATTTCACATTTGCATTGAATTGCGTGATTTGACCTTTTTATGTGTTATATGAATTAGAATGCGTTAATTCTGTGATTTATATTCCTATTACATGCTATGTATGCATCATGAAATTTTCATAAAAAACGGCATTGAAAATTTTATCGTTAGTTTTTGTAAATAGTATTTTTGAAACACATCTGCCATAATTTTGAAACTGGTCTTTTTAACCCATGAAAACCTAGTCCTCGGATATTAATAGACCCATGTTTGATTAAAACATATTTTAAATCAGCTTAAGAATTTAAAAGGGTTTTTACAACTTCTTTTGCAAAAATTGAGTTGTATAGCTATTTGTATGGATATGAATGCATATGAAAATGTCGTCACCAATTCTTAAACTACTAAATATAGTATATATGATAGACATTTATATAAGTAAGTAAAATAGTCAAGAAAACAATTAAAAGACTAAAAATACAATAAAAATACTAAGTGTTCACCTTTGACTTTTCTATTTTTGCATTTGACCTTGCCTATTTATACTTAATAACTAAAATATAACATAAAAACAAAGCTCAAACACCAAAAACATAAACACACATCGCCAAAACTCTTAGAGCCATTTTTGCTTAGTTTTTGATCAAATTTTCTCTTAGAATTTGCAATTCAAAGCTGAAACTCTTGAACCAAAGCTTGAATTCACTTGTTGGGCACTCATTGCATACCTTTCTAGCATCATATAACATCAAAGGTGAGAGAAAATTCTTGGATCTCAAAATGCTATTTTTATGTCAATTGATATAATTGAATTTTTATCCGTTGAAATGCTAAACTATTGTTAGAATATTGCTCAGTAGATGCTAAGGATCGTTTATATAAGTTTATAGCTGTTTTGAATAGTAGTAGCATGAATTTCTATTTTTTTGGTATTAAAGTTGAGAATTTGGCTTATTGTTGATTAATTGTTGTTGTGGTGGTTGGAATTGATTGCTAATAGCTTCTAAAAGTTTGATAATTATGGGATAGTAATGTTGTAATGCCGAAATTTTGATTCGGATGTCGTGGCGAAAGTCTGGAAAATTCAGCCTTAGTGCATTGCGGAATTAGGGTTGTCGAACTTATTTTTTATGGGTTATGGTTGGTTTCCGAGGGGGCTAATGTAGATGCATGAGTGGGTGAGTGATAGAAAGTAGTTTGAAGGTGATTGGATTAGTAGATTGTAAGTTATGACTTTTAGAAGTTTGTGTAGTCTTTCTTTAAAATGTTGAAATATTGTCTTTGAGTGTTCGGGTGGTGTTTGAGTGGTTGATTCTTGTAATGTTGTTGGTTAGATTCGGGTTTGGATGTGTGGTTTAATGCATGTAAGTTGGGTGGCCTACTTTGTCATCTAACTTAGTTGTTGAGTTGTTAATTGATGTTATATTGTTGAAATACTGTTAGTTGATTGATGATTGATGACGCTGGGAGATAGGCAACCTACTTTTGTCGTCCTCCCGTGATATGAATGATTATTATTATTGTCATGAGTCTTGATAAGTGTGTGCCACCTCTCGGGCAGCATTGGGCTGTCGGGTTGATAACGGCATGACTATCATAGACTACCCCCAGCTCGCATGGACAGAGATGCTATTGAGGGAGGGGCTAGATGAGGTACATCGGGTGTGTGTTATGGGGAGTTATAAGAAGATGGTTGAGATCGTGATGGCATTTGGAGATACACCAACTAGAGTATCCTTTCTCAAATGAATGGTTATTTATGTGAATTGAATTGTTAATGCTGAATATGTTATTTGAATGTATTGCTTATGTGGTGGGTTACGAGTGTAAGTAAAGGTGTTCACAAGATCTATAGAATTCCTCACTAGGCTTGTTTTATATAAGCTCACTCTCATTCGTTATCTGCAAGTAGGTGTTACTGAACCGGATTACGGGTACGTGCCTCAGGAAGCTGAGAATGTGCCTTACGTGGACGAGTCTTATGTGTCGGAGTCGTTTCCATGAGTTTGTCTTAGTTTTGTAATATGTTGTACTGTATAACTTACTTAAAGATAACGACTTGTATAATGATAGTTAGTAGATTTTCTTTTGAACATGATTAGGTTGCTAGACTGGTTTATAATCTATTTTGCAAATTTATGATATAGCCTATGTATGATGTTGGAACGGAGGCGTATAGCATATGGATGAATTGTCAAAAGAATGTTTAATATATGGTTATGGTTGAGTTATATGTTGATAACATGGTTGTGGAGTTGTTGTTGATCTTTGAAGTTGGATGTATGAAGAAGTTCTAAAGGGTTGGTTTAGAGCCCTGATGTTCGTGTTACTGTCGTTATACTGCCGAAATTCCGTTGCGTCTTGACTGATCGTAGGTGGGGTGGAGTTGGGGCATTACATTAAGTGGTATCAGAGCGCATATTAGTTGTCAGCCGGGGTATTCTCGGAATGTGCATGGCTTTGTTGATTCACGCAAGAATGAGAAATGATTAAATTGGCTCTTGAATGCATAAAAGCAATTAAATAATAGCTTATCATATAATATATAAAAGATGACAATCTTCTCTCTCTTTCTACTAGCATTTTCGGCCAAATGGATGAGGAGAGAGAAGACTTGCATCTTGTCATCTAATTGCAATGATTGTGATCCTAGGATGTGCATGGATTATCAAGAAAAGGTAGTAATTGTGATTGGGTACTCATTTTTTATAATAGTTTATATATTATATGTAAAAGATGACAACTTCTCTCTTACACATACACACCAAATTCGGCCAAGGCAATAGAGGAGATAGAAACTTCATCTTCTTCCTTGAGCAAGTGTATTTTCGGCCATTGCAAGATCTTTGAGAAGGTTTTGCATTTTGATGAAACATCACATACACCTAGCTTAGCACTTTGAAGATATACTAGCACACATTTGTCTTCAAGTGATAGGTGGACTTTGGATGCTTGTGGACCAACTAGATCCTTCAAGTTAGAAGGACTCCATAGCTTCAACTTCAAGCTTCATAACCAACCAAGTCGTCTACGAAAGGTATACCTACTGACCTTGCTATTTCATTACATATAGTTGGTATATAATGTTGGCACGCTAGTTTATGGACACATATGAAAGAATGCATGTTGATCTTTGCTAGAAAGTTTTGAAATATGTCATGCCTTGTTCAGCCATAGCTATGTATCCATGCATAACTTTCTAGATCTTGAATCCAACCATGATATATGCTTAGACATGATATCAATATGTGTTGGCTTGCACTCTTTTTCAGATTAATGCTAAGCTGCTGCTGACCGTTTTCTTTTTCTTTGGCTAAGTTGCTTTGACTTTTGCTATCAAATATAATATAAGTAAAGGTATAAATACTAATTGAACTAAAAGGCCAAACTTGGACTCACATTTTTTTCCCTGGACCTACTGTCCAATTTATTTATTTATTCTTTTGTTTTGTTTTTTCTTAGCCATAATATTTAATATGTATACTAAGTAGATAAATGGCCTACCAAGTGATTGGCTATAATTAAATACTAATGGGCTAGTTAACTTAGTAGAAAACTAATAAAAATACTATAGATCCAAAGTAATTAAAATATTACTATTTACTCGGGGACACAAAAAACATTTATTTTCTTCACGCTCAGGATATGGAATGCACATTCCAACCATGAACGAATATATTAAATATAGTATTGTTCAAGAAAAAAAAATTATATTCGAAAAATAAAGTAGTTTAAAATTTTACTCGGGTTCAAGTTAAACTTAAAAATTAAAACATAAAAAAGCAATTACGACCAAATAAAGGGCAAATAAGTCAAATATACACACATAAGAATTAAATATAATAAACTAAAAGTCTCTTTGGGCTCGGGAAAACTAAGTCAATTAATTATAAACAAGTAATAAATATAAGATAATTATTTCTGGTAATTAGATGAAATTCACATAAATATATTTATTACTAAAAATATTAAGATAGCCCATTCAGGTCCGGGCCCGGGCTTCCCATTCGAACAGTAGGATAAATTAATTTAAAGATATGTAAAATAATTTTAAAATAATAGAATAAGTGTCACGGGTAAATTATTTAAATATAAATTAATTAAATACAAATAATAAAAGTAATGAATTAATGACTTTATGTAAATCAATTAAATATAATTTAAATAAATATAAATAATGATAATAATAAAAATAATTATTCCTGGGTTCAAGGCTTCACATTCAAATAGTAAAATTAAGTCATTTTAAACTATTAGTAAAATAAATTATAATAAATAAAATAATAAAATAATTATTTTGAGAAAGCCAATTGAATATAATTAAAGTGAATGCAACATTTATCATGGTACGTTTTTCAAGAATAGTGTAATTTAATAAAATGAATATATGCAAATTAATAAAATCTCTATATGTTAGGTCCGGGTCATCACATCCATTATTAATTTTACAGCTTTGATCGAGGACACAATAGCATTTCCTGAAAAATCACCTTTACCCTTCACCTCAATCGTAGGTTGGTCCGGTACCTAAAACTTCACAATCTTCGTCCGGCAATCCATTCCTAATATAATATCATATTTTTGAAAAGGAAGCACAATGAGATCGGCCAAAAATTCTCGGCCTTTTGTTAGTGATATGCCCTAATGCTATGTAGTTTGATGACCTATCTTGGGTATTTTAATGTAAACTTGTTTTATCAATCAATGACATTTTAATGATATTCATATTCTCCACTTTCAATTATATGAATGTGTCCCCTTATAGCTTCATAAAGGAAATATATTCTAAAAGTTGTTTAGAATATCTTGGCATATTCCTTTAATTTGAAAAGAATATCTAAAGCTATTCATAGTCCTCAGATTATTTGACTGTGACTAAAATAATCTATTATGGACCATCACATGGATTGTTACCTTTGATTGATGTTGGATATTAATGATAAAGGATAGTAAGCCATAAGCTATAACAGCATAAGATGCAATTAGCAATCATGTGAATGATTATTAGTAGAATAGATCATTGAATGTGACGTGAATAACAAGCTACATGATTTCATATTAATAGCTTGTTATTCATTGCGATTGTACACGTTATCCTTACACTTGAGAAATTGCGGCTGTAAAATATATCATAGATTTAATTCTAGCACTTGGACAATTCTTATCTTCGATTTGTCAAGACCTCCGACGAGAGACGATATCCTATGCGATCTAATTTCGATTATAAAATGAGGAAGTCCCTGGCCAGGGCATGAAAGATAGAAAAGTGTTTCCGTGGATGTCATTTCTTATTCTACCTATTAGATGTTTGCATTGTTATCGAGTATATAGACTTAATCGTTTCATGGTTTTTGCTCGATCGGGATATGTTAATGGAAGGATAAGATTGAACGTTAATTCGCGACTATAAATAGATTTATCTATTTGACTTCATTGCCATATAAATTGTCTTGATACATTGCTAGACTTCACTCTAAAACGTGAGAGTATTTTGGGAATAGCGAAGATACTCCGAAATATATTGTCACTCCCCAACTCGACCCCACCTACCGGCAGTTAGAATGCAATGGAATTTCGGCAGTATAACGATAGTAACTAAGACACCGAGACTCTAAACTAACCTCTTATCAATATTGTACAACTAACTTCACAAACCATTCAACAATCAACTCATCAATTAAATTAACAACATACAACATAACCATATTATACAATAATCATTCTTTCAACAACCTGATTATAGTTATACGCCTCCGTTCCAAACTTAGTACATAGGCTAAACATACATTTCAAAATAGATTAAAAACCAACTTATTAATCTAAACATGATCAAAAGAAAGACTACTAAACCATCATACATAAGTCTTTAAGTTAAAGTAGGTTTATAATACATCATAATACATCAACTACAAACAATCTCATAACAATGACTCCTGCACATAAGACTCATCAACGAAAGACACATTTTCCTCTTCAAGAGGCAAATACCCGTAGTCTTGCTCAACAACACCTGTAACCATGCAATAATTGAGAGTAAGCTTATATAAAATAAGCCCAGTGAGGATCCGATAGATCTCTAACAGTATTTACTATACTCCTTGGAAATGATCATTTGAGCAATAAACACACTAAGAAACATTAATAACAATATAAACACATAACTATAATGACCAATCAATAAAGGATACTCTATTTGGTGTAGCTCCAAACGCCATCACGATCTCAACCATCTTCTTATCACCCCCATGACACACACACCCGAGGTACCTCACTAGCCCTGCCCTCCATGGCATCTTCGCCCATGCGAGATGAGGGTAGCCTCTGGTAGTCATGCCGTTATCAACCCGGCAGCCCGATGCTGCCCGAGAGGTGGCACACACATACCAAGACTCAGCAATAAAATAAACATTCACATCACAGGAGGACAACCTTTTCTGTTGACTATCTCCCGGTTCATAAATAATCAATATTCATTCATCAATAATCAATAATGCATCAATCAATTAATAACATTAAAACAACACAACATCCATTAATCAATTAACGACTAAACAACTAAGTTAGATGACAAAGTAGGCCACCCAACTTAACATGCATTAGACACACAACCAAACCCTAATCTAACTATCAACAACTCACAATTCAATCACTCAAACACCACCCAATCAACTAAAGGCATAATTCAATACTTTAAAGAAAGGCAACCTAAACTTCAAATAATCATATCTCACATTCTACTAACCCGAACAACTTCAAATCAGTTTCTATTACTCACCCATTCAATCAACTACATTAGCCCTCTCAGAAACCAACCAAACCACATCCAACTCAATTCTAACAGCCCTAAAACCTCAATACACCTAGGCTGAAATTTTTGGATTTTCGCACCAACATCTCAATCAAAATTTTGGCATTACAACGGCGCTACCCCACATTTTAAAAACTTTTACAAATTGACGGCAATCGATTCCAACCACTACAACTCAAAATAATCAACAAATAGCCAAATTATCAACTTTAAATACCCGAAAATAAAAATTTATGCTACAACGGTTCAAATCTCATAAGAATAGATATAATCGATCCTTAGCATGCACTGAGCAATAATATAACTTCAAATTAACATTATAACGGTTCAATATTCAATTATACGCAAAATACAAAAGATGACTTTTGAGATCTAGAATTTTTCTCTCACCTTTGATCCGAAACAAGCCTAGATATGCGTGCTATACGTGCCTAACAAGCGGAATCCAACTCGGTACGAAAAACTATGGACAAAAACTATGTTTTTCTATGAAATTTTGCTTTGAAAACCTTGAAAATCAACTTCTCTTTTCTCCCTTGAAGCTCTCGGCCATGTGTGTGAGTTTGAGTGTGTTTTTTATGTTGTTTTATTGTGTGTTGATGCATATTAAGTAAAGGTCAAACAAAAAAAATGCAAAGTCAAAGTAGTTTATTTAGTCTTTTAAATCTATTTTTAGTCTTTTAATTAATTTCTTGACTATTTCTTGCTCAACTATTAAATTAATTCCTAAATTAATTCTAGACATTATATTTTAGGTGACAAAGAGTTTTACATTAAAATATTTTCACCCGAGTCGGCTTAAAACTCGTTTTCTTGCAAAAGAAAGTGTAAAAACTTTTAAAATTCTAAAACCGATTCCAAATCCATTTTAATCAAACATGGGTCTATTAATACCCGAGGACTAGGTTTTAAAACGTTTAAAATATCCCTGTAAAAATTTTAGCTGACAGGTGCTCAAAATACTATTCACGAAAACTGACGATAAAATTTCTGATTCCGTTTTTTATAAAAATTTCATGAATGCACACTTAGCATGTATTAGGATTATTAATCACATATTTAGAACATTCTAAGTCATACATCACATAAACAGGTCAATTCACGCATAACGAGGTAAAACACGCAAATTGAGATTAGGCAAAATATAGGGTCTCATATTCTCCCCCCCTAAAGAAATTTTGTCCCCGAAATTCTTATTTGCTGAATGGAACAGATCTGGGTACTGCTGCTGCATTTGATCTCGCCTCTCCCAAGTAGTTTCCTCAATACCGTGATGCTTCCACAACACCTTGACCATCGGTATCTTCTTCGACCTCAACTCTTGTTCCATCTGATCAAGAATACGAATCGGCCTCTCATCATAAGTCATATTCTTACGAAGTTGTAACGGCTTTGGCTCTAGAATTTGAGAAGGATCTGGACTATACTTCCACAAATTAGACACGTGAAATACACCGTGGACATTAGAGAAATTCTCCGGTAAAGCCAACCGATATGCTAACTTACCAACTCTGCCAGTAATCTCAAACGGTCCTACGAACCTCAGACTCGGCTTGCCACCTTTACCATAACGAGCAAACCCCTTACGAGGAGACAATCTCAAGAAAACCCGATCCCAGACTGCAAACTCCAAATCATGACGACGCTTATCAGCATAACTCTTGAATCTACTCTGCGCCGTAAGCATTCTCTGCCTGATCAACTGAACATTCTCAATCTTCTCTAGAAGCTTTGGCATAATAGTCGGATCAATAGTCTTCATCTCCCCTATTTCATCCCAATACAAAGTTGAACGCCTCTTACGACCGTAAAGAGCTGCAAAAAGTGTCATCCCAATAGTAGCTTGATAACTATTGTTATAGGCAAACTCGGAAAGTGGTAGATTGTCACGCCCCAACTCGACCCCACCTACAATCAGTCAGGACGCAACAGAATTTCGGCAGTATAACGACAGTAATTAGGACACCGAGGTTCTAAACCAACCTCATTAGAACATCATACATCCAACAACTCCTTAATTCAAATAACAACATACAACACAACCATATTATACAATAATCATTCCTTTTATCAACCATTCATTGTTATACGCCTCCATTCCAACATAACATTTAAACTTTGATATACATTACAAACCATATTAATACCAACCTAGCAATCTAAACGAAGGCAAAAGAAAGACTGCTAAGATAGTATAAACTAACTCATGATCTTTTCAGGATCTTATACAATAAGAATTACAAAGCAGATAAAAGTCTACAAAGCTAATTTACATGATAGTAAACAACATAGCATCACGGATAAGACTCAGGGACATAAGACTCGTCCACAAAAGGCACATTTTCCTCCTCAGGAGGCACATACCCGTAGTCTTGCTCTGCAACACCTGTAAGCATGCAATAATAAAGAGTGAGCTTATATAAAATAAGCCCAGTGAGGATCCGATAGATCTCGAGCAAGGTTTACTAAACTCCTTGGAATAATCCTCTGAGTCAGTAAACACACAATAACATCAATAATACTATCATCACATAATCTATATGACCATTCAATAAAGGATACACGAGTTGGTGTAGCTCCAAACGCCTTCACGATCTTAACCATTCTTCTTGTAACTCCCCATTACTCACGCACCCGAGGTACTTTACTAGCCCCTCCCTCCATGACACCTGCGTCATGCGAGCTGGGGGTAGTCCCTGGCAGTCATGCCGTTTTCAACCTGACAGCCCAACGCTGCCCGAGAGGTGGCACACACATACCAAGACTCCATAACAATCATCAATAATCAATCAATCATCAATCAATAATCATCTATTCATCAATAATAGCATCAACAATCAATTAAACAACAAATAACTAAGTTAGATGACAAAGTAGGCCATCCAACCAGACATGTATTATATACACAATTAAACCCTAGTTTACCCATCAACAACTCACCATTCAATCAACTATATTAGCCCCATCGGAAAACCACCATAACACCTCCAAATCATGCCCGATAACTCTAAACCCTAAAGTGCTAAGGCTGAATTTTCCGGACTTTCACACGGACAACGCAATTGAAAATTCGGCATTACAACAACGCTACCACGTAATTATCAAGTTTTTAGAAGTCGACGACAATCGATTTCGATCAACACAACTCAATTTAATCAACATGGAACAAATTAATCAAATTTAAATACCCGAAAAATAAAAATTATGCTACAACCGATAAAAACTCGTAGTATTACAGCTAAATGATCCCTAGCATGCAAGGAGCAATAATCTAACATCATATTAGAATTCTAACGGTTCGATTTTCATTTATATGCAAAAATGCAAAAGATAACTTTTGAGATCTAGAATTTTTCTCTCACCTTTGATGCGATAAAAGCCTAGGAATGCATGCAATGCGTGCCCAACAAGAGGAATCCAAGTCGGCACGAAGTTCTACGGACAAAAACTAGGTTTTTCGTTGAAATTTTGTGTTGAAAACCTTGAAGAAAAGCTTGGCTATGCTCTCATGAACCTCACGGCAATGTGTGTGCATTTGTGGGGGTTTTTGTGCTTTGTGAGTGTGTGTTGGTGATATAAGCTTGAAAGTCAACAAGTTAAATGAAAGTCAAAGTTGAAACTTAGCATTTTTTGTGTTTTCTTGACTTTAAATGCATTTCCTTGATCACCAAAGTTCAAAACAATTATTCAACACCCAAGCTAGCTCAAGTAAATGATTTCTAGGTGACAAGAAGTTTTACAATCAAATAATTTCACCCGAGTCGACTTAAAACTCGATTTTCGCAAAAGTCGGTGTAAAAATCCTAATAAATTCCTAAGCCGATTTTAAAACCATTTTAATCAAACACAGGTCTATTAAAGTCCGTGGTCTAGGTCTAGAAGGGTTAAAAAGACCAGTTTCAAAATTTTAGCGGACGTGTTTCGAAAATAGTATTCACTAAAAGTAGGCGATAAAATTTCTGACTTCGTTTTTGATGAAAATTTCATGAATGCACATTTAGCACGTATTAGGAGTATTGATATCAAAATTATAACATTCTAGGCCCTATAGCACATAAACAGGTCATATGCAGGCAAAACGAGACAAAGCACGTAAATCAAGTTAAAGCAGAAAAGTGGGGTTTCACATTCTCCCCCCCTTAAAGAAATTTCGCCCTTAAAATTCTTACTTGATGTACTGAAAAGATTTGGGTACTGCTGCTGCATCTAATCTCGTCTCTCCCAGGTAGCTTCCTCGATGCCGTGATGCTTCCACAACACCTTAACCATCAGAATCTTCTTCGACCTCAACTCTTGTTCCATCTGATCAAGAATACGAATCGGATGCTCGTCATAAGTCAGATTCTCACGAAGCTGTAATGGCTCTGGCTCAAGAATATGAGAAGGATTCGGATGGTATTTTCGCAAATTAGACACGTGAAATACATCGTGGACATTAGAGAAGTTCTCCGGTAAAGCCAACTGATATACTAACTTACCAACCCTGTCGGTAATCTCAAATGGCCCAACAAATCTCGGACTCAGCTTTCCACCTTTACCATAACGAGCAACCCTTACGAGGAGACAATCTCAAGAAAACCCGATCTCCGACTGCAAACTCCAAGTCCCGACGACGCTTATCAGCATAACTCTTGAATCTACTCTGAGCTGTAAGTATTCTCTACCTGATCAACTGAACATTCTCAATCTTCTCAAGAAGCTCTGGCATGATAGTCGGATCAACAGTCTTCATCTCTCCTACCTCGTCCCAATATAAAGGTGAACGGCACTTACGACCGTAAAGAGCTGCGAAAGGTGCCATCCTAATAGTAGCTTGATAACTATTGTTATAGGCAAACTCGGGCAAGTGGTAGATGTTTCTCCCTGTTCTTCCCGAAGTCCAGAACACAAGCCTTAAGCATATCTTCCAGAATCTGAATAGTCCGCTCAGACTGATCGTCGGTCTGTGGATGATACGCGGTACTGAAGTTCAACTGAGTACCCAAGGTCTCCTGAAGTTTTTTCCACAAACGAGAAGTAAATCGAGGATCTCGATCTGAGACAATACTAGATGGAATCCCGTGAAGTCTAACAATCTGATCCAAATAAAGATCCGTCAACTTTGTAACCTCATCTCCCATCCTCATCGAAATAAAATGAGCTGTCTTCGTCAAACGATCTACGACAACCCAAACTGCATCATTACCCCTCGAAGTTCTAGGCAAACCAGTGACGAAATCCATCGTAATATGCTCCTATTTCCACTATGGTATAGCCAACGGCTGAAGCAAACCTGCAGGTCGTTGATGCTCGGCTTTCATTCTCTGACAAGTCAAACATCTAGATACAAACTGAGCAACCTCCCTCTTCATGTTATTCCACCAGTAATGTTGCTTCAAATCCCGATACATCTTGTTTCCACAGGGATGTATAGTATACTTAGAATTATGAGCTTCCTCCAGAATACCTCGCCTCAAGCCCGGTTTATCGGGAACACATACCCTGTTCCGAAACTGAAGAATACTATCCTCATGCAGTTTAAAGTCAGACTGATCATCAATGATCTGATCCTTGATCTTCTGAAGTTTAACATCAAGTTGCTGGGCTTCCCTGATCTGAGACAACAATAAAGGCTGAATACGGAGATGTGAACACATCACCCTAACCTGAGTCAACTCCAGTCTCCAATAAGTGAATTCCTCAAGAACCTCCCTATCACGCCCCGACCCAACCCCCAAGATAAAGGTTAAGTCCGGACCCGACACACGGACAGAGTCTCCCCTGTACTGTGGACATTCCAAAAACCTGTAAACACTTAAACAAAGTCCCAACAATACAATACAAGCTTTTCTTAATTAAACGACAAAGCCATAAGGCCATCCGAGCCTTATGGTACACAATAGCCCCAAAACACACAAGCATGTGAGAACTTGTTGTCAGCATAGTTTTATAATCATGACATTCTAGGAAATCGATAAAACAACTTAGAGGATAATGCATTCTACATTAACCATCCACTCCCAAGCATGCAAGGAAATAAAGGCAAGAATAAAAGTTATTACAAGACATGGCTTCCAACGCTACACCACAATCTAATATCCTTCAACTTTGCACAACAAACATATACATAGCCCTTAGGCCACAAAATAGTACATAAAACAATTAGTTGAACTTTCCACATAGCAGCAAATTCATTAACCACCTCAAGCTATCAGGCACCGCAACTAAGGTAAAGGCTCAATCTGAACTTCTTCTTCCTCAACTAACTCAACAAGCTGGGGATCACCCTCAGCGTCTCCTGAAACAGATATCGAGGTATGAGCAACCACTGTTGCCCAGTGAGGGATATAGTCCCGGGGCGTGCAATGCAACATATAATACAATTATGCAATAATATCACTTAGACAATTTAAGAAACAATGATAACTTAAGTAACCACACATTTAAAAGGATACATTTCACACAATCCCCTATACACCAATCTTCACTGGTCTTCATTCACGATCCACGAACCACGAGCATGATCACGATAAGCCGGCATAACCCTAAACACTCCAGTGGGTGTACTCCGGATGTACCCCGATAATCCTACGACCCAACATCCCCTGGCAATCTCCGGACCAGGCGAATGAGGGAATAGGGCACGGAGTTTGAATATCCACTGGCAAGCCCTCTGCCGCCCAGCCGATATTCAACACATCCGCCCCTGACACTATGGTTGCGCAACCAATATGCAATGCACTTAACGATGGAAAGTTAATAGAAATAATATAAGCATTAACACATATGAGGATCAACAAAGTAGGTTGACCTGGATGCAATTAGAATAGAACAATTATATAAGCAAATATGCAGTTTTACAAAGAGACATTAGCAAGATAAGTTTAGAATCATACCAAAAGCTCCAAATCAACTTAAAATCACTTATAAACACTCAAGAAGTCATGACATGGGTTTAGAAGTGTGAGACAACCTAAATTGCACCTAAACCCCTTTGTTTTTCGAACTATTTCTCTTCCAAACCAAGGTTAATGATTCCATTTTCAAAGGAAACTCTCCCAACCTTCTAACTAACCCTCAAGGTACCCTCTTAACCCTCTAACTCATTCAAATGCCCGCAATTACCCCCGAAAGCCCCAAATTCCCTCTTGTGGCTTTAAACTACACATACATTTTCCGGGCTTCAAACCAGGGATATCAAGGCATCTATAGCACCTAGGTAGCCTAAGGATACTAGAATTGAAGCCCGAATCCATCCGGATTCGCATTAACCCTGAAAACCCCAAATTAAAGTCGGCTATTTTCCATTTTAAGCGATTTAAGGACAATGCAAGTGCACGGGGCTATTAGGTTACCTTCACTAGCACCTAAGGCATCTATTAGAAGCATTACATCAAGCTAATTCGAGCAATTACGCAAAACCCTAGAAAAACGTCACTATTCACCCTAAAAATCAAACTAACGATTCTAACCGTTTAAATTACGAAACGATGGCTCAAATATGTTCTCTAGCATTCATATACATGGTATAATAGCATAGATAAAAATTACAATGGCATTTGATCACATTTTCAACAAATCAAGAAATTGACAACTATTTAGAAATGCAAAAACAAGCTGTGAAATCCCTCACCAAAGCGTGTAGGAGCACCTAGGAACCTTGCACACACCCTACACTAGTTGATCAAGGCTTGGAGAGGCTTGGATTGGAGGCTTGGTGAGCAAAATCTCTTCCTTTTTCTCCCTTGGAGCTGTCGGGTTTCTGCTCCCTTTTTCAGCTTTTAATTTTTTTTTTCTTTTGCATTTTATGAGCTTAAGTGATATATAAAAGGGGCTAAGTTGAGGTGGGGTCATTTGGATGCTTAAGTGATCTAATATAATGCGCGTAGTAAGCTTTAAAACGAGCTTAGATAGTAAAATATATGCTAGCTAATTAATTACCTAAGTTAGTTACGTAACACTATTCACTCATCTACAAAAATTATTTTCTAAACGAGCCCTCCTAACGCCTTTAGTTCAAATGCATATTTTTCCCACTACTTTTACAATTAATATGATTTAATAAAAATGCTAATTAACTAATAGAAGGCAGTTTAAAAACGGTGTAAATAGTAGTCACAAAAGTCAGTTAGTAAGGCACAGAAGTAAATGCGCAAACAAGAGATGCAACAGTAATTAAATGCATGGCTAAAACCCGGGCGTCACATCATCTCCCCCTTAAACTAATTGCGGCCACGCAATTCTTACATGATTCGGCGAATAACTCTGGATACCGTTCCCGCATCTGATCCTCTCTCTCCCACGACGCATCCTCTACTCCGTGATGATCCCACATAACTTTAACCATCGGAATGCTTTTAGTCCTCAGCTCCTGAACTTTCTGATCAACAATTCGAAGAGGTTTCTCTGTGTAGGTCAAAGTTTCACTGATCTCTAGCGGTTCCGGATCAAGTATGTGAGAGGGATCTGGCTGATACTTCCGAAGCATGGAAACATGGAATACGTCATGAATTCTGCCCAGATTGGGAGGTAAAGCCAAACGGTAAGCCAAATCACCAACAGTTTCAGTTATCTCAAATGGTCCCATATATCAAGGACTGAGTTTACCTCCTTTACCATGCCGAATCAAACCCTTGCGAGGAGAAATTTTCAGAAATACTCGATCCCCCACAGCAAATTTCAGATCACGACGTCGTCTATCTGCATAACTCTTTTGCCGGCTCTGTGCTGTAAGCATTCTTTTCCTGATAAGCTGCACATGATCAATCATTTTGTTCATTTCAGGTAAGAGAGTAGGGTCGATAGTCTTCATTTCACCAACATCATCCCAGTAGAGAGAAGACCGACATTTACGCCCATACAGTGCCTCATAAGGTGCCATACCAATAGTAGCTTGATAACTATTGTTATAGGCGAATTCTGCGAGTGGCAAATACTTCTCCCAACTTTTACCGAAGTCCAGAACACATGCCCGCAACATATCCTCGAGGATTAAGATAGTTCTCTCGGATTGACCATCTGTCTGAGGATGATAAGCTGTACTGAAATTCAAATTCGTGCCCAAAGCTTTCTGAATCTTCTGCCAGAACTGAGATATGAATTTGGGATCTCTATCTGACACGATACTCTTTGGAATTCCATGAAGTCGGACAACATTCTCAATATACAACTCTACCAGCTTGTCAAGAGAATCAGACTTCTTTTTAGCAATAAAGTGAGAAGTCTTGGTCAGTCTATCCACAATAACCCAAACTGAGTCATTACCCTTCGAAGACCTCGGTAAATCCGATACGAAATCCATAGTAATATGATCCCATTTCCAAACAGGAATAGCCAAAGGCTGCAACAACCCTGCAGGTCTCTGATGTTCTGCTTTAACTTTCTGACAAGTAAGACATCGGGCAACATAGTCAGCAATTTCTCTCTTCATATTATTCCACCAGAAATTCTGCTTCAAATCTCTATACATTTTCGTACTGCCTGGATGGATAGTATATCGAGAACTGTGTGCCTCAGCAAGAATATCATTCTTTAGAGTTGGATCATTCGGAATACAGATTCTACCCTTGAATTTAAGAATACCATCGTCGTGCAGTTTGAAATTCGACTCTCCCCCTTTAGAATTCTCTAAGACTTTCAACAATTGAAGATCAGCCTGTTGAGCTTCTCGAATCCTGGACAATAACAGAGATTGAATCTGCAAACTTGCTAATTGAATACCAGAATTTGAAGTACTAGGCTTCCATAAGCACAATTCTTCCATGAATTCCCAATTCTTGATAATCAAGCTAGCAACAGTAGCCTTTCGGCTCAAAGCATCAGCAACAATATTGACCTTACCTGGAAGATAGTTAATAGTGCAGTTATAGTCCTCAAGTAATTCCAGCCAACGCCTCTGCCTCATGTTCAACTCTTTCTGTGAAAACAGATATTTCAAGCTCTTATGATCGGTGAAGATTTCAAATTTGTTGCCCCAGAGATAATGACGCCATTTCGTTAATGCAAGAATGATAGCTGCAAGCTCAAGATCGTGAGTCGGATAGTTGAGTTCATAAGGCTTCAGTTTCCTGGAAGCATAAGCAATAACCCTGCCATTTTGCATCAATACACAACCCAGACCTTCCTTCGAAGTATCACTATAGATCACCAGATTATCATAACCCTCAGGTAAAGCAAGAATAGGAGCTGTAGTCAATCTCTTCTTCAATTCCTGGAAGCTGGCCTCGCATTTATCATTCCAGTCAAAAACTGTTTTCTTCTGAGTAAGTTGAGTTAAAGGCCCTGCAATCTTAGAGAAATCCTTGACAAACCTCCGATAATACCCAGCTAGACCAAGGAAGCTACGAATCTCCGTGACAGTTTCAGGTCGTTTCCAAGATAACACAACTTCAATCTTCGCTGGATCAATAGAAATACCATCCTGCGAGATAATATGGCCAAGAAAAGCAACTTGCTTAAGCCAAAATTCATATTTGCTAAACTTTGCAAATAACTGATGCTCCTGAAGAGTCTGCAACACAATTCTGAGATGCTGTTCATGTTCCGCCTCAGATTTAGAATAGACAAGGATATCATCAATAAATATGACCACAAATTGGTCTAGATAAGGATGGAATACCCTCTGCATTAATTCCATAAATGCGGCGGGAGCATTAGTAAGACCAAACGGCAAGACAACAAACTCATAATGGCCATATCGAGTTCTGAAAGCAGTTTTAGGAACATCATCTTTCTTAATCCTCAGTTGATAATAGCCCTGCCTCAGATCAAATTTAGAGAATACCCTGGCGCTTTGCAATTGATCAAATAACTCTTCGATTAAAGGCAAAGGATATTTATTTTTGATGGTTACCTAATTAAGACCCCGATAATCAATGCATAGGCGAAGAGATTCGTCTTTCTTTTTAACGAATAGAACTGGCGCACCCCAAGGCGAAGAACTCGGCTGAATGAATCCCTTCTCAAGCAAGCCCTGTAATTGAACTTTCAATTCCTGCAACTCAGGTGGAGCCATTCTGTACGGAGTCCTAGAGATAGGTGAAGTCCCCGGCAATAAATCAATCATAAACTCTATCTCTCTATCAGTCGGTAACCCAGGTAATTCCTCAGGAAAGACCCCCGGAAACTCCCTCACGATAGGTACATCATTCAATTTCAATTGATCCCCAGGTTGATTAATCAAATATGCAAGATAAGCCTTACAACCCTTGTTCAATAATTTAGATGCCATAATAGAAGAAATAATAGGAGTTCCGGTAGATTTTCTACTACCAACTATTTTAAGTACAGGCTGGTCAGGCATTTCTAGATACACAATCTTCTTTCTACAATCAAGCTGGGCATAATATTTACTTAACCAGTCCATCCCCAATATAATTTCAAAGTCATTGAAGGGTAGGATAATCAAATCAGTAGGAAAAACACGACCCTCAATAAGTATACTACATGCTCTGCAAATAGATCTAGTAACAAACTTCGGACCCATAGGAGTATAAACCACAATCTCATGCAACAGTTTATCATGTTTCAATTTAGCATTTTGTGCACAAGTAGGAGTAATAAAAGAATGCGAAGCCCCGGAATCAATTAAAACCTTAACTGATTGATCATTAAGAAGAAAAATACCTTCTAC
Organism: Ehretia macrophylla; assembly: GCA_037974665.1. Classification (NCBI taxonomy): domain Eukaryota; kingdom Viridiplantae; phylum Streptophyta; class Magnoliopsida; order Boraginales; family Ehretiaceae; genus Ehretia; species Ehretia macrophylla. The sequence goes on from CM075779.1 coordinate 2,856,128, forward strand.
CACAGCGGTTGTATCCGGAAGCTCCTCAGCATCCAAGGCAAATACACGGGCCTGACCTCATGGTGGTGGTGCTGCAGCTGGTGCCCTGGTCTGAGAGTTCTGAGCTGATGTCTGACCCCTAGGGTTCTTAAATTTCTGACAGTCTTTAACCCTGTGCTGATCACTGCCGCAACCTGTACACTTGTTATGTTTCTTCCAACAAACATCCTCAGTGTGGCCTTGGCGCTGACAGAAGCTGCACTGCTGGTGACGTCTTGCAACAGTGCCTCCCGAAGGAGCTCTGTAAGTAGAGGTAGCTGAACTACCCTGCTGCGAACGGGAAACTGCTGGACGGAACTGACTCTGAGTCTGACTCTGGATTGGTCGTGCCTGAGTCTGAGTAGGCCCGGTGTAACTCTGAGTCTGTCTCGACTGTGAACCCTGCCCAACTGATACAGCCTGCCCCTGGTACCCTTGACTCTGAGACTGAAACCGTTTACTCGATTGACTGGTCTCGGCTAACACATCGGCCTTCCGTTTCTCATATCTCGAGGCAGCTCGGACTACTGCAGCATAGTTAGGAAAATCATTTGAAGACAAGTTCAGCATAATATCCCTCCTCAAACCCAGGATGAACCTCTGGATTTTCATGTCCTCCGGCTGAATCAAAGCTGGTGCATAACGGGAAAGCCGGGTAAAAGTAGCCTCGTATTGATCTACCGTCATACTTCCCTGCTTCAAGTTTATGAACTCTGTTTGTCGCCTCTCGCGGGCAACTACCGATATATACTTGTCTCGAAATTCTCGGACAAAGTCAGCCCACGAATGATGAACTCCCTCAGCTCCCCATTTCTCACTGATGGTATTCCACCAATCTTCAGCATCACCCTCGAGAAGGAAAGTAGCATAAGTAATCTTCCTGTCATCATGGCACTCCAGTATTGCTGCCACTCTCTCGAACTTCCTTAGCCACATCTCAGCTTTCATATCGTCCGGCTCCCCAAAGAAAGTATAGGCCCCATGATATATAAACCGATCATACAGATTCCCTCTGGTAGGACCACTACCTCCGGCTCTCGCAGCCTGATTACCTCCAACGACCCCTGGCTGACCCTGTTGTGTAACAAACTGGGCAATAGTGTTCATAGCAGTGGCCATCGTGGCCAAGATCTGTGCAGTGCTCGGTTATTGAACCTGCGGTGCATTTTCAGCCACCTCAGCTTCTTGCCCATGAACCCCCTCAGGTTCTCCACCAACATTCGGATTATCAGCACGACGGCGAGGCCCCATCTCGAATAGCTAGAATGCAAAGTGTTATGACAGGTATATATATGTATATATGCAATTTATAAGTAAACACATAAGGAAAAGTCCAATTAGATTCACATAAAGTCAAGTACATAGAAGTTCAAATAAATATTCCACATTCTTGAAGTACACGTAGATCACTAGATCATACTTGACATTCTAGACTCTTGATATTCTATTGCGATGCTAGCATGTTCATTTCTAATTCAAATTTCACTTAAGTCGATCAAAATCAAGGATTCATGCATTCACAAAGTCACATAACAAATCTCTACCCACAGACCGAGAAATTTAACCCGGCTTCATGCAATCTATAGCTCTGATAACACTTAAATGTCACGCCCCGACCCAACCCCCAAGCTAAAGGTTAAGTCTGGACCCGACACACGGACAGAGTCTCCCCTATACCGTGGACATTCCAAAAACCTGTAAACACTTAAACAAAGTTCCAACAATACAATACAAGCTTTTCTTAATTAAACGACAAAGCCATAAGGCCATCCGAGCCTTATGGTACACAATAGCCCCAAAACACACAAGCATGCGAGAACTTGTTGTCAGCATAGTTTTATAATCATGACATTCTAGGAAATCGATAAAACAACTTAGAGGATAATGCATTCTACATTAACCATCCACTCCCAAGCATGCAAGGAAATAAAGGCAAGAATAAAAGTTATTACAAGACATGGCTACCAACGCTACACCACATTCAAATATCCTTCAACTTTGCACAACAAACATATACATAGCCCTTAGGCCACAAAATAGTACATAAAACAATTAGTTGAACTTTCCACATAGCATCAAATTCATTAACCACCTCAAGCTATCAGGCACCGCAACTAAGGTAAAGGCTCAATCTGAACTTCTTCTTCCTCAACTAACTCAACAAACTGGGGATCACCCTCAGCGTCTCCTGAAACAGATATCGAGGTATGAGCAACCACTGTTGCCCAGTGAGAGATATAGTCCCGGGGCGTGCAATGCAACAGATAATACAATTATGCAATAATATCACTTAGACAATTTAAGAAACAATGATAACTTAAGTAACCACACATTTAAAAGGATACATTTCACACAATCCCCTATACACCAATCTTCACTGGTCTTCATTCACGATCCACGAACCACGAGCATGATCACGATAAGCCGGCATAACCCCAAACACTCCAGTGGGTGTACTCCGGATGTACCCCGATAATCCTACGACCCAACATCCCCTGGCAATCTCCGGACCAGGCGAATGAGGGAATAGGGCACGGAGTTTGAATATCCACCGGCAAGCCCTCTGCCGCCCAGCCGATATTCAACACATCCGCCCCTGACACTATGGTTGCGCAACCAATATGCAATGCACTTAACGATGGCAAGTTAATAGCAATAATATAAGCATTAACACATATGAGGATCAACAAAGTAGGTTGACCTGGATGCAATTAGAATAGAACAATTATATAAGCAAATATGCAGTTTTACAAAGAGACATTAGCAAGATAAGTTTAGAATCATACCAAAAGCTCCAAATCAACTTAAAATCACTTATAAACACTCAAGAAGTCATGACATGGGTTTAGAAGTGTGAGACAACCTAAATTGCACCTAAACCCCTTTGTTTTTCGAACTATTTCTCTTCCAAACCAAGGTTAATGATTCCATTTTTCAAAGGAAACTCTCCCAACCTTCTAACTAACCCTCAAGGTACCCTCTTAACCCTCTAACTCATTCAAATTCCCGCAATTACCCCGAAAGCCCCAAATTCCCTCTTGTGGCTTTAAACTACTCATACATTGTCCGGGCTTCAAACCAGGGATATCAAGGCATCTATAGCACCTAGGTAGCCTAAGGATACTAGAATTGAAGCCCGAATCCACCTGGATTCGCATTAACCCTGAAAACCCCAAATTAAAGTCGGCTATTTTCCATTTTAAGCGATTTAAGGACAATGCAAGTGCACGGGGCTATTAGGTTACCTTCACTAGCACCTAAGGCATCTATTAGAAGCATTACATCAAGCTAATTCGAGCAATTACGCAAAACCCTAGAAAAACGTCACTATTCACCCTAAAAATCAAACTAACGATTCTAACCGTTTAAATTGTGAAACGATGGCTCAAATATGTTCTCTAGCATTCATATACATGGTATAATAGCATAGATAAAAATTACAATGGCATTTGATCACATTTTCAACAAATCAAGAAATTGACAACTATTTAGAAATGCAAAAACAAGCCGTGAAATCCCTCACCAAAGCGTGTAGGAGCACCTAGGAACCTTGCACACACCCTACACTAGTTGGTCAAGGCTTGGAGAGGCTTGGATTGGAGGCTTGGTGAGCAAAATCTCTTCCTTTTTCTCCCTTGGAGCTGTCGGGTTTCTGCTCCCTTTTTTAGGTTTTAATTTTTTTTTCTTTTGCATTTTATGAGCTTAAGTGATATATAAAAGGGGCTAAGTTGAGGTGGGGTCATTTGGATGCTTAAGTGATCTAATATAATGCGCGTAGTAAGCTTTAAAACGAGCTTAGATAGTAAAATATATGCTAGCTAATTAATTACCTAAGTTAGTTACGTAACACTATTCACTCATCTACAAAAATCATTTTCTAAACGAGCCCTCCTAACGCCTTTAGTTCAAATGCACATTTTTCTCACTACTTTTACAATTAATATGATTTAATAAAAATGCTAATTAACTAATAGAAGGCAGTTTAAAAACGGCGTGAATAGTAGTCACAAAAGTCAGTTAGTAAGGCACAGAAGTAAATGCGCAAACAAGGGATGCAACAGTAATTAAATGCATGGCTAAAACCCGGGCGTCACACTCCCACTTCTTGACAGCTAAACAAGAAATACTCGCCTTCCGACTAAGAGCATCTGCTACAACATTTGCCTTACTAGGCAGATAATTGATAGAACAATTATAATCTCCAAGAAGCTCTATCCACCTCCACTGGCGCATATTCAACTCCTTCTGTGAGAACAAGTACTTCAGACTCTTATGATCCGTGAAAATCTCGAACTTACTGCCCCACAGATAATGACGCCACTTTTTCAGTGCGAAGACAACTGCTGCCAACTCAAGATCATGAGTCGGATAATTCACCTCATAAGGCTTTAACTTCCTAGAAGCATAAGCAATAACTCGGCCATCCTGCATAAGAACATATCACAAACCCTCCTTGGATGCATCGCTGTAAATAACCATATTATCGGTCCCCTTTGATAGAGCAAGTACTAGAGCAGTAGTCAACCTCTTTTTCAACTCCTGAAACCCACTTTCACACTTCTCATCCCAATTAAAGATAGTTCGTTTCTGAGTCAACTTAGAAAGTGGCCCAGCAATCTTCGAGAAGTCCTTAACAAACCTACGATAATAACCCGCCAAGCCAAGAAAGCTACGGACCTCAGAAACATTCTCTGGCCGTTTCCAAGACATCACCACCTCAATCTTAGTGCGATCAATAGATATACCACTCTGTGAAATCACATGGCCAAGAAAAGATATGCTTTGCAGCCAAAATTCACATTTACTGAACTTGGCAAACAACTGATGCTCCTGCAGCTTCTGTAAGACAAGCCGTAGATGTTGCTCGTGCTCTGATTCAGATTTAGAATAGACCAAGATATCATCAATAAAGATTACCACGAACTGGTCTAAATACGGCTGTAAAACCCGATGCATAAGATCCATGAATGCTACCGGTGCATTAGTTAATCCAAAGGGCATAACAACAAACTCATAATGCCCATACCGAGTCTTGAAGGCAAACTTCGGAACATCCTCCGTACGAATCCGAAGCTGATAATACCCCTACCTCAAATCAAATTTAGAATAGACTTTGGCTCCCTGAAGTTGATCAAACAACTCATCAATCAGTGGCAAAGGATATTTGTTCTTGATGGTCACCTGATTCAAACCACGATAATCAATACACAATCTCAAAGTACCATCCTTCTTCTTCACAAATAAAACAGGAGTTCCCCAAGGTGAAGAACTCTGTTGAATAAATCCCTTCTTCAATAACTCCTGCAACTGAGTCTTCAACTCCTTCAACTCAACTGGTGCCATCCGATATGCTGATTTAGAAATAGGTTGAGTACCGGGAATAAGATTGATCACAAACTGCACATCTCTCTCTGGCGGTAACCCTGGCAACTCCTCGGGAAATACATTGGGATATTCCCGAATAATAGGAATTTCCTCTAGCTGCAACTTATCAGATGACTTGTTGATCAGATAAGCCAGATAACCCGAACACCCCTTACTCACCAACTTAACGGCTTTAGTTGCTGAGATAACAAAACTCGTCTTTGCACCCCGGTTCCCTACTACCTCAACTACTGGCTGATCTGGCAAACGAAATTGTACTACCTTGGTTCTACAGTTTAACTGGGCATCATACTGAGAAAGCCAATCCATTCCCAAAATAACATCATACCCCCGGATAGGAAATAAGATAAGGTCCGAAGGAAAATTATGCCCCTTAACATGTATTATACAATCTTTACAAACTAGGCCAGTCACATACTTATCAGTCAAAGAGGTACTAATTTGAATCACATAAGGCAATCTTTCAGGTTGCATATTAACACGTTGCACACAAGCAGGAGTAATGAAAGAATGTGTAGCACCAGAATCAATCAACACTTTAACAAGTTGATCAAGTATAAGGAAGTTACCTTCCACAACTGCAGTCTCCTCAGGCATCTCCTCTAAGTCAACTGCGTAGGCCCGAGCCTGAACCTGTTGCTGCTGAGGTACACTGCCCGCAGGTCGGCCCTGATAACCCTGAGTCACTGCCCGACCCTCAGTCCTCGAATGCCTAGGGCAATCCTTCACCCTATGCTGGCTGCTACCACAACCCAAACATGTTCCTGCCTTTACCCTGTAGTCGGACTCCACATGCCCTGGGCGCTTGCAGTAATTATACTGCGATGATGTGGCACTAACACTGCCCCTGGAAGAACCAGAAGCTGAAGAAGCAGCTGAAACAACCTACTGCTGAGGTCTCACCATACTAGGCCTGTACTGGCCCTGTGACTGGGCTGGCCTGTACTAAGTCTGAACCTGATATGGCCCCTGCTAAAACTGAGGCTGATAGTAACTCTGCTGACCCTGTGGCCTATAAGTACACTGCTGTGCTGGCGGCCTGTACACAACCTGCTGTACTGGAGGCCTATACATACCCTGTGGATACTGCGGCTGATACGGCCACTTACTAGGCTGACTAAACACAAGTTGGTCCCCCTTTCTCTTCTCTAGTCTAGAAGCTGCCTCAAAAACCTCAGTGAAAATATCATACCGATTCAGAGCCATCATATCCTGAATCTCGGGCCTCAACCCCAGCATGAATCTACGAGTCCTCCGCTCCTCGTCTGTCATATACTCCGGTGCATACCGAGACAATCGAGTAAAGGTGGCCTCATATTGAGCCACTGTAGCATCTCCCTGTACCAAGGCTAGAAACTCTTCCTCTCTTCTCTCCCTCGCGATCCTCGGGACATACTTCTCCCGGAAAGCTCTCAAGAAGGTACCCCAAACATACGGAATACCCTGCGCCGCCCAGCTAGTTCTCATTGTGCGCCACCACTCCTCTGCCTCATCATCTAACAAGTACACGGCAAAAGAGACCCTCTGCTCATCACTATAATCAAGTGGATCATAAATTTTCTCCAACTTGCTTATCCACGCCTCAGCCTTCCTATCATCCGGCTCCCCCTGAAATCTAGGTGGATGATATCCTAAGAACTCTTTCAGGGTACCACGCCCATGGTTTCCACCCTGCACATTCTGTATCTGAGCCTGCAATGCCTGAGTCTGGGCAGCCTGCCCTGCCAGTAACTATGCCTGACTAGCCACTAACTCAGCAATCCTCTCCATAGCTGCCCCCAATCGGTCATCACCCCTGTCACGGCCCGGTGTCGTGTTACCCGGAGTCTCATCAGTCATCTCAAGCCCACCTCTGGTTCTCGGTCGACCGGCCGTTCTATTAATCAAAGAGTTAGCACAGGTTATAGCACGTAAACAGGTTATAAACAACTATTAACACATAAATAACAAACTCATATAAAACACATAAACAAATTGATCACATAATCACATAAGCTCTTTAATCATATAATCACTTATCACTTAATCATGTTAACACATATTTCACTTTTCTTTCTTTTCATACATACTTTCATGCTAAGACCATTACCCACATTCTGAGAATACCTCGGCTGACAACTAACATGAGTTCTGATACCACTTAAATATCACGCCCCAACTCGACCCCACCTACAATCAGTCAGGACGCAACGGAATTTCGGCAGTATAACGACAGTAATTAGGACACCGAGGTTCTAAACCAACCTCATTAGAACATCATACATCCAACAACTCCTTAATTCAAATAACAACATACAACACAACCATATTATACAATAATCATTCCTTTCACCAACCAATCATTGTTATACGCCTCCGTTCCAACATAACATTTAAACTTTGATATACATTACAAACCATATTAATACCAACCTAGCAATCTAAACAAAGGCAAAAGAAAGACTGCTAAGATAGTATAAACTAACTCATGATCTTTTCAGCATCTTATACAATAAGAATTACAAAGCAGATAAAAGTCTACAAAGCTAATTTACATGATAGTAAACAACATAGCATCATGGATAAGACTCAGGGACATAAGACTCGTCCACAAAAGGCACATTTTCCTTCTCAGGAGGCACATACCCGTAGTCTTGCTCTGCAACACCTGTAAGCATGCAATAATAGAGAGTGAGCTTATATAAAATAAGCCCAGTGAGGATCCGATAGATCTCGAGCAAGGTTTACTAAACTCCTTGGAATAATCCTCTGAGTCAGTAAACATACAATAACATCAATAATACTATCATCACATAATCTATATGACCATTCAATAAAGGATACACGAGTTGGTGTAGCTCCAAACGCCATCACGATCTTAACCATTCTTCTTGTAACTCCCTATTACTCACGCACCCGAGGTACCTCACTAGCCCCTCCCTCCATGACACCTTTGTCATGCGAGCTGGGAGTAATCCTTGGTAGTCATGCCGTTTTCAACCCGACAGTCCAACGCTGCCCGAGAGGTGGCACACACATACCAAGACTCCATAACAATCATCAATAATCAATCAATCATCAATCAATAATAATATATTCATTAATAATAGCATCAACAATCAATTAAACAACAAATAACTAAGTTAGATGACAAAGTAGGCCATCCAACCAGACATACATTATATACACAATTAAACCCTAGTTTACCCATCAACAACTCACCATTCAATCAACTACATTAGCCCCCTCAAAAAATCACCATAACACCTCCAAATCATGCCCGATAACTCTAAAACCCTAAGGTGCTAAGGCTGAATTTTTTGGACTTTCACACGGACAACGCAATTGAAAATTCAGCATTACAACAACGCTACCACGTAATTATCAAGTTTTTAGAAATCGATGGCAATCGATTTCGATCAACACAACTCAATTTAATCAACATGGAACAAATTAATCGAATTTAAATACTCGAAAAATAAAAATTATGCTACAACCGATAAAAACTTGTAGTATTACAGCTAAATGATCCCTAGCATGCAAGGAGCAATAATCTAACATCATATTAGAATTCTAACGGTTCAATTTTCATTTATACGCAAAAATACAAAAGACAACTTTTGAGATCTAGAATTTTTCTCTCACCTTTGATGCAATAAAAGCCTAGGAATGCGTGCAATGTGTGCCCAACAAGCGGAATCGAAGTCGGCACGAAGTTCTACGGACAAAACCTAGGTTTTTTTTTGAAATTTTGTGTTGAAAACCTTGAAGAAAAGCTTGGCTATGCTCTCATGAACCTCACGGAAATGTGTGTGCATTTGTGGGGGTTTTTGTGCTTTGTGAGTGTGTGTTGGTGATATAAGCTTGAAAGTCAACAAGTTAAATGAAAGTCAAAGTTGAAACTTAGCATTTTTTTGTGTTTTCTTGACTTTAAATGCATTTCCTTGATCACCAAAGTTCAAAACAATTATTCAACACCCAAGCTAGCTCAAGTAAATTATTTTTAGATGACAAGAAGTTTTACAATCAAACTTAAAACTCGATTTTCGCAAAAGTCGGTGTAAAAACCCTAATAAATTCCTAAGCCTATTTTAAAACCGTTTTAATCAAACACATGTCTATTAAAGTCCGTGGTCTAGGTCTAGAAGGGTTAAAAAGACCAGTTTCAAAATTTTAGCGGACGTGTTTCGAAAATACTATTCACTAAAAGTAGGCGATAAAATTTCTAACTCCGTTTTTGATAAAAATTTCATGAATGCACAATTAGCATGTATTAGGAGTATTGATATCAAAATTATAACATTTTAGGCCCTATAGCACATAAACAGGTCATATGCACGTAAAACGAGATAAATCACTAAATCAAGTTAAAGCAGAAAAGTGGGGTTTCACATAGATGTTTCTCCCAGTTCTTCCCGAAGTCCAAAACACAAGCCCTAAGCATATCTTCCAAAATCTGAATAGTCCTCTCAGACTGACCGTCAGTCTGAGGATAATACGCGGTACTGAAATTCAGCTGAGTACCCAAAGTCTCTTGAAGTTTCTCCCACAAACGAGAAGTAAATCGAGGATCTCGATCTGAGACAATACTAGATGGAATCCCGTGAAGTCTAACAATCTGATCCAAATAAAGATCCGTCAACTTCACAACTTCATCTCCCATCCTCATCGAAATAAAGTGAGCTGTCTTCGTCAAACGATCCACGACAACCCAAACTGCATCATTACCTCTCGGTGTCTAGGCAAACCAGTGACGAAGTCCATCGTAATATGCTCCCATTTCCACTGTGGTATAGCCAACAGCTGAAGTAAACCTGTAGGTCGTTGATGCTCAGCTTTCACTCATTGACAAGTCAAACATCTAGATATGAACTGAGCAACTTCCCTCTTCATATTATTCCACCAATAATTGCTTCAAGTCCCGATACATCTTGTTTCCATCAGGATGAATAGTGTACTTAGAATTATGAGCCTCTTCCAAAATACCTCGCCTCAAACCCAGTTCATCGGGAACATAAACCTTGTTCCGAAATCGAAGAATACTATCCTTGTGCACTTTGAAGTCAGTCTGATCATCCGCAATCTGATCCTTAATCTTCTGAACTTTAACATCAAGATGTTGCGCTTCTCTGATCTGAGATAGCAATAAAGGCTGAATACGGAGATGTGAACACATCACCCCAACCTGAGACAACTCCGGTTTCCAATAAGTGAATTCCTCAAGAACCTCCCATTTTTTGATAGCCAAACAAGAAACACTCGCCTTACGGCTAAGAGCATCTACCACAACATTTTCCTTCCCAAGCAGATAACTGATAGAACAATTATAATCTCCAAGAATTTCCATCCACCTCCGCTGATGCATATTCAACTCCTTTTGTGAGAATAAATACTTAAGACTCTTATGATCAGTGAAAATCTCGAACTTACTGCCCCACAGATAATGACGCCACTTTTTCAATGAGAAAACAATAGCTGCCAACTCAAGATCATGAGTCGGATAATTCACCTCATATGGTTTCAACTTCCTAGAAGCATAGGCAATAACCCGACCATTCTGCATAAGTACACATCCCAAGCTCTCCTTGGATGCATAACTGTAGATAACCATATTATCAGTCCTCTCTGGTAGAGCAAGTACTGGAGTGGTAGTCAATCTATTTTTCAGCTCTTGAAACCCACTCTCACATTTCTCATCCCAAACAAAGCTAGTATGTTTCTGAGTTAACTTAGAAAGTGGCCTTGCAATCTTAGAAAAGTCCTTGACAAACTTACGATAATAACCCGCCAAGCCAAGAAAGCTACGAACTTCCGAAACATTCTCCGGACGTTTTCAAGACATCACCGCTTCAATCTTAGTGGGATCTACAGAAATACCGCTCTGTGTGATAACATGGCCAAGAAAAGATATGCGTTGCAACCAAAATCCACATTTGCTGAATTTCGCAAACAACTGATGCTCTTGTAACTTCTGTAAGACAAGTCATAGATGTTGCTCGTGCTCCGATTCAGGCTTAGAATAAACCAAGATATCATCAATAAGGATCACCGCAAACTGGTCCAAGTATGGCTGAAAACCTTGATGCATAAGATCCATAAATGCTGCTGGTGCATTAGTTAATCCAAAGGGCATAACTACAAACTCATAATGCCCGTACCGAGTCCTGAAGGCAGACTTCGGAACATCCTTTGTGCGAATCCGAAGCTGATAATACCCCTGCCTCAATTCAAACTTAGAGTAGACTTTGGCTTCCTGAAGTTGATCAAACAACTCGTTAATCAAAGGCAAAGGATACTTGTTCTTGATGGTCACTTGATTCAAACCACAATAGTCAATGCATAATCTCAAGGTACCATCTTTCTTCTTCACAAATAAAACAGGTGCTCCCCACGGTGAAGAACTCTGCTGAATGAAACCCTTTTCTATTAACTCCTGCAACTAAGTTTTCAATTCATTCCACTCAGCTGGTGCTATCCGGTACGCTAATTTAGAAATAGGTTGAGTACCGGGAATAAGATTGATCACAAACTCCACATTTCTCTCTGGCGGTAACCCTGGAAACTCCTTGGGAAATACATTGGGATATTCCCGAATAATAGGTACTTCCTCTAGCTGTAGCTTATCAGATGGCTTGTTGATCAAATAAGCTAGATAACCTAAACACCCCTTACTCACCAACTTAACAGCTTTGGTTGCTGAGATAACAAAACTCGTCTTAGCACCCCGGTTCCCTGCTACCTTTACTACTGGTTGATCTAGCAAACGAAACCGTACTACCTTCATTCTACAGTTTAACTGAGCATCATACTTAGAAAGCCAATCCATACCCATGATAACATCATACCCCTGGATAGGAAATAAGATAAGGTCCGAAGGAAAATTATACCCCTTAACATGTATTTTACAATCTTTACAACCTAGGCCAGTCACATACTTATCAGTCAAAGATGTACTAATCTTAACCTCATAAGGCAATCTTTCAGGTTGCACATTAACACGTTGCACACAAGCAGGAGTAATGAAAGAATGCGTAGCACCAGAATCAATCAACACTTTAACAAGTTGATCAAGTATAAGGAAGTTACCTTCCACAACTGCAATCTCCTCAGGCATCTCCACCAACTCAACTGCATAGGCCCAAGCCTGAACCCACTGCTGCTGAGGTGCACTGCCCGCAGGTCTACCCTGATAACTCTGAGTCGTTGCCCAACCCTCAGTCCTCAGATATCTAAGGAAATCTTTCGCCTATGCTGATTGCTGCCACAACCCAAACAAGTCCCTGCCTTCGCCCTACGGTCGGCTTCCACATGGCCCTGACGCTTGCAGAAATTACACTGCGATGATGAAACACTGCCACTACCCCTAGAAGAACCAGAACCTGAGAAAGCAGCTGTACCAGCCTGCTGTTGAGGTCTCGCAACACTAGGCCTAAACTGACCCTGAGACTGGGCTGGCCTATACTGGGACTGAACCTGATAGGACCCCTGTTGAAACTGAGGCTGATAGTAACTCTACTGACCCTACGGTCTGAAAGAACCCTGCTGAGCTGGCGGCCTGTACACAACCTATTGTACGGGAAGCCTATAGATACCCTGCTGGCCCTGCGGCTGATACGGCCTCTTGCTAGGCTGACTAGACATAATCTGTTCCCCCTTTCTCTTCTCTAACCTAGAAGGTGCATCAAAGGCCTCAGTAAGTATATCATACTGATTCAGGGCCATCGCATCCTGAATCTCGGGCCTCAACCCCAACACAAACCTACGAGTCTTGCGCTCCTCGTCAGCCACAAACTCCGGTGCATACTGGGACAACCTAGTAAAAGTAGCTTCATACTGTGCCACTGAAGCATCTCCCTGAACTAAGGACAGAAACTCGGCCTCTTTCCTCTCCCGTGCAATCCTCGGGACATACTTTGCCCGGAAAGCTCTCAGAAAGGTATCCCAGACATACGGAATACCCTGGGTCTTCCAACTAGATTTCACCGTGTGCCACCACTCCTCTGCCTCATCATCAAACAAATAAATGGCAAAGGTGACCTTTCTTTCATCAGTATAATCCATAGGGTCAAATATTTTCTCCACTTTACTAATCCATGCCTCGGCCTTCCGATCATCTGGTTCCCCCTGAAACCTCAGTGGATAGTACCCTAAGAACTCCTTCAGTGTACCACGCCTGTTGTAACGCCCTGAACCAATACTTCCACGCCTGCAGGATACTCCCTGGACTTAGGGCCCAAGCAAGCACCGAGGCCATGGTGAGTGGGCCCGGAAGTGCACTATGCAGTATTGTCCGCTGTGGAGCCCATACCCCTCACGGATTTGTCTTCGCCCAGCCACTGCCAGGAAAAGCGCGCTGCATGATATGAGGAGACTTTTCCTTATATCTAGTAGCCCAAAGACCTCCGCGTCCGATGTGGGATATTACACCCGCCCCCCCTTGGGGACCCAGCGTCCTTGTTGGCCATGCGAACGCGTTGGCTCTGATACCACCTTTGTAACGCCCCGAACCAACACTCCCACGCCTGCAGGATACTCCCTGGACTTAGGGCCCAAGCGAGCACCGAGGCCATGACGAGTGGGCTCGGAAGCGCACTATGCAGTATTTTCTGCTGTGGAGCTCATACCCTTCACGGATTTGTCTTCGTCTAGCCACTGCCAGGAAAAGCGCGCTGCACGATATGAGTAGACTTCTCCTTATATCTAGTAGCCCAAAGACCTCCGCGTCCGATGTGGGATATTACACTCGTGGTATCGACCCTGTACATTCAATAACTATGCCTGCAAAGTCTGAGCTTAGGTAGCTTGCCCTGCTAGCAACTGGGCCTGACCGGCCATAACCTTTGTGATCCTATCCATGGCTTATTCAAAACGATCATCACCCCTTTCTCGGCCTGGTGCCACATTTTTCGGAACCTCGTCAACTGTTTCGGGCCTATCTCTCATTCTCGGTCTACCAGCCATTCTACTAATCAAAGAGTTAGCAAATGTTATAGCACGTAAATAAGTTATAAACAACTATTAACACATAAACAACAAACTCATATAAAGCACATAAATCACTTAAGTATCAATCATATAAACAAATTGATCACATAATCACATAAGCACTAAATCATATAATCACAATCATTTAATCATATTAACACATAGTTCGTTTTTCTTTCACTTCATACATACTTTCATGTTAAGACCATTACCTACATTCTGAGAATACCCCGGCTAACAGCTAACATGTGCTCTGATACCACTTAAATGTCACGCCCCAACTCGACCCCACCTACCATCAGTCATGATGCAAAGGAATTTTGGCAGTATAACGACAGTAATTAAGACACCGAGGCTCTAAACCAACCTCTTATCAATATTATACAACTAACTTCACAAACCATTCAACAATCAACTCCTCAATAAAATTAACAACATACAACATAACCATATTATACAATAATCATTCTTTCAACAACCTGATCATAGTTATACGCCTCCGTTCCAAACTTAGTCCATAGGCTAAACATACATTTCAAAATAGCTTAAAAACCAACTTAGTAATCTAAACATGATCAAAAGAAAGACTACTAAACCATCACACATAAGTCTTTAAGTTAAAGTAGGTTTATAATACATCATAATACATCAACTACAAACAATCTCATGGCAATGACTCCTGCACATAAGACTCATCCACGAAGACACATTTTCCTCTTCAAGAGGCACGTACCCGTAGTCTTTCTCAAGAACACCTGTAAGCATGCAATAATTCAGAGTGAGCTTAAATAAAACAAGCCCAGTGAGGATTCGATAGATCTCTAACAATATTTACTATACTCCTTGGAAATGATCATTTGAGCAGTAAACACACTAATAAACATTAATAACAAGATAAACACATAACTATAATGACCAATCAATAAAGGATACTCTATTTGGTGTAGCTCCAAATGCCATCACAATCTCAACCATCTTCTTATCACCCCCATGACATACACACCCGAGGTACCTCACCAGCCCTACCCTCCATGGAATCTCCGCCCATGCGAGATGAGGGTAGCCTCTGGTAGTCATGCCGTTATCAACCTGGCAGCCCGATGCTGCCCGAGAGGTGGCACACACATACCAAGACTCAGCAATAAAATAAACATTCACATCACAGGAGGACAACCGTTTCCATTAACTATCTCCCGGTTCATCAATAATCAATATTCAATAATCAATAATCAATAATGCATCAATCAATTAATAACATTAAAACAACACAACATCCATTAATCAATTAACGACTAAACAACTAAGTTAGATGACAAAGTAGGCCACCCAACTTAACATGTATTAGACACACAACCAAACCCTAATCTAACCATCAACAACTCACAATTCAATCACTCAAACACCACCCAATCAACTAAAGGCATAATTCAATACTTTAAAGAAAGACAAACTAAACTTCAAATAATCATATCTTACATTCTACTAATCCAAACAACTTCAAATCAGTTTCTATCACTCACCTATTCAATCAACTACATTAGCCCTCTTGAAAACCAACCAAAACACATCCAAATCAATCCCAACAGCCTTAAAACCTCAATACACCTAGGCTGAAATTTTTGGATTTTTGCACCAACATCTCAATGAAAATTTTGGCATTACAACGGCGCTACAACGCATTTTACAAACTTTTGCAAATCGACGACAATCGATTCCAACCACTACAACTCAAAATAATCAACAAATAGCCAAACTATCAACTTTAAATACCTGAAAATAAAAATTTATGCTACAACGGTTTAAATCTCATAGGAATACATATAATCGATCCTTAGCATGCACTGAGCAATAATATAAAAGATGACTTAACATTCTAACGGTTCAATATGCAATTATACGCAAAAATACAAAAGATGACTTTTGAGATCTAGAATTTTTTTCTCACCTTTGATCCGAAACAAGCCTAGATATACGTGCTATGCGTGCCCAACAAGTGGAATCCAACTCGGTACGAAAAGCTACGGACAAAACTATGTTTTTCTATGAAATTTTGCTTTGTAAACCTTGAAAATCAACTTCTTTTTTCTCCCTTGAAACTCTAGGCCATGTGTGTGAGTTTGAGTATGTTTTTATGTTGTTTCATTGTGTGTTGATGCATATTAAGTAAAGGTCAAACAAAAAAAATGCAAAGTCAAAGTAGTTTATTTAGTCTTTTAATTCTATTTTTAGTCTTTTAATTCATTTCTTGACTATTTCTTGCTCTACTATTAAATTAACTCCTAAATTAATTCTAGACATTATATTTTAGGTGACAAAGAGTTTTACATTAAAATATTTTCACCCGAGTCGGCTTAAAACTCATTTTCTTGCAAAAGAAAGTGTAAAAACCTTTAACATTCTAAAACTGATTCCAAATCCATTTTAATCAAACACGGGTATATTAATACCCGAGGACTAGGTTTTAAAAAGTTTAAAACATCCCTGTAAAATTTTTAGCTGACAGGTGCTCAAAATACTATTCTCTAAAACTGACGATAAAATTTCTGATTCCGTTTTTTTATGAAAATTTCCTGAATGCACACTTAGCATGTATTAGGAGTATTAATCACATATTTAGCACATTCTAAGTCATATAGCACATAAACAGGTCAATTCACGCATAATGAGATAAAATACGCAAATCGAGATTAGGCAAAATATGGGGTCTCACATATATTAAAGTCGTTTAATGTTCTCTCACTGCTATTTGGCAGTGGATCTAGAGAGTCACACATAATAAAGCGTAAATGAATGTGTTTCAGATAAGCTTATAATTGGTTGAAGTACATTGTTAACGTGGGCCGTTAATTTGTAATGGACCGATTGTGTAATTATTATAAGTGTTGGGGCCAAAGTACAATTACGAAAAGTTGTTTCCTTAATTTAAACTAATGGTGATTAGATTAAATTAATTGTACCACTTTAAGATTAATTAAGTATATATATATATATATATAGATGTATACATATGTGTATTAATTTCATAAAGTGAAAGATGCCAAATGCTTGGCTAAGAAAGCTCTACATCACCTCCTTGACTTTTGGTTGTTGAATTGAATGGCTAGGATTGTGCAAGACAAAATCAATGGCCAATTTTGAATTGCTTGTTGAGTTAGTGGGATTGTGTCATAAACCACTAACTATTGTCTAGCAAAAAGGTGAGACATACACATACATACAATATATACAACACACAAGACATTATCCTCTCTCTTGCTTGCTTGAGGATTTCGACCAATGCATAGAAAGAGAAGAAGGAAAAGTTTTGTTTTGCTCTCTATTCTTTTCTTGCTCATCCAACATCAACAAGAAAGCTAGCACAACTTCTTGGGTGGTTAAGGAAGCACATTCAAGCTTGTGTGGACAACCTAGGGCTCTTGCACTTGTGGCAGGTTTTGTCAAAGATTGAACTTGAATCCTTCATCTTCCTCACTTAGATCTACAAGAGGTATACCTCGTTAATCTCTTTGTTATATATATATATATATATATATATATATATATTTGTATATATATGTTTGTACCATGTTAATCATATGAAATCAAGAATAGGGTTTATGGATGTACATAGCTTTGTTATAGAAAATTTTGAAATTCTAGCCATGGATCTTACTTGGTTATTAGCTATGTTATCTCTATAATCCTTGTTGTAACACACTGATCCCTCGCGAGATCAGAAGTTCTAATAACCAATCTACACGCAACCCAATACCAAACCCGGGCATAACTTTTAGGAAAAAAGGACAGATTCTCCCCTATTTTAAAGGAAAAACAAAACATACGAACATAATATAAATGGACCAATATTGTGTCCAACTGTGAAACCCCAGTTTTTGTATTTACCTCGATTTGCATGTCTTTGCCTCAATTTGCATGATTTGACCTATTTATGTGTTATATGAGTTAGAATGTGCTAAATATGTGATTTATATTCATAATACATGTTATGTGTGTATTCATGAAATTTTTATAAAAAACGGCATTGAAAATTTTATTGTCGGTTTTTGTGAATAGTATTTTGAATGCACGTCCGCTAAAATTTTTACATGGGTGTTTTAAACATCTTAAAACCTAGTCATCTATTATTCATAGACCCATGTTTGATAAAAATTGATTCTGAAATAGAATAGTAATTTAAATAGACTTTTTGGGCGAAAAGTATCATTTTTGAGCCAAATAGTAATTTCTTCTAAACCCGATTCTTGCATTGACTTTCATTGACTTAGAATATATTAATATAAATGTATTTATATGTGGTATTAAATGATTTTAGATTAATTGTGCATTCAAAAGACATTTGAAAATAAATAATATGACTTTTCACATTCTTTTGCAAAAATCGCGTTTTTAGCCGAGTCGGGTGAAAGTCTTTGCATGAGAAAACTCTTGTCGCCTAAAAATAAACTACTTAAAAAGTTCTAAGTGTTAAATTAATGTTGTGAGCAAGAAATAGTCTAAAAACAGAATTAAAAGACAAGAAAATACTAAAAATAACTAAGTGTCAACTTTGACTTTGTTTTATTTGTTTGAAATTTGCTTAATATATCATCAACACACATTAAAAGCTCATAAAACACACTCATTTTACACATACATTACCAAAAATCCATGAGGGTGAAGAAAGAAGGCATTTTCAAGGTTTTTCAAAGCATTTTTCACATAGATTTTGCAATTCAAATCCAAATCACTTCATTCAAAGCTTGATTTCACTTGTTGGGCACCCATTCTACATCTATCTTGCATCAAAACACATCAAAGGTGAGAGAAAAATTCTAGATCACAAATGTCATCTTTTATGCTTTTGCGTATAATTGCATTTTGAACCGTTAGAAAGTTGACTTGAGGTTATATTATTGCTCAGTGCATGCTAAGGATCGTTTATATGCGTTTATATAAGATTTGAACCTTTGCAGCAAGAATTTTTATTTTCAGGTATTAAAAGTTGAGTTATTAGCTATTTGGTGATTATTTTGAATTGTAGTTGTTGGAATCGATTACCGTCGATTTGTAAAATTTTGTAAAATACAGGGTAGCGCTGTTGTAATGCCAAAATTTTGATTGAGATGTTGGTGTGAAAATTCAGAAATTTCAGCCTAGGTGCATTGAGGTTTTAAGGTTGTTGGGCTTGATTTGGATGTATTTTGGTTGGTTTCCGAGCTGGCTAATGTAGGTGGTTGAGTGAGTGAGTGATAGGAATTGGTTTGGAGTTGTTTGGATTAATAGAATGTAAGTTATGATTATTTGAAGTTTAGGTTATCTTTCTTTAAAATGTTGTTTTATGCCCATAGTTGATTGGGTGGTGTTTGAGTGATTGAATTGTGAGTTGTTAATGGTTAGACTAGGGTTTGATTGTGTGTTTAATGCACGTTAAGTTGGGTGGCCTACTTTGTCATCTAACTTAGTTGTTTATTGTTTAATTGATTACTTGATGTTATATTGATGAAAAGATGATTATTGAATGATTATTGATGAACCGGGAGATAGTCAACGTGAAAGGTTATCCTCCTGTGATGTGAATGTTTATTTTATTGCTGAGTCTTGGTATGTGTGTGCCACCTCTCGGGCAGTATTGGACTGCCGGGTTGATAACGGCATGATTACCAAAGGCTACCCTCATCTTACATGGGTGGAGATGCCATGGAGGGCAAGGCTAGTGAGGTACCTCGGGTGTGTGTGTCATGGGGGTGATAAGAAGTTGGTTGAGATCGTGATGGCGTTTGGAGCTACACCAAATAGAGTATCCTTTATTGATTGGTCATTATAGTTATGTGTTTATATTGTTATTGATGTTTATTAGTGCGTTTACTGCTCAAAGGATCATTTCCAAGGAGTATAGTAAATACTGTTAGAGATCTATTGAATCCTCACTGGGCTTGTTTTATATAAGCTCACTCTCAATTATTGCATGCATGCAGGTGTTACTGATTCTAACTATAGGTACGTGCCTCCAGAAGAGATTAATGTGCCATATGTGGACGAGTCCTATGTGCCAGAGTCTTGTCCTTGATATCTGATGTTGCACTTTTTGTTATATTATATATTAAAACTAGTTGGTTTGTATTTATTTAGAAGTTTATGATATATAAGATATTGTAAATATAATGGATTAAAAGTTGCTAGTTTAGTGGTCTTGTTTTGGAATATGATTAGACTATTAGATTGGTTATAATCTATTTTGGGAATGTATGTTATATAGTAAATGTATGATATTGGAACGGAGTCGTATAAGTTATGGATGCAATGGTAAAGAATGATTATTGTATATTGTGGTTGTGTTGTAAAATGTTGAATTATTGTGGAGTTGGATGTATGAGTTTCAAAGAGGTTGGTTTAGAGCCTCGGTGTCCTAATTACTATTGTTATACTCCCGAAATTCCGTTGCGTCCTGACTGATTGTAGGAGGGGTCGAGTTGGAGCGTGACATTAAGTGGTATCAGAGCGCATGTTTAGTTGTCAGCCGAGGTATCCTCGGCATGTGGGTAGTGGTCTAAGCATACAAGTATGTATTAAGTGCAAGAAAAGTGAAACATATGTTAATATGTTTATGTGATTAATTTACTTATGTGTCTAACTTTCTATGTGATCAATATGCTTTATGTGTTAAGTGAACTAATGTGGTCAATATGTTTTATGTGATAACGTGTCTTACGTACTCAATGTGTTGTAGTTAATATGCATTTTGTGATTAATGTGTATTATGTGACAAATGTGTTTTATGTGATTGAATTGTCTGTGTGAAGTTAGTTGTTTATGTGGTTTTAATTGTTTATAACTAGCTTATGTGAAACAACGTGCTTTAGGTGTTCAATGTACTTCAAGTGACCAATGTGAGTTACGTGATCAACTTGTCTTATGTGAAGTTTGTTGCTTATGTGACTTTAATTGTTTATAAGTTACTTCTATGATATAACCTGTCTATGTGATGTTGGCTTCTTATACGCTGAATTGTGTGTTATGTGATAATGTTGTAATATATGATAATCATGTAATATGTTGGCACTTGTTTTCATGAGATATAGTTGTATACATGCTATAACTGTGGGTGATTCTTTTGGGTAAAGTAAGGATGACTGCAAGAGTTTTCGGAAATAGAGGTAGGCCATGATTTTGAATTATTATTATTCGAGTAGTTTATCAGTGAGATTTTAATTGTTATGTTTATGGATTTTAGTTTCAGTTTAATGGATCTGTTCTTGATGTTCCTTTAGCGCGAATGAAGTTGTTCGAGAAAATAGCAATGTATCTTGATGATTATAATTACTTTTGTTGCCATGTTTAACTTGTTATTACTTGGAGATGATAGACAACAACCATTTACAACTCCTCAAGGCCATCAGATCCTCGGTTTTCCACAATTAAACAAAACATATATACATTCCCCAAGTACCAAGACCACCCTAACTCTTTTCCTTTAGACAGTTACATACATGCAATGAACTCAAATCATACTATCTTGTTACATAGACTAGCTTATCATACCACCCCAATAACCTAGTTAACTTAAATTACATATCTTTTAACACTAAATACATACAATACATGAAAACATACATTTTTGCACCTTTCTACAACTCAACCACATAACACGCAAGACAACTCTTCAAGCATGAACTTTCCAGCTAACACGGCTTTTCTTGAAATGTGGTGGTGAGGAGTGAGTATACAACACACGTATACTCAGTAAGGGCGAAACAGATATCGAGGTGGAGAGAAAGAAGGTCGTGCAATGTAAATAGGTATAGTTAGACAACATATCCAATAAAGGAATACAATCAATACAAACATTAAAATCAATAAGAAAATAATCAAAGAAAGCATTAACATAACCATTCAAAGCTATACCACACTTTGAAGGTTACAGTTTACTCATACGAGCAATGTACCGATCCACGAGCATTACATCAATCTCGAGCTTGATGTTGACAACAATGATGATAAGCGCACAACCACCTTATAACTTCATTTGGGTGTACAAGTTCAAGACACAAAAACTAGAACAGTAACTAAACAGGCAATACAAGTTCAAGACACAAAAACTACAAGAAACACTATTCAATCTCTAACTTCCAAAAGCAATTGCGAGCAAACAAGGTACAGGATTGGAAAATTGTCTTCACTACTCTTACTTGGGCACTACAAGGCACGTTTCTGTGGCACGAAAGCTCACTTTCCCAACCGAAACCCGAAAGTCCACTTAGTGCATTTGAACTACAGCTATGCTAATCTGTCACTCAATTAATGCCACAACAATGCCAAAAGTGCTTCCATGCACTCACAAACCAAACCCTCAACTCAATTCGAGCACGGTCAATACTTGGTCAAACGACCCCTTTACGTTTCAATGCCTAATTCTCAATTTTAACAAAGGGTAATCCGATTTTATTGCACATTGAATCCTTCTAACACCAATAGCACCTAACCAAATCAAGAAAATGCAATTCGGAACAAAATTTAAAAATAGGGGTTTACTATTCATATTTTTTACTATTCACTCAACATCTACAATGCAATAGCCAAATTCAACCACAAAAATTGCTAAAACGTTATAGAAGTATGGTCTACTAACATCATAGATGGTATTTCAAGCATCAAAACGAATTAAAACTCATTCTATAATCAATTGGCAAAAATTAAAGTTTATATAACAATTATTCAAATACAAAAATAACGATGTATCCCTCACCTTAGCCACTATTAGACGCTAGGAAGACAACGTTGAAAGGCCCGAGAATGATCTTAAGCAAGCACAAGTGAAGATTTGTTGATTTGTTTTGAAAATTTTCTTTCTTTTTCTCTTTCTTTTCCTCACGGCTTCAAGCCTTTCATTTTCTTTGTTTTTGTTTTGTATTTTGCTTATGTAATGCTAAAAAGATGGCAAAATTTAAAAGGTCAAAGGTCAAAGTCTTGGTCAATTTTGCTTATTTGGTAGGCATTTTAGTCAAAACAAGGCTAAAACTACAATTCTAATCAAACTAACAACTAAAACTACTAAACACTATTTTTTTGTACTATTTGCTGAGGACTAGAAACAATTCAATATCTTTCATTTTCGATACGTTACGCACGAACGAGCAATGAACGATTGCTATAAAAAGGATAAGTAATAATAGAAAAATATAATTTTTGAAAAGTAAAATAATTTAAAATTCACTCCGGGTTCGGAGCTACTTTTTCCATTTAGTTGAAAATAAAGTAAAAATGCAAAGAAGTAAATCTGAAATAATATAAATAATAAAAGTAATTAATATTCATTTCAAATAATTAATTTAGCTATTATTAGAATATTTTTGAAGAATTATGAAAATAATGTTAGAGATAAATGATTAACTAAAATAACCATGAAATTCAATGCTAACATTTAAGATGACAGTTAATTAAATGCCATTAAATACGTGTCGGGTTCAGGGTATCACATCCTTCCTCCCTTAAAACAATTGCGTCCTCGCAATTCTTCTTCCAATAGAACTTTGCATCAACTGAAAACAAACTTTGACCACTCTTCATCGGTTGCTGAGTGTGAAACTCGAGATTTCACATTTGCATAGAATTGCATGTTTTGACTAGTTTATGTGTTATATGAGTTAGAATATGCTAATTCTATGATTTATATTCCTATTACATGCTATGTGTGCATTCATGAAATTTTTATCAAAAACGCTATTGAAAATTTTATTGTCAGTTTTTGTAAATAGTATTTTTGAAACACGTCCGCTATAATTTTGAAACTGGTCTTTTTAGTGTTTAAAAACCTAGTCCTCGGATATTAATTGACCCGTGATGATTAAAATGGATTTTAAATCGGCTTAGTAATTTAAAAGGGTTTTTACACCTTCTTTTGCAAAAATTGAGTTTTTAACCGAGTCGGGTGTAAATGTATGCATGTGAAATTTCTTGTCAACTAAAAATAAGCTACTTAAAATAGTCTTAGTATTAAATTCATATATATGTGAGCAAAGTAGTCAAAACAACTAAAAATACTAAAAATAGTTTAATAGTTTCAATTTGTTTCATCTTTGACTTAGCATTTTTGTTTTGACTTAGCATATATCTTCATAACACACATAATATATCAAAAAAACAAAAGCTCAAACACCTCCAAAACTCACACACATGGCCGAAACCTTGTAGGCATTTTTGCTTGGTTTTTTGATCAAATTTTCTCTTAGAATTTGCAATCCAAGGCCAAAACTCTTCAACCAAAGTTTGAATTCACTAGTTGGGAACCTATTGAATACCTTTCTAGCATCATATAACATCAAAGGTGAGAGAAAATTTTTAGATCTCAAAATGCTATTTTTATGTCAATTTATATAATTGAATTTTTATGCGATAAAATGTTAAACTGTTATTAGATTATTGCTCAGTGATTGCCTAGGATCATTTACATGCATTTTTGTAGGTTTTGAACGGTAGTAGCATGTATTTATATTTTTCGGGTATTAAAGTTGAGCATTTGGCTTATTGTTGAATAATTGTTGTTGTAGTGGTTGAAATTGATTGCTTATAGCTTCTAAAAGTTTGTTAATTATGGGGTAGTAATGTTGTAATGCTGAATTTTTTATTGGAATGTCGTAACATAATCCCAAAAAATTCAGCCAAGAACATTGTCAAAATTAGGGTTGTTGGGCTTGATTTGGATAGCTTTTGGTTGGTTTTCGATGGGGTAAATGTAGATGCATGTGTGGTTGAGTGATAGGAAATGGTTTGGAGGTTATCAGATTAGTAGATTGTGAGTTATGAAGTTTAGAAGTTTGTGTACTCTTTCTTTAATATGTTGAAATGTTGTCTTCAATTGTTTGG
Organism: Ehretia macrophylla; assembly: GCA_037974665.1. Classification (NCBI taxonomy): domain Eukaryota; kingdom Viridiplantae; phylum Streptophyta; class Magnoliopsida; order Boraginales; family Ehretiaceae; genus Ehretia; species Ehretia macrophylla. Next base: position 2,881,334 of record CM075779.1, read on the forward strand.
ATAGATTTTGGGTTGTTGTTGATTGAGATCGGGGTTGAATGTTGGTTAAATGCATGTTGAGTTGGATGGCCTACTTTTTCATCTAACTTAATTGTTTCATGATTATATAGTTATTGATTGTTAAATGTTGTTTAGTTAATTGTTGAAATATGGCTTAATTGATTATTGATTGTTGATACAAAACCATGAGTAGCAAGCTCGAGGTTAATTCAGGGTGTAGCCAAAGCGGACATTACCTTTTTAGTAGCGTGCTTGGGGTTAATCTGGGGCATTACATTGTTAATTGAATGTTGATTGTTGAGTACGGGAATCGGGCACTTTCGTTGCTGATCTGTCGGTTTATTTATATAGAGTCAATTGTAATTGTTGTGAGCTTTGATAATGTTGTGTCACCTCGGAAGGCATCCTGGGCTGCGGGCACAGCTATCATGGCTACTTCCTATCTTGCATCGGCGGAGAGGCCATAGGGTGTGGGTCTAGGTTAAGGTACCTTAGGATTGTGTCATTGAGTTTGAAGGAGTTGGTGAGCATTGAAACGGTGTATGGAGCTTCATCAACAAGTGTATCGTATCCTTATTGTGTGTTTACTGTTGTTATTATATTTGTATTATTATCAGTGTTAATTGCGTGTTGTTGCTCATAGGTAATTTCCAATGTGGTAAAGTATATGTGTGCAAAAGATCTATCGAATTCCTCACTGGGCTTGTTTTATATAAGCTCACTCTCATTCGTTTTCTGCAATCAGGTGTTACTGAACAGGATTTTGGGTACGTGCCTCAGGAAGCTGAGAATGTGCCTTATGTGGACGAGTCTTATGTGCCAGAGTCTTATCCATGATATCTGAGCTGTAGTTCTCTTTTTGTTATTTTGTATACTAAAACTAGTTAGGTTGTATTTATTTAAAAGTTTATATTGTATAAGATAATTTAAAGATAGTGGTTTGAATGTTGCTAGCTTAGCAATCTTATTTTTGGAACTTGAATAGGTTGCAAGACTAATTTAATATATATTATGCATGTATATGGTATGGCCTATGAATTGAGATTGGAACGGAGGCGTATAACTAATGAATGAACTGATGAATGGTTGTTTAAAATATAGAATTGGTTGGGTTGTTTGTTGTTGAATTGGCTGTGGAGTTGTTGTTGATCTTTGATGTTGGTTGTATGTGTTACAAAGGGGTTGTTTTAGAGCCCCGGTATCCGTGTTACCGTTGTTCTACTGTCGAAATTCCATTGTGTCCTGACTGATTGTAGGTGGGGTCGAGTTGGGGCGTGACATTTAGTGGTACCAGAGCGCATGTTTAGCTATCAGCTAGGGTATCCTCGGAATGTGGGTAGTGGTTTTATCATGAAAGTATATATGATATGAAAGAAAAGTGAAATATGAGTTTATATGATTAAGTGATTATGTGATTACGTGATCAATTTGTTTATGTGACTAATATTTAAGTGACGTACGTGCTTTGCGTGAGTTTGTTGCTTATGTCCTGTTAATTGTCTATAACCTGTCTATGTGTTATATAACCTATGATAACTCTTTGGAAGTAGAATGGCTGGGCGACCGAGAACATAGGGTAGGCCCCTAGGTGATGATGAGGCACCAGGTCAGTTAGCACCAGGCAGAGATCATGGGTATGACCGTTTAGCAGTGGCTATGGACTGTATAACTGAGGTCATAATGGGTCAGGCACATATATTAGTTGTAACGCTCCGATCCCTCACGAGACCGGAGGCTCTATTAACCATGCTATTCTCAACCCAATCTTAAACCCAGGCACATATTTTAGGAAAAACGGACAAAGTCTCCTCTACACCGTGGACACTTTGAAAACCTATAAGCATTCAATAAAACAACAACATAACAAGGATTCCATTTCTAATTAAAAACCTAGCTTTAAAGCCATCCGAGCCTTAAACATTGCAAACAATTTAGATACAAACAAGCATGCATCCCCAATATAAACTTCTTACAAAATCGCTTATCATACCACTCCATGATAACATTTAGACATTCTTAGCAATTAAAGTCAACCATACAACCCCTGCAACCACACACAAGCATACAACAACTAAAGTAAGAATATTAGTTATTACATGCTACGGATACGTATCATACATTGCATTCAAACTTACAGCTAAACAATATATACATGAGCCTATAGGCTCCAAAATAAGGCATAAGTAATACAAACAGAGTCTTCATATAACCAACAGGAAACACATCCACCTCAAGCAAGTATCACACAGCAACTAAGGAAATCTTTCCTCCAATTGTATCTCCTGAAACATGTTAGCGAGGTATGAGCAATTACAATTGCCTAGTAAGGGATAAGTCTACTGGGGCATGCAATGCATCAATCAGACCAAATAACCAGTAAAAGCAAGTAAAGGACAATTGAAATAGCAAGTAACCACACATATCAAAGGATATGATACACTTAACCCCAACATTCTAGAATTCTCTTTATCTTCGATCATGAACCATGAACCACGAACCACGAACCACAATCAATATGCCGGCATAATCCCCAATCACTCCAATGGGTGTACTCCGGATGTACCTCGATAAACATATGACCCAACACCTCCTGGAAATCTCTGGACCAAGCGAGTGAGGGACTAGGGCACGGAGATCGAATATCCACTGGCAAGCCCGCTGCCGCCCAGCCGATATTCAATACAACCACCCTTGACACTATGGTTGCGCAACCATTATGCAATGCACTTATCAATGGCAACACGATAACAATAATGGAAGCAATAACACATAGGAGGATCAACAAAGTAGGTTGACCTCCGTACAGTTAGAATAGAAGAATTAACATATATATAATGAAGCGATTACAAAGGGAATAATCAAGATTCACATAGAAATATACCAAAAGCTCGAGAACGTCTTAAAAACACATTTAAATACTCAAGGAGCCATGACAAGGTCTTAGATGCGTGAGACAATCGAATTTGTAATTAAACCCTTTTGCAATTCAACTCGTTTTCCTTCCAAAGTCATGCCATTGCTCTAGATTCGTAAGTGGTCTATTCCATATTTTTAATTAACCCATTAGACACCCTTAGGACCCTCGAAGTTGCCCAATTACCCACGTTTAACACAAAAGTCCCAAATTTTCTCTTTTGACTTTGTACTACACGTACCTCAACCGAGACTCAAACGGAAGCTAGAAAAGCATATTTAGAGCCTACTTAGCCTAGGAATACCAAAAGTGAAGGCCAACTTTACCTGGATTCGCGATAACCCTAAAACTCCCTTTTAAAAGTTGCCTATTTCGTGCTTTTGTTGGGTTATGAGCAATTAAACCTTACGGGGCCTTTACATTACCTTCATTATCACCTAAAGCATCTACTTGGACCATTATATCAAGCTATAAGGTTCGATTTCACAAAACCCTAGATTTCCTATCACTATTCATGCCATACAATCAACGAATGAATTCAACCGTTTAAACTACGAAACAATAGCATAAATAAGGTCTTTACTACTTGTATACAACATAAATTAACATATTTAAGCATCCAACTATCATTTACAAGAAAATCTAGACATTCAAGAAATGAACAACATTTTTCAAATGCAAAAATAGGTATGAAATCCCCCACCAAAGCGTGTAGAAGCTCGTAGGAGGCTAGTAAACACTTTAAACTACTTGCACCTAGCTTGGCTTGGCTTGAAATCAAGGTTTGAAGTAAAATTTTTTTTCTTTCTTCTCCCTCTCGGCTGTTGGGTTTCTCTGCCTATTTTCAGCTTTTTTTTGTGAGTTTTATGAGCTTATATGGTTTTATGTTGAGCATAATAAGGGTGGGGTCAAGTTAGGTGCATATGTTGACTACTAAAATGAGTTTATCTTGCTAGAAACAAGTCCTAATGTGCAATTTAATGTTAGCTAATCAAAACACATAGTTTAGTTACGTAACACTATTAATTAGTTCGACAAAACATTTTCTAAACAGGCGCTCCTATCGCTTTTAGCTCAAAAGCACATTTTTCTCATTCCTAAAATAATTAATATGATTTAAGAAAAATACTAATTTAAAGAAAATAAACAGTTGAAAAATGTAATAAATAGTAATCACTGAAAGCAACAAGTAAAGCACAGTAAAAATGAGCAGATAGTGGATGCAACAATTAAAAGATGTACAACTAAGATCTCGGGCAACACACATTCTCCCCCTTAAACAAATTGCGTTCTCGCAATTCTTTTTCACAAAAGAACTCTGCATCAACTAAAAACCAACTTTGATTAGTCTTCAATAGTTATTGAGAAAGACACGGTTTCCTAAAATGATCATCATATGAAAATGCCAAGTAGAAGTCCCGAGCGGATTGTCAAGAAAGATACCAAATAAGCAATTCGAAGAAGAATTATGAATAAGAACCCAAATACATCCCAAGAAGACTCCAAGCAAGAAACCCAGTCAAATATACTATAAGAAGTTCCATAGAAGTTTTCCAAATAAGAGCTCCAGAAAAATGCCAAATAGAATAACCACATAGATCCCGAATAGCGCTAACAAATGCTGAGAAGAATGCCAAAGAAGAATACAGTGCATCTAATAAGATAGTCCAGTTGAATATCAAATCCCGGCCGAATGAGAAGATCGAATGAGAGTCTCGAGCAATTGCACCATATACAAAACCAAACTTTGAGGCCTCATCCCCATTTGCCTAGTAAAAGCATTGTACGAACTTGCCAATAAGAAAACCCAATGCGAATTCCATAGAATACCGTAGATAATACGATATAATAATTATGATAGGAATCCCAAATACAAGACACACCAAGGAGAGCCTATAAGAAAATACCAAAGAATACACAATAAGAACCGTCATATAGAACTCCAAAGGAAACCACTCATTCATGACTGCAAAGTACAAAAGAATACCTTAGAAGAATTCCAATGGCCAAACTCCAATATAAACACCGACTCCTAAATAAAGGGCTAACTAAGTGCTACTCATTTATGACCGCTAAGAATAGAAGAAGGCCTTAGAAGAATCCCAATAACTGAGCTCCAACTATATCATATCCACCAACTCCCAAATAAAGGCTGATTAATTGCCTTTCATTCCCGCTAATCCACATAACTTGGAAGGCCTGCCACTAATCACCTCTCTTCAGGGGAAGAAGAAGTCTTTCTTACCATTCGACGGGCTATGTATAAATGCCAAAATATTGCATATGTATAAATATTTCTTAAGCTATTATGCAAGCATGGTTATAAAAGAACTTATAAAAACAATGTAAGCAACAAAGTCATTCAAGTGCGAATCATAACATAACCATATCAATTCACAATAAAACTTAATTCAAAATGCTCAAGTACATACATTACAATCAATAATTCAAGAAAATAACGATTCATGAGGTCAAGTCGATGCAACTTCACTTCATTTAACACACGTTTAGCACATAACACATAACTATACCAAATAGGTGCACACATTCAATCCAAGACACACAATCACACATATAGGCACACACTTTCAAGACACACTTAACAAGCACACATGAAAGGGTTACTACCCGACAGGCCAAGGATCCTGTCCTGGCTGAGAGCTAGCTAAGCTCTGATACCACCTGTAACGCCCTGATCCCTCACGAGACCGGAGGCTCTATTAACCATGTTACTCTCAACCCAATCCCAAACCCGGGCACATATTTAGGGAAAACGGACAGAGTCTCCCCTGTACCGTGGACACTCTGAAAACCTGTAAGCATTCAATAAAACCACAACATAACAAGAATTCTATTTCTAATTAAAAACCTAGCTCTAAGGCCATCCGAGCCTTAAACATTGCAAACAGTTTAGATACAAACAAGTATGCATCCCCAATATAAACTTCCTACAAAACTGCTTATCATACTACTCCATGATAACATTTAAACATTCTTAAAAATTAAAGTCAACCATCTAACCCATGCAACCACACACAAGCATACAACAACTAAAGTAAGAATATTAGGTATTACATGCCACTTATACATATCATACATTGCATTCAAACTTACAGCTAAACAATAAATACATGAGCCCATAGGCTCCAAAATAGGGCATACGAAATTCAAACAGAGTCTTCATATAAGCAACAGGAAATACATCCACCTCAAGCAAGTATCACACAACAACTAAGGAAATCCCTCATCCAACTGTACCTCCTGAAACATGTTAGTGTGGTATGAGCAACCACAATTGCCCAGTGAGGGATAAGTCTACCGGGGCGTGCAATGCATCAATTAGACCAAATAACCAGTAAAAGTAAGTAAATGAGAATTGAAATAGCAAGTAACCACACATATCAAAGGATATGATACACTTAACCCCAACACTCCAGAATTATCTTTATCTTCAGTCATGAACCACGAACCACGATCAATATGGTGGCATAATCCCCAATCACTCCAGTGGGTGTACTCCGGATGTACCCTGATAAACCTATGACGTAACACCCCCTAGAAATCTCTAGATCAGGCGAGTGAGGGACTAGGGCATGGAGATCGAATATCCACTGACAAGCCTGCTACCACCCAGCCGATATTCAATACAACTGCCCCTAACACTATGGTTGCACAACCACTATGCAATGCACTTATTAATGGCAACACGATAACAATAAGGGAAACAATAACACATAGGAGGATCAACAAAGTAGGTTGACCTTGGTACAGTTAGAATAGAAGCATTAACATATATATAACGAAGCAATTACAAAGGGGCATAATCAAGATTCACATAGAACTATACCAAAAGCTTGAGAACATCTTAAAAGCACATTTAAATACTCAAGGAGTCATGACAAGGTCTTAGATGCGTGAGAGAATCGAATTTGTAATTAAACCCCTTTGCAATTCAACTCATTTTCCTTCCAAAGTCATGCCATTGTTCTAGATTCGTAACTGGTCTATTCCATATTTTTAATTAACCCATTAGACACCCTTAGGACCCTCAAAGTTGCCCAATTACCCACGTTTAACACAAAAGCCCCAATTTTTCTCTTTTAAATTTATACTACACGTACCTCAACCGAGAGTCAAACAGAAGCTAACAAAGCATATTTAAAGCCTACTTAGCCTAAGAATACCAAAAGTGAAGGCCAACTTTACTTGGATTAGCGATAATCCTAAAACCCCCTTTTAAAAGTCGCCTATTTCATGCTTTTGTTAGGTTATGAGCAATTAAACCTTACGGGGCCTTTACACTACCTTCATTATCACCTAACGCATCTTCTTGGACCATTAAATCAAGCTATAAGGTTCGATTTCACAAAACCCTAGATTTCCCGTCATTATTCATGCCATACAATCAACGAATGAATTCAACACTTTAAACAGCAAAACAATAGCATAAATAAGGTATCTACTACTTGTATATAACATACGTTAGCATATTTAAGCATCCAACAATCATTTACAAGCAAATCTAGAAATTCAAGAAATGAACAACATTTTTCAAATGCAAACATAGGTATGAAATCCCCCACCAAAGTGCATAGAAGCTCGTAGGAGACTAGTAAACACTCTAAACCACTTGCACCTAGCTTGGCTTGGCTTGAAATCAAGGTTTGAAGTGCAAATTTTTTTCTTTCTTCTCCTTCTTGGCTATCAGGTTTCTTTGCCTGTTTTCAGCTTTTTATTTATTTATTTGTGAGTTTTATGAGGTTATATGGTTTTATGTTAAGCATAATAAGAGTGGGGCCAAGTTAGGTGCATATGTTGACTACTAAAATGAGTTTAGATAGCTAGAAACAAGTCCTAATGTGCAATTTAATGTTAGCTAATCAAAACACATAGTTTAGTTATGTAATACTATTCATTAGTTTGACAAAACATTTTCTAAACAGGCACTCCTATCGCTTTTAGCTCAAAAGCACATTTTTCTCATTCCTAAAATAATTAATATGATTTAAGAAAAATGCTAATTCAAAGAAAATAAACAGTTGAAAAATGCAATGAATTGTAATTCGTGATAGCAAACAAGTAAAGCACAGTAAAAATGCATAGATAGTGGATGCAACAGTTAAAAGATGTACGGCTAAGATCTTGGGCATCACATTAGCGGGGCAGGCTGCTCAGGCATAGGCTGTGCAAAGTCAGATGTTGAACACACATGGTGGTTATCATAGGCGTAGTACATTAAAGGAGTTTCTGGGTTACTATCCGCCGAGATTCCAAGGTGAGCTGGATAATAGAAAGGCAGAGGCTTGGATCAATAAAACTGAGAAGATATTTGATCCTTTGGATTACACTGATGGGAGGAAAGGTACTTTTGTGGTTTATTTGTTTGATGATGAGGCCGAAGAGTGGTGGCGTACAGTGAAATCCGGTTGGGAGGCAAGAGGTACTCCTTATGTTTGGGATACCTTAGGGCGTTTCGGGCTAAGTACATCCCGAGGATTGCACGGGAACAGAGAGAGGCAGAGTTCCTATCTTTGGTTCAGGGTGATGCTACAGTGGCCCAAAACGAGGCCAATTTTACCAGGTTGTCCTGGTATGCACCAGAATTTGTAGCAGATCAAGAGCGTAAGACTTAGAGGTTTGTTTTGGGATTAAGGCTAGAGATTCAGGATGCAATGGCTCCGATTCAGTATGATGTGTTTTCAGAGGCCTTTGATGCGGCTTCTAGGTTGAAGAAGAGGAAAGGGGAACATATTAGTTCTAGTCAGGCCAATAAGAGGCCATTTCAGCTGCAGGGTCAGCAAGGTGTGTATAGGCCTCCAGTGCTGCAGGTTGTGTACAGGCTACCAGTATAGCAAAGCTCTTTTATACCTCAGGGTCAGCAGGGTTTCTATAGGCCCTAGTTTTAGCAGGGGTCCTACCAGGCTCAGTCACAATATAGGCCGGCCCAGTCTCAAGGTCAGTATAGGCCCAGTGTTGCGAGACCTCAGCAGCAGGCTGGTACAGCTACTTATTTAGTTTTTGGGTCTTTAGGAAGCAGTGTCAGTGCTCCGACACAGCAGTGTACTTATTGTAAACATACGGGCCATCTAGAGGTCAACTATCAGAAGAAAGCAGGAACATGTTTAGGTTACGGTAGCAACCAACATAGGGCAAGGGATTGCCCCAGGTATCAGAGTTCTGCGAGTCAGTCAGCGGTCCAGGGTTATTAGGGTGGACCTACAGGTAGTGCACCTCAGTAGCAGCGAGTTCAGGCTCGGGCCTACGCAGTGGACTTGGAGGAATTGCCAAAGGCAACAACAATAGTGAAAGGTAACTTACTTATTCCCAACCAATTAGATATCATATCTCCTTGAGTGCAACGTGCTAAAATGTGAGTAGAGAGTTTGCCTTATATGATAAAGTTAGCACGTGTATTATATCAGTTGGTGACTGAGTAGTATGTGATGTTGAAACATATAAAATTCCGATTAGGGGTCACTCTACTTTACGACTATATTGACTATTAGGATTCTTATTTGTTTATCTTGTTCGGCATTCTTTCTCGGGATTTCTATATGAAGATTCTTATTCAGTATACTTCTTTGGACTTCTTCTTTGGTGTTTTCTATGCAGTATTCTTATGTGGAATTCTTATACGGTGTTATCTGGAGTTCTTATTTCGAGATTATTATTCGATATTCTCTCTCGGTAATCTTGTTTGAAGATCTTACTTGGTATTTTTGATTAGTGCTCTATTTCGGGAACCATAATCGGCATTCTTCTCTAGCTTCTTGTTCGGGGATTCTTAATCAATGATTATGCTCGGTGTTCTTACCTGGTGTTCTTTGTTGGTATTTGGAATCTGGTGTTCAGTCTTTCATTTCGTATGTTTGAGCCAACAATACATGAGGTCCTCTGAGGATCAAGGAGGAATTGCGCGGATACAATTGTTTTAAGGGGAGGAGAAAGTGAAACCCCAGATTTCGTCTTTGCATAGAATTGCATGTTTTACCATGTTTATGTGTTATATGAGTGTGATTTATATTTCTATTACATGCTATATGTGCATTCATGAAATTTTTATCAAAAACGGTATTGAAAATTTTATCGTCGATTTTTGTGAATAGTATTTTTAAAACACGTCCGCTATAATTTTGAAACTGGTCTTTTTAGTGTTTGAAAACCTAGTCCTCGGATATTAATATACCCGTGTTTGATTAAAACGAATTTTAAATCGGCTTGGGAATTTAAAAGGTTTTTACACTTTCTTTTGCAAAAATCGAGTTTTTAACCGAGTTGGGTGTAAATGTATGCATGTGAAACTTCTTGTCAACTAAAAATATGCTACTTAAAATAGTCTTAGTGTTAAATGCATATATTTGTGAGCAAAGTAGTCAAAACAACTAAAAATACTAAAAATAGTTTAATAGTTTCACTTTGTTTCAACTTTGACTTAGCATTTTTGTTTTGACTTAGCATATATATTCATAATACGCATAATGTATCAAAAAAACAAAAGCTCAAACACCTCCAAAACTCACACACATGACCTAAACCTTGTAGGCATTTTTGCTTGGTTTTTTGATCAAATTTTCTCTTAGAATTTGCAATCCAAGGCCAAAACTCTTCAACCAGAGTTTGATTTCACTTGTTGGGCACCTATTGAACACCTTTCTAGCATCATATAACATCAAAGGTGAGAGAAAATTTTTAGATCTCAAAATGCTATTTTTATGTCAATTCATATAATTGAATTTTTATCCGATGAAATGTTAAACTGTTATTAGATTATTGCTCAGTGATTGCTTAGGATCATTTACATGCATTTTTGTAGGTTTTGAACGGTAGTAGCATGTATTTATATTTTTTAGGTATTAAAGTTAAGAATTTGGTTTATTGTTGAATAATTGTTGTTGTAGTGGTTGAAATTGATTGCTTATAGCTTTTAAAAGTTTGTTAATTATGTGGTAGTAATGTTGTAATGCCGAATTTCTAATTGGAATGTTGTAGCAAAATCCCAAACAATTCAGCCAAGAACATTGTCAAAATTAGTGTTGTCAAGCTTGATTTGGATGGCTTTTGGTTGGTTTCCGATGGGGTAAATGTAGATGCATGTGTGGTTGAGTGATAGGAACTAGTTTGGAGGTTATCGGATTAATATATTGTGAGTTATGAAGTTTAGTAGTTTGTGTACTCTTTCTTTAATATGTTGAAATGTTGTCCTTAGTTGTTTGGGTAGTTGATTTTGGGTTGTTGTTGATTGAGATTGGGGTTGAATGTTGGTTAAATGCATGTTATTTTGGATGACCTACTTTGTCATCTAACTTAATTGTTTCATGATTATATAGTTGGTGATTGTTAAATGTTGTTTAATTTATTGTTGAAATATGGTTTAATTGATTATTGATTATTGATTGTTGATACAAAACCGTGAGGAGCACGCTCGGGGTTAATCCGGGGTGTAGCCAAAGCCGACATTACCTTCTTAGTAGCGCTCGAGGTTAACCCGGAGCGTTACATTGTCAATTGAATGTTGATTGTTGAGTACGGGAATCAGGCACTTTCGTTGCTGATCTCTCGATTTATTTATATAGAGTCAATTGTCATTATTGTGAGCTTTGATAATGTTGTGTCACCTCGGGAGACATCCTGGGCTGCGGGCACAGTTATCATGGCTACTCCCTATCTTGCATGGGTGGAGAGGCCATGGGGTATGGGTCTAGGTTAAGGTACCTCAGGATTGTGTCATTGAGTTTGAAGGAGTTGGTGAGCATTGAAATGGTGTATGGAGCTTCATTAACAAGTGTATCGTATCCTTATTGTGTGTTTACTGTTGTTTTTATATTTGTATTGTTATCAGTGTTAATTGCATGTTGTTGCTCATAGGTAATTTCCAATGTGGTAAAGTATATGTGTGCAAAAGATCTATCGAATTCCTCACTGGGCTTGTTTTATATAAGCTCACTCTTATTTGTTTTCTGCAATCAGGTGTTACTGAACAGGATTTTGGGTACGTGCCTTAGGAAGCTGGGAATATGCCTTATGTGGACGAGTCTTATGTGCCAGAGTCTTATCCATGATATCCAAGCTGTAGTTCTCTTTTTGTTATCTTGTATACTAAAACTAGTTGGGTTGTATTTATTTAAAAGTTTATATTGTATAAGATAATTTAAAGATAGTGGTTTGAATGTTGCTAGCTTAGCAGTCTTAATTTTGGAACTTGAATAGGTTACAAGACTAGCTTAATATATATTATGCATGTGTATGGTTTGGCCTATGAATTAAGATTGGAACGGAGGCATATAACTAATGAATGAACTGATTAATGGTTGTTTAAAATATAGAATTGATTGGGTTGTTTGTTGTTGAATTGGTTGTGGAGTTGTTGTTGATCTTTGAAGTTGGTTGTATGTATTACAAAGGGATTGGTTTAGAGCCCCGGTATCTGTGTTACCATCGTTATACTACCGAAATTTCGTTGCATCCTGACTGATAGTAGATGGGGTCGAGTTGGGGCGTGACACTGAATAAGACACCCACATACGAATCCCCAGTAGAAGTTCAACCATTACCGCCCAAGAACTCTCAAGCAGGAAGCCAAATAAAGGCTCAAATGAAGATGCCATCTAAAAATCCGAATAAGAACCTCACTGGTCATAAATACCTTAGAAGTATTCTCTGTTAGGAGCGCTGAGAAGATTCCAAGAAAACTCTTAGCAAGAAACCCGGTCAATCATACTATGAGAAGTTCCCAAGAAGTTTGCCAAGTAAGATCTCCAGAAACACCCGAATAAGAAATCCAGTATGTATACCAGCATATACACATACCAAATAAGGTCTTAAGTGAACACCAAATAGAACAACCAAATAAGTCCCGTCTACTGCTATCGAATGCTAAGAGTATTGCCAAAGAGAGTACTAAGGATTATACTGAGGAAACATTTCATAAATCAACTTTAATAGAAACCCAATAAGTATTTGAAATAATAATGTTGCTCTTTAGCTAATGACTTACATTTCATGCAATCTAACCATATTTTATTAACTCTTAACTACAATCAAAACCCAAGAAAATAGCTTTTAACCAAACTCAACACTAGAAGTACTAAGTAGCATGCTCTGATGTTATACTTTAGCCACTAAGTTATAACATTCTAGTTACTTAACGACAATCCAATTAAGGCATGCTCAAACTTCTAACAACATTATACTTACTATTTAAAACAACATGAATAATCTTTATACACCCTTTAATTCGTAAAACTTACATTCATTTACAAGTAGGTCACTAGCAAGTATTACCCTAATCAATGGCTCTTCTAGCATGCTCGAGATCCCTTTTTCATTTAGCTCTCTCAATTATATTCATAACATGTAGTAACCAAGTTAAATCACATAAACCACTTAACTACAACTAACTAACAAAGTTTAACTTCCACTCACCAAACATTTTCACTTAACACCTCAACTAAATCTCTTCTAGCATGCATTTGAGTATGGTAGCACTTATCTAACAACAATTTATCATTAGAGCAAGGATTTAACAACAAATCAACAAACTATTATTAAATCACCATCAAATATAAGAATCAAATTATCTTTAAATTAAAATATAAGCTATAAACTCCAACTACCCCTTTTTCCTAACTAACTCCAATTAAATTACCATCATGTTAAGTTATAGCATACATCTAAGCCCTAGAATACTTATGGCGCCCTTTACATGCATTAGACTAAGCATATGAGATGAACCAAAGGCCGATTACTAGATGAAATCCTCCAACCACTGAATCCTCACTACAACTCATCAACAAAACACCAAGTGTAGATTCCCTAAATGAGAAGACAAAGAAAGAAGCCTGAGAAGATGCAGCATATACAAGACCAAACTCCGAGGCTTCATCACCACTTGCCGAGGGAAAACTTTATACAAACTTACCAATAAGAAAGCCTAATAAGAACTCCAAAGAATACCTTTAAAGAATTCCGACCAGGAATGTCAGTAAAATACCAATAAAGACCAAAGTATGTATACTGAAGATATTACCGTGCAGTAAATCCGATAAGAATCCCAAATACAAACCTACTGAAGAGTACCAAAAGAAACACCCAAAACAATGTCTCAATAAGAAACTACCAAGGATGGCCCAATAAAACTGCCATACAAAACCCCAAAAGGAACCACTCACTTGAGACTGTTAAGCACAGAAGAATACATTAGAGGAATATTGACAACCGAGCTTCAACTATAACTCCAACTCCTAAATAAAGGCATTCCAATTTCAAGGCATTCCAATACACACATTACAAGCAATAATTCAAGCAATTAACAATTCACGAGATCACTTCGATTTACGAGATCAATTGGATTCATGAGAAGTCATTTCAATTAACGTATAACCACTTCTTTGCACACAATACAAACTTAGCACATACCACACAAGTATATCACTTAGATGCACACATCTCATTCAAGACACACAATCTCACATACAAGCACACACTTTCAAAACAAACCTAACAAGCACACAACCAAGGGTTATTACCCGACAAACCAAGGACCCTGCCCTGGCTAAGAGCTGTCTCAGTAGGCTTTGATACTACTTGTAACACCCTGATCCCTCGCGAGACCGGAAGTTCTAATAACCAATCTATACGCAACCCAATACCAAACCCGGGCATAACTTTTAGGGAAAACAGATGGAGTCTCCCCTATTTTTAAGACAAAACAAAATCTGCAAACATAATATAAATAGACCAATACCGTGTCCAACCATTTACAACTCCTCAAGGCCATCCGAGCCTTGGTTTTCAACAATTAAGCAAAACATATATACATTGTCACGCCCCAACTCGACCCTACCTACAATCAGTCAGGACGCAACAGAATTTCGGCAGTATAACGACAGTAATTAGGACACCGAGACTCTCAACCAACATCTCAGAATATCATACAACCAAACTCCTCAACCATTCAACAATCGACTCTTCAATTAAGTTAACAACATACAACATAACCATATTATACAATAATCATTCTTAGTTATACGCCTCCGTTCCAACATAATACATTAACTGAACATACATTTCAAAATAGATAATAAACTAACTTAGCAACCCGATCATAGTCAAAAGAAAGACTACTAAGTTAGCAACAACTAGTTCTTTATCATTACTACAACTTATACATCATTAACTATAAAGTAAATAAAAGACAACTAGAATAATATACAAGACTATAAGGTATACAACATCTCTAACATCAAGGACAAGACTCTGGCACATAGGACTCGTCCGTATATGGCACATTCTCAGCTTCCTAAGGCACGTACCCGTAATCTTGCTCAATAACACCTGTATGCATGCAATAATAGAGAGTGAGCTTATATAAAACAAGCTCAGTGAGGATCCGATAGATCTCTAACAGTATTTACTATACTCATTGGAAATAATCCTTTGAGCAGTAAACACACAATAAAACATCAATAACAATATAAATACATAACTATAATGACCAATCAATAAAGGATACTCTAGTTGGTGTAGCTCCAAACGCCATCACGATCTCAACCATTCTTCTTGTAACTCCCCATTACTCACGCACCCGAGGTACCTCACTAGCCTCACCCTCCATGACACCTCCATCATGCGAGCTAGAGGTAGTCTCTAGTAGTCATGCCGTTATCAACCCGACAGCTCGACGCCGCCCGAGAGGTGGCACACACATACCAAGACTCAACAATAATAATAAACAATCATTCACAATAGGACAATCTAGAAGAATTGCCTAGTTCCCAGTTCATCAATCATCAATCAATAATCATCAATAATCATCAATTATCATCAATATAACATCAAGTAATCATTTAAACAACAAACAACTAAGTTAGATGACAAAGTAGGTCATCCAACTTAACATGCATTAAACACACAATCAAACCCTAATCTAACCATTAACAACTCACAATTCAATCACTCAAACACCACCCAATCATCTAAAGGCTCAATTTAACAATTTAAAGAAAGACAACCTAAACGTCAAACAATCATATCTTACATTCTACTAATCCAAACAACTCCAAATCAGTTTCTAATACTCACCCATTCAATCAACTACATTAGCCTTCTCGGAAACCAACCAAGACACATCAAAATCCAGCCCAACAACCCTAAAACCTCAATGCACCTAGGCTGAAATTTTTGGATTTTCACACAAACATCGCAATCGAAAATTCGGCATTATAACGGCGCTACCACGTAATTAACAAACTTTTAGAAATCAATGGCAATCGATTCCAACCACAACAACTCAAGATATTCATCAAGTGGCCAATCTATCAACTTTAAATACCCGAAAATAAAAATTTATGCTACAATGGTTCAAATCTCACAAGAATACATATAAACGATCCATAACATGCACTGAACAATAATATAACTTCAAATTAACATTCTAACGGTTCAAAATGCAATTATAAGCAAAAACATAAAATATGACTTTTGAGATCTAGAATTTTTTTCTCACCTTTGATGCGAAACAAGCCTAGATATGCATGCAATGTGTGCCCAACAAGCAAAATCCAACTCGGCACGAAAAACTACGGACAAAAACTAGGTTTTTCTATGAAAATTTGCTTTGAAAACCTTTGAAATTTCTTTCTCTTTTCTCCCTTGGAGCTCTCAGCTATGTGTGTGTTTTTTAGGGTGTGTTTGTGCTTTGTAAGTGTGTGTTGATGTTATATCATGAAATGGTCAACAATTAAAAAATAGTCAAAGTTAATTTTTAGTCTTTTAATTCATTTCTTAGTCTTTTAATTCATTTTATTGACTATTTCTTGCTCAACTATTGAATTAACACCTAAATTAATTCTAGACAATATATTTTAGGTGACAAAGAGTTTTACATTAAAATAGTTTCACCCGAGTCGGCTTAAAACTCGTTTTCTTGCAAAAGAAAGTGTAAAAATCTTTAAAATTTCAAAACCGATTCCAAATCCGTTTTAATCAAACATGGGTCTATTAATACCCGAGGACTAGGTTTTAAAACATTTAAAACACCCCTGTAAAAATTTTAGCGGACAGGTGTTCAAAATACTATTCACCAAAACTGACGATAAAATTTCTGATTCTGTTTTTGATGAAAATTTCATGAATGCACACTTAGCACGTATTAGGAGTATTAATCACATATTTAACATATTCTAAGTCATATAGCACATAAACAGGTCAATTCACGCAAAACGAGATAAAGCACGCAAATCAAGATAAAGCAAAATATGGGGTCTCACATTCTCCCCCCTTTAAAGAAATTTTGTCCCTGAAATTCTTACTTGCTGAACGGAAAAGATCTGGGTACTGCTACTGTATCTGATCTCGCCTCTCCCAAGTAGCCTCCTTAATACCGTGATGCTTCCATAATACTTTAACCATCGGAATCTTCTTTGATCTCAACTCTCGTTCCATCTGATCAAGAATACGAATCGACCGCTCGTCATAAGTCAGATTCTCACGAAGCTGTAACGGCTCTGGCTCAAGAATATGAGAAGGATCCGGATTATATTTTTGCAAATTAGACATGTGAAATACATCGTGAACATTAGAGAAATTCTCCGGTAAAGCCAACCGATATGCTAACTTACCAACTCTACCAGTAATCTCAAACGATCCTACAAACCTCGGACTCAACTTACCACCCTTACCATAACAAGCAAACCCCTTTCGAGGAGACAATATCAAGAAAACCTGATCTCCGACTACAAACTCCAAGTCCCGACGACGCTTATTAGCATAACTCTTGAATCTGCTCTACGTTGTAACCATCTTCTGCCTGATCAACTGAACATTCTCAATCTTCTCTAGAAGCTCTGGCATGATAGTCGGATCAATCGTCTTCATCTCCTCTACCTCGTCCCAATACAAAGGTGAACAACACTTACGGTCGTAAAGAGCTGTAAAAGGTGCCATCCTAATAGTAGCTTGATAACTATTGTTATAGGCAAACTCGGCAAGTGGTAGATGTTTCTCCCAGTTCTTCCCGAAGTCCAGAACACAAGCCCTAAGCATATCTTCCAGAATATGAATAGTCCTCTCGGATTGATCGTCGGTCTATGGATGATACGCTGTACTGAAATTCAGTTGAGTACCCAAAGTCTCCTGAAGTTTCTCCCACAAGCGAGAAGTAAATCGAGGATCTCGATCTGAGACAATACTAGATGGAATCCCGTGAAGTCTAACAATCTGATCCAAATAAAGATCCGTCAACTTTGTAACTTCATCTCCCATTCGCATCGAAATAAAGTGAGCTGTCTTCGTCAAACGATCCACGACAACCCAAACTGCATCATTACCTCTTGGTGTTCTAGGCAACCCAGTGACAAAGTCCATCGTAATATGCTCCCATTTCCACTGTGGTATAACCAACAACTGAAGCAAACCTGTAAGTCATTGATGCTCGGTTTTCACTCGCTGACAAGTCAAACATTTAGATACAAACTGAGCAACTTCTCTCTTCATATTATTCCACCAGTAATGTTACTTCAAATCCCGATACATCTTGGTTCCACTAGGATGAATAGTGTATTTAGAATTATGAGCCTCCCCCAGAATATTTCGCCTCAAACCTGGTTCATCGGGAACACAAACCCTATTCCAAAACCGAAGAATACCATCCTCGTGCACTTTGAAGTCAGTCTGATCATCCGTGATATGATCCTTGATCTTTTGAAGTTTAACATCAAGTTGCTGAGCTTCTCTGATCTGAGACACCAATAAAGGCTGAATACGGAGATGTAAGTACATCACCCCAACCTGAGTTAACTCTGGTCTCCAATAAGTGAATTCCTCAAGAACCTCCCACTTCTTGATAGCCAAACAACAAACACTCACCTTACGGCTAAGAGCGTCTGCCACAACATTTGCATTCCCAGGCAGATAACTGATAGAACAATTATAATCTCCGAGAAGTTCCATCCACCTCCGTTGACGCATATTCAACTCCTTTTGTGAGAATAAATACTTAAGACTCTTATGATCAGTGAAAATCTCGAACTTACTGCCCCACAGATAATGACGCCACTTTTTCAGTGAGAAAACAACAGCTGCCAACTCAAGATCATGAGTCGGATAGTTCACCTCATATGGTTTCAACTTTTTAGAAGCATAGGCAATAACCCGGCCATTCTGCATAAGTACACATCCCAAACCCTCCTTAGATACATCGCTGTAAATGACCATATTATCGGTCCCTTCTGGTAGAGAAAGTACTGGAGCAATAGTCAATCTCTTTTTCTACTCCTGAAATCCACTCTTACACTTCTCATCCCAAACAAAACTAGTTTGTTTCTGAGTTAACTTAGAAAGTGGCTCGGCAATCTTAGAAAAGTCCTTGACAAACCTACGGTAATAACCCGCCAAGCCAAGAAAGCTACGAACCTTAGAAACATTCTCCGGACGTTTCCAAGACATCACCGATTCAATCTTAGTAGGATCTACAGAAATACCGCTCTGTGTGATAATATGGCCAAGAAAAGATATACGTTGTAGCCAAAATTCACATTTGCTGAATTTTGCAAACAATTGATGCTCCTGTAACTTCTGTAAGACAAGCCATAGATGTTGCTCGTGCTCCAATTCAGACTTAGAATAAACTAAGATATCATCAATAAAGATAACCACGAACTGGTCCAAGTACGGCTGAAAAATCCGATGCATAAGATCCATAAATGTTGCCAGTGCATTAGTTAATCCAAAGGGCATAACTACAAACTCATAATGCTCGTACCGAGTCCTGAAGGCAGACTTCGGAACATCCTCCATGCGAATCCGAAGCTGATAATATCCATGCCTCAAGTCAAACTTAGAGTAGACTTTGGCTCCCTGAAGTTGATCAAACAACTCGTCAATCAATGACAAAAGATACTTGTTGTTGATGGTCACCTGATTCAAACCACGATAATCAATGCATAACCTCATGGTACCATCCTTCTTCTTTACAAATAAAACAAGAGCTCCCCAAGGTAAAGAACTCTGCTGAATGAACCCCTTCTCTAACAACTCCTGCAACTGAGTTTTCAACTCCTTCAACTCAGCTGGTGTCATCCGGTATGCTGATTTAGAAAAAGGTTGAGTACCGGGAATAAGATTAATCACAAACTCCACATCTCTCTCTGGCGGTAACCCTGGCAACTCCTCGGGAAATACATTGGGATATTCCCGAATAATAGGTACTTCCTCCAGCTGTAGTTTATCCGATAGCTTGTTGATCAAAAAAACTAGATAACCCAAACATCCCCTACTTACCAACTTAACGACTTTAGTTGCTGAGATAACAAAACTCGTCTTAGCACCTCGGTTCCATACTACCTCAACTACTGGCTGATCTGGCAAATGAAACTGTACTAACTTCGTTCTACAGTTTAACTAGGCATCATACTTAGAAAGCCAATCCATACCCAAGATAACATTGTACCCCCAGATAGGAAATAAGATAAGGTCCGAAGGAAAATTATACCCCTTAACATGTATTTTACAATCCTTACATACTAAGTCAGTCACATACTTATCAATTAAAGAGGTACTAATCTCAACCACATAAGGCAATCTTTCAGGTTGCACATTAACACGTTGCACACAAGCAGGAGTAATGAAAAAATGCGTAGCACCAGAATCAATCAACACTTTAACAAGTTGATCAAGTATAAAGAAGTTACCTTCTACAACTGCAGTCTCCTCAGGCATCTCTTCCAAGTCAAATGCGTAGGCCCGAGCCTGAACCCGCTGCTGCTGAGGTGCACTACCAGTAGGTCTACCCTGATAACCCTGAGTCGCTACCTGACCCTCAGTCCTCTGATATCTAGGGCAATCCCTCGCCCTATGCTAATTGCTGCCGCAACCCAAACAAGCCCCTGACTTCACTTTGTAGTCGGCCTCCATATGGCCCTGGCGCTTGCAGTAAGTACACTACGGTGATGAAGCACTGACACTTCCCCTAGAAGAACCAGAAGCAGAGAAAGCAGCTATACTAGCCTGCTGCTGAGGTCTCACAACACTAGGCCTGTATTGACCTTGAGACTGGGTCGGCCTATACTGGAACTGAGCCTGATAAGACCCCTGCTGAAACTGCGGCCAATAATAACTCTGCTGACCCTACGGTCTGTAAGAGCTCTACTATGCTGGCGGCCTGTATACAACCTGCTGTACAAGACACCTATACATACCCTGCTGGCCTTGCGGCTGAAATGGCCTCTTGCTAGGCTGGCTAGATACAATCTGTTCCCCATTTCTCTTCTCCAGTCTAGAAGCTGCATCAAAGGCCTCAGTAAGTATATCATACCGATTCAGGGCCATCGCATCCTGAATCTCAGGTCTCAACCCCAACATGAACCTACGAGTCTTACGTTCCTCGTCAGCCACATACTCTGGTGCATACCGGGACAACCTAGTGAAAGTGGCCTCATACTAAGCCACTGAAGCATCTCCCTACACTAAGGCTAGAAACTCTGCCTCTCTCCGCTCCCTCACAATCCTCGGGACATACTTCGCCTGGAAAGCTAACAGAAAGGTATCCCAAACATACGGAATACCCTGAGTCTCCCAGCTAGTTTTCACCGTGCGCCACAATTCCTTTGCCTCATCATCCATTAAGTACACGGCAAAGGTGACCTTCTGCTCATCGGTATAATCAAGAGGGTCAAAAATCTTCTCAACCTTATTAATCCACGCCTCAACTTTCCGATCATCCGGCTCCCCCTGAAACCGCCGTGGATAATACCCTAAAAACTCTTTCAGTGTACCACGACCGTGGTACCCACCTTGTGCATTCAGTAACTGATTCTGCAATACTTGAGTTTGGGCAGCCTGCCCTGCCAGTAATTGTGCCTGACCGGCCATGATCTCGTTCATCCTATCAAAAGCTGAACCTATACAATCCTCACCCCTAACGTGGCTTAGTGCCACGTTTCTCGGAACCTTATCAGTTATCTCAGGCCTACCTCTGGTCCTCGGTCTTCCAGTCATTCTACTAATCAAAGAGTTAGCACATGTTATAGCACGTAAATAGGCTATAGACAATTATTAGCAAGTAAGCAACAATTCACATAAACACATAAATTACTTAAGTATCAATCACATAAACAAATTGATCACATAATCACATAAGTACTAAATCACATAATCACTTAATCACTTAACCATATTAACACATAGTTCACTTTTCTTTCACTTCATACATACTTTCATGCTAAGACCATTACCCCGACTGACAGCTAACATGTGCTCTGATACCACTTAAATGTTATGCTCTAACTCGACCCCACCTACAGTCAGTCAGGACGCAACGGAATTTCGGTAGTATAACGATAGTAATTAGGACACCGAGGCTCTAAACCAACCTCTTAAAATATCATACAACCAAACTCCTCAACCATTCAACAATCGACTCTTCAATTAAGTTAACAACATACAACATAACCATATTATACAATAATCATTCTTAGTTATACGCCTCCGTTCCAACGTAATACATTAACTGAACATACATTTCAAAATAGATTATAAACTAACTTAGCAACCCAATCATAGTCAAAAGAAAGACTACTAAGTTAGCAACAACTAGTTCTTTATCATTACTACAACTTATACATCATTAACTATAAAGTAAATAAAAGACAACTAGAATAATATACAAGACTATAAGGTATACAACATCTCTAACATCAACGACAAGACTCTGGCACATACGACTCCTCTACATATGGCACATTCTCAGCTTCCTGAGGCACGTACCCGTAATCTTGCTCAATAACACCTGTATGCATGCAATAATAGAGAGTGAGTTTATATAAAACAAGCTCAGTGAGGATCCGATAGATCTCTGACAGTATTTACTATACTCCTTGGAAATAATCCGTTAAGTAGTAAACACACAATAAAACATCAATAACAATATAAACACATAACTATAATGACCAATCAATAAAGGATACTCTAGTTGGTGTAACTTCTAACGCCATCACGATCTCAACCATTCTTCTTGTAACTCCCCATTACTCACGCACCCGAGGTACCTCATTAACCTCGCCCTCCATGATACCTCCGTCATGCGAGCTGGAGGTAGTCTCTGGTAGTCATGCTGTTATCAACCCGACAGCCCCGACAGCCCGACGCTGCCCGAGAGGTAGCACACATATAGCAAGACTTAGCAATAATAATAAACAATCATTCACAGGAGGACAATCTAGAAGAATTGCTTAGCTGCTGGTTCATCAATCATCACTCAATAATCATCAATAATCATCAATTATCATCAATATAACATCAAGTAATCATTTAAACAACAAACAACTAAGTTAGATGACAAAGTAGGTCATCCAACTTAACATGCATTAAACACACAATCAAACCCTAATTTAACCATTAACAACTCACAATTCAATCACTTAAACACCATCCAATCATCTAAAAGCTCAATTCAATAATTTAAAGAAAGACAACCTAAACTTCAAATAATCATATCTTACATTCTACTAATCCAAACAACTCCAAATCAGTTTCTAACACTCACCCATTCAATCAACTACATTAGCCCTCTCAGAAACCAACCAAGACACATCAAAATCAAGCCCAACAGCCCTAAAACCTCAATGTACCTAGGCTGAAATTTCTGAATTTTCACACAAATATCGCAATCGAAAATTCGGCATTATAACGGCGCTACCACGTAATTAACAAACTTTTAGAAATTGACGGTAATCGATTCCAACCACAACAACTCAAGATATTCATCAAATGGCCAATCTATCAACTTTAAATACCCAAAAATAAAAATTTATGCTACAACGGTTCAAATCTCACAAGAATACATATAAACGATCCCTAGCATGCACTGAGCAATAATATAACTTCAAATTAACATTCTAATGGTTCAAAATGCAATTATAAGCAAAAATATAAAATATGACTTTTGAGATCTAGAATTTTTCTCTCACCTTTGATGCGAAACAATCCTAGATATGCGTGCAATGTGTGCCCAACAAGCGGAATCCAACTCGGCATGAAAAACTATGGACAAAAACTAGGTTTTTCTATAAAAATTTGCTTTGAAAACCTTTGAAATTTCTTTCTCTTTTCTCCCTTGAAGCTCTCGGCTATGTGTGTGTTTTTTAGGGTGTGTTTGTGCTTTGTAAGTGTGTGTTGATGATATATCATGAAATGGTCAACAATTAAAAAATAGTCAAAGTTAATTTTTAGTCTTTTAATTCATTTCTTAGTCTTTTCATTCATTTTATTGATTATTTCTTGCTCAACTATTGAATTAACACCTAAATTAATTCTAGACAATATATTTTAGGTGGCAAAGAGTTTTACATTAAAATAGTTTCACCCGAGTCGGCTTAAAACTCATTTTCTTGCAAAAGAAAGTATAAAAATCTTTAAAATTCCAAAAAACCGATTCCAAATCCGTTTTAATCAAACGCTGGTCTATTAATACCCGAGGACTAGGTTTTAAAACATTTAAAACACCCCTGTAAAAATTTTAGCGGACAGGTGTTCAAAATACTATTCACCAAAACCGACAATAAAATTTCTGATTTCGTTTTTGATGAAAATTTCATGAATGCACACTTAGCACGTATTAGGAGTATTAATCACATATTTAACACATTCTAAGTCATATAGCACATAAATAAGTCAATTCACACAAAATGAGGTAAAACACGCAAATCGAGATAAAGCAAAATATGGGGTCTCACATACATTCCCCAAGTACCAAGACCATCCTAACTATTTTCTTTCAGACAATTACATACATGCAATGAACTCAAATCATAATATCATGTTACATTGACTAGCTTATCATACCACTCCAATAACCTAGTTAACTTAAATGACATATCTTTTAACACTAAATACATACTGTGACGCCCGAGTTTTAGCCATGCATTTAATTACTGTTACATCCCTTGTTTGCGCATTTACTTCTATGCCTTATTAACTGATTTTGTGACTACTATTCACTCCGTTTTTAAACTACTTTCTATTAGTTAATTAGCATTTTTATTAAATCATATTAATTGTGAAAGTAGTGGGAAAAATGTGCATTTGAGCTTAAGGCGATAGGAAGGCTCGTTTAGAAAATGACTTTAGTAGTTGAATGAATAGTGTTACGTAACTAACTTAGTTAATTAATTAGCTAGCATATATTTTACCACCTTAGGCTCGTTTCTAAGCTTTCAACGCACATTTTAGAAGCCATTTAATTACCCAACATGACCCCACCCCAAGTCCTACCTTATATAACATAACACAAGCACATTATAACACAAAAACAAAAAAATTCAGCTTGTGAACAGTGCCCAAACCCGACAGCCCATCCTTGCACTTGGGAGCATTTTTCCATCTTCAATTCTTCAATTCAAGCCAAGCCAAGCCTTGAGCAACTAGTGTAGGGTGTTTGCAAGGTTCCTAGGTGCTCCTACGCGTAGTGGTGAGGGATTTCATGACTTGTTTTTGCATTTTTAGATAATTGCTCATTTATTGATTTGTTGAAATTATGATTATATGTCATTGTAATTGTTATCTATGCTAATATACTATCTATATGAATGCTAGAGAACACTTTTGAACCGTCGTTTCGCAATTTAAACGGTTAGAATCGTTAGTTTGATTCTTAGGGTGAATAGTGACGTTTTTTTTTTAGGGTTTTGTGTAATTGCTCGAATTGGCTTGAATTAATGCTTCTAATTGATGCCTTAGGTACTAGTGAAGATAATTAAATAGCCCCGTACACTTGCATTGCCCTTAAATCGCCTAAAAATGGAAAATAGCCGACTTTAAGTTGGGGCTTTCGGGGTTAATGCGAATCCGGGTGGATTCGGGCTTCAATTCTAGTATCCTTAGGCTACCTAGGTGCTATAGATGCCTTGATATCCCTTGTTTGAAGCCCGGACAATGTAGGTGTGGTTTAAAGCCAAAAGAGGAAAATTGGGGCTTTCGGGGTAAACGCGGGCATTTGATTGAGTTCGAGGGTTGAGAGCGTACCTTGGGGGTTAGTTAGAAGGTTGGGAGAGTTTCCTTTGAAAATGAAATCATTAACTTTGGTTTAGAAGAGAAATAGTTCGAAAAACAAAGAGGTTTAGGTGCAATTTAAGTTGTCTCACACTTCTAAACCCATGTCAGGACTTCTTAAGTGTTTATATATGATTTTAAATTGATTTGGAGCTTTTGGAATGATTCTATGCTTATATGGTATAAGTTCATTTGTAAACTGCTTATTAGCTTCTATCTTTGCTTATATCCTAATTGTAACGAGGTCAACCTACTTTGTTGATCCTCATATGTGTTAATGCTTATATTATTGTTATTAACTTGCCATCGTTGAGTGCATTGCATAGTGGTTGCGCAACCATAGTGTCGGGGCGGATGTGTTGAATATCGGCTGGGCGGCAGAGGGCCTGCCGGTGGATATTCAAACTCCGTGCCCTATTCCCTCATTCGCCTGGTCCGGAGATTGCCAGGGGATATTGGGTCGTAGGATTCGGGGTACATCCGGAGTACACCCACTGGAGTGATTGGGGTTATGCCGGCTTATCGTGATCGTGCTCGTGGTTCGTGGATCGTGATTGAAGACCAGTAAAGATTGGTGTATATGGGATTGTTGAAATGTATCCTTTTAATTGTGTGGTTATTTAAGTTATCATTGATTCTTAAATTGTTAAAGTGTTATTGTTGTGTAATTGTATTATCTGTTGCATTGCACGCCCCGGGACTATATCCCTCACTGGGCAACAGTGGTTGCTCATACCTCGATATCTGTTTCAGGAGACGCTGAGGGTGATCCCCAGCTTGTTGATTTAGTTGAGGAAGAAGAAGTTCAGATCGAGCCTTTACCTTAGTTGCTGTGTCTGATTACTTGAGGTGGTTAATGATTTTGCTGTTATGTGGAAGACTCATCTGATTACTTTATGTACTATTTTGTAGCCCAAGGGTTATGTATATGCTTGTTGTATAAGTTGAAGATTAGTTGGTTGGGTTGTGGCTTTGAAAGTCTACGAACTGTAATAACTTTTATTCTTGCCTTATTTCCTTGCATGCTTGGGAAGTGGTTAGTTGATGTAGAATGCTTCATCCCTTAAGTTGTTTTATTGATTTCCTAGAATGTTATGAGTATTAGATTATGCTGTCAACTAGTTCTCGCATGCTTGTGTGTTTTGGAGATATTGTGTACTATAAGGCTCGGATGGCCTTATAGCTTTATTGTTTAATTAAGAAAAGCTTGCATGTGTTATTGGGACCTTGTTTAAGTGTTTACAGGTTTTTAGAATGTCCACGGTACAGAGGAGACTCTGTCCGTGTGTCGGGTCCGGACTTAACCTTTAGCTTGGGGGTTGGGTCGGGGCGTGACACATACAATACTTGAAAACATACATCTTTGCACCTTTCTACAACTCAGCCACATAACACGCAAGACAACTCTTCAAGCACAAACTTTCCAGCTAATACTGCTTTTCATGAAATATGGTGGTGAGGAGTGAGTATACAACACACGTATACTCAGTGAGGGCGGAACATATATCGAGGTAGAGAGAAAGAAGGTCGGGCAATATAAATAGGTACAGTTAGACAATATATCCAATAAAGGAATACAATTAATACAAACATCCAAATCAATAAGAAAATAATCAAAGAAAGCATTAACATAACCATTCAAAGCTATACTACACTTTGAAGGTTACGGTTCACTTATAAGAGAAATATACCGATCCGCGAGCATTTTATCAATCTCGAGCTTGATGTTGACAACAATGACGATAAGCGCGCAATCACCTTATAACTTCATTTGGGTGTACTCTGGATGTACCCCAACACATCTATGACCCAAATCTCTCAGGGCGACATCCCTAGCGAGAACAGGAATAGGACACGGAGCTAGAGAAACCTAACCCTGGCAGCCCGAGACTGCCTAGCAAGGCCCATCACTCATGCGCCTGACACTATGTAATACAATATGATAAACACCACGATAAATGAGCGAGGGCACCAAAGTGCAGATTAGTTGCAATAATCAATATAACAAGAATTTACAATATGTATTAGCAATTAGAACAGTAACTAAACAAGCAATACAAGTTCAACACACAGAAACTACAAGTAACACCATTCAATCTCTAACTTCCAAAGGCAATTGCGAGCAAACGAGGTCCAGGATTGGAAAACCATCTTCACTACTCTCACTTGGGCACTACAAGGCACGTTTCTATGGTACGAAACCTCACTTTCCCAACCGAAGCCCGAAAGTCCACCTAGTGCATTTGAACTACAGCTATGCTAATCGATCATTCAATTAATGCCACAACAGCGCCAAAATTGGTTCCATACACTCACAAGCCAAACCCCAACTCAATTCGAGCACGATCAATACTTGGTCAAACAACCCCTTTACGTTTCAATGCCTAATTCTCAATTTTAACAAAGGGTAATCCAATTTTATTGCACTATTAATCTGTCTAACACCAATATCACCTAACCAAATCAAGAAAACGCAATTTGGAACAAAATTTAAAAATAGGGGTTTACTATTCATATTTTTTACTATTCACTCAACATCTACAATGCAATATTCAACCACATAAATTGCTAAAAACTTATAAAAGTATGGTCTACTAACATCATAGAAAGTATTTCAAGCATCAGAACGAATTAAACGGCATTCTATAATCAATTGGCAAAAATTAAAGTTTAGATAGCAATTATTCAAATGCAAACATAACGATGCATCCTTCACCTTAGCCACTATTAGACGCTACGAAGACAACGTTGAAAGGCCCGGGAATGATCCTAAGAAAACTCAAGTAATTATTTGTTGATTTGTTTCGAAATTTTTCTTTCTTTTTCTCTTTCTTTTCCTCACGGCTTCAAGCCTTTCCTTTTCTTTGTTTTTGTTTTGTATTTTGCTTATGTAAGGCTTAAAAGATGACCAAATTTAAAAGGTCAAAGGTCAAAGTCTTAAGTCTTGGTCAATTTTGCTTATTTGGTAGGCATTTTAGTCAAAACAAGGCTAAAACTACAATTCTAATAAAGCTAACTAAAATACTAAATACTAAAAGTACTTAACACTTTTTTTTTATACTATTTGCTGAGGACTATAAATAATTCAATATCTTTCATTTTTGATACGTTACGCACGAACGAGCAATGGACGATTGCTATAAAAAGGATAAGTAATAATAGAAAAATATAATTTTTAAAAATTAAAATAGTTTAAAATTTACTCCAGGCTCGGAGCTACTTTTTCTATTTTGTTGAAAACAAAGTAAAAATGCAAGGAAGTAAATCTGAAATAATATAAATAATAAAAGTAATTAATATTCATTTCAAATAATTAATTTAGCTATTATTAGAATATTTTTGAAGAATTATGAAAATAATGTTAGAAATAAATGTTTAACTAAAATAAACACGAAATTCAATGCTAACATTTAAGATGACACTTAATTAAATGCCATTAAATACGTGTCGGGTTCGGGGTATCACACTTGTGATGGTCCTTTTACCTGTTATTTGAATTTTACAATCCTTGCATCCATATTTAGAAATGTACTTGGTACCCATGGGATTACTAACTTCTACATGACATACTAAGGGTGTAGAACTCCAGACCTAACATATAGATAATATATATAATTGCATATACTTATGTGCTATTTTTAGTGTTTGCGAATAGTTATGTGTTTACTTGAATGGTTGCACTTATTTTATAACTTTAATTGTCTTATTTATTCAAAATGTTCAAGTGCTATTTAAATAATCTATATGAAATAAATATTAATTATTTTATTTCTAGTATTATTTGAATTTATCTTTTTGCATTCACTTGTATATATTTGTGTGTATTTATTTCTTAAAAAGCTTATTTAAAGGATAGTTACTATTTATAAGAATTTTTGACTATTTTATTTTCTTAATTTTGAATTTTTTCCATGTTACTTGACATTTAGGAGACATGAATAAATTGAAATTACGTGCATAGTATATCAGGATAGTGAGATACAAAATGTTTAGTATCCCGTTATGAATAGTAAAACACACACAACACACGGTTTCACCCCAAAAACACACAACACACATACACGTTGAAAACACACACACGGTTGAAAAATGGAGAGAAGGAAGGGTGGAAACGCTCAACCTTGCATCCTAGCACGTTATTGGTAAGCTATTCCATGTTTTTATGCATTTGTTTTGTCAATTTTGCTTCTTTAAAGTTAGAACAAATTTATAAATTTGTTATATATATTGATTTATTGGTTTAAATTGCTTCTAATGATGATTATTAGGCTAGTAGATCATTCTTTTATGCTTTGTATAGTTGTTTAGCCATTAAAATGCACAAAATAAGTTGGGGAAGATGATGAATAGTAAAATCTGAAAATTGCGGTTTTCATTCCAAATTGCATTGTAATGGTTTGGTTAGGTGCTAGAAGTGCTTAGGAGACTAAATGTAACATCTAAATGGATTTTGGATTGTTAGAATTGATAAATTTGAATGAGAATTTAAGGGGGCCATTTGTGCGTTTTGGGTCATTTGGTTGTTTTGAGTGTTTTGGGTGCTTGTAGAGCTTCATTTTGGTTGGTTAAAAATTAATGAATGCCTAGCATGCTCATAGTGTCCTTCTGTTGCTTTGAAAATAGCCTTTTAGTTGGAACTCGTAAATGGATCGTTCGACCAAGTGTTGATTTTGCTCGGTTTAAGTGTTGGTATAATCTTGTATGTGCATGGAAGCACTTTTGGTGTGGTTGTGGCATTGATTGGGTGTCCGGTTAGTATAACTATAGTTCAAATGCACTAGGTGGACTTTCAAGCTTTTGTTGGAAAAATGAGGTTTCGTGGCATAAAGTCGTTCCTTAATGTGTCTAGGAATGAGTAGTGAAATCCGATTTCAAGTCTTGTTGTTCGTTTGAATGTAGTAGCTTGAGAAAGTTAGAGGAATGAATAGTATTTTGGTTGAGTTTTGTGGTTTTAGTACAAATGTGTGTTGTAGTGCTTACATTGGGTGCCATAAGTGTTATAGTAGCTAAATTGATGCCCAAAGTGGATATGTATGATTGGAGTTTGTTATGGTTGGTTGGAATGCAAAGGGCCAAGAGTGTGTGTTTGTGGTTAGAGGGAGTTGCTTGATTGGATGTTTGAATTAAGTACCATGAATGTTAAATTGACCAATTGTATGCTCGGATATATTAGAATGTAGGTTAAATTCGTGAGACTTGATTGATCATTAAATGGGGCTTTTTGATGGTTTTGGATCGTTGTATGTGTTGGGTGCCATGGAGGGTTCAATTGAGGTTCCTAGGTAATTGTAGATTATTTGGAGAGCTTGAGATGTGCTTTGCTTAATGTTTAGTAGTTGTTAGTTTTGAGAGATTTATGTTAAAAAAGAATAAGATTGGCTAGTGTGTCCTTGAAGTGGTCATTACTAATGGGTTTAGTTATATAATAGATGTGACAAATATGTCTAGTATGTTAAGGGTTGTTAAATGGTTATTTATATTGACTACTTTTGTAGTTGTTTATAGTTGATTAATAAGTAGTTTGATAGTTGGTTGAACTATTTAGTTGTATTGTGTGAACTAAATTGTAAATGATCTGTGGATTGCTAGTTTTGGCGCTAAGGGAGATTGGAAGAGTTCGTGAGCTATTGAAGTGGGGGATTCATACGTACTTGCATTCTAATTGATGATTGGTTATGATTATCTCCTACGTGAGTAATTGAGTTATTTTATTGTATTGTTACAAGATTTAATGTATATGTTATTTTCTATGCTATTGTCTTTGTGTATTATTTGAAACTTAAAGAATGTTGCATATGTGATTGCTTGAGTTTATGTGTTATTGCTTATTGATTGTAATTATATACGAGGGAAACCTACTTTGTTGTCTCTCATTTATGTGGTTATTGGATTATATTGTCATCATTATATTGAGTGTATTGCATAGTAGTTGTGCAACCATTTGGGCATGGTAGTGTCGGGGAAGTCGGACGGCATCGGGCTTGCCGGTATACCTTGGCTACCATGGTTGCCCTATCCCTCTCTCGCTTGGGCCCTAAGTCCTTGAAGAGTTAGGTCGTAAGATATCGGGCTACATCCAGAGTACACCCATTTTGAGTGTTTGGGGTTTATGCCGACACAGTGATCGAGGATCGTGGATCGAGGTTCGTGGTTCGTGATTGAAGATCAGGTGAATTATGGAGTGTTGGGGTTAAAGTGAATCATATCCTTTTTAATATGTGGTAACTTGTTATTTCAATTGTTCTTTAGTTATTTAAATGCTTTATTTGTGTTAACTGTTGCATTGCATGCCCCGGTAGACTATATCCCTCACTGGGTATAAATGATTGTATACTCACTCCTTATTACCCATCTTTCAAGTATTGCAGTGTTAGAAAGAATGTTCATGCTTGTGGTGTTTGACCCTTGCTTGAGAGTTAATGTGCTACGTGTGATGCACGAGACCTAGAGCATGCATACATCACTTA
Organism: Ehretia macrophylla; assembly: GCA_037974665.1. Lineage (NCBI taxonomy): Eukaryota > Viridiplantae > Streptophyta > Magnoliopsida > Boraginales > Ehretiaceae > Ehretia > Ehretia macrophylla. Next base: position 2,913,758 of record CM075779.1, read on the forward strand.
CTTGCATATATTTTGTGCATTTACTTGCTTAAATGTTTATTTGATATAAATGTGCAACTAAGTGTTTAGTTGTCTTTTATATGCAATTACATGTTTAGTTAAATTTTAATATTAAATTTTGAGTTTAATTATTTTAGTAAATAAATAAATGTGCATTTCTATTATTTTCACAAAAGTTTTTAAAGAAAATTGTACATTTTTCACTAAAAATACTATTTTTCAAAAGTTACTATTCATAAGCGTTTTCGACTGTAAAATTTTTCTGGTTTCGAATTTTTCCCATCTTATGTGACTTACGTGAGGCATGAGAAAAATATTGTTTTGTGGATAGTCTCTCGGAAAGAGTGAGATACAAAATTATTTCTCTATCATATGAATTGTAACCAACTAAATTGCATTTAAAGGACTTTTAAATTTCATTTATTGACTTTTTTTTTCTAAATTGTAAAACTAGTCTTCTAAATATTTTAAAATTTAGTCTACTATTATTTATTGATCCATGACTTTATAAAATTAATTTAGAAACAAATCAAAAAATTTAAAGTAGACGTTTTACGAGAAAAATTAACATTTTTTAGTCAAATAGTGAAAATCCACCAACGTCACTCATCCTTTGACTTGTTGACTTTTTTACGTAATATATTAAGGCCAAAAAATGCGTAAAAATGCAAAACTCAGCCAAAAAGGGTCCAAAATTAGCTAAAAATAGAAGTTACGGGAATAGTAAATTTTCTTTAAAAATTGTTCAATTTGATCTTCCAAGCTTGTAGAGTTGATTCTAAACCATCCAAAAGTTTCTTCCTTGTTTGCCATTGTCTTGTATGGTGAGAGATTTTCTTTAAAATTGCATTTTGGTTGAATTTTAATTTATGTTAAAATTTAAAGTTGTTGATAAATGCTTTGTTTCTTGTCATTATTACTTCAAATATACTTAAATATGTATGTAGATCAACTTGTAATTGGTATGTGCTTTGAATTAAGTCTTGAGCTGAAGGGGTTGTTTGACCAAGTGTTGACTTTTCACGTTTTGATTGGAGTTATAGTCCTAGTAATGCGCGGAAGCACTTTTGGTGCTATTGTGACATTGAATTGAAGGGCGGTTTGGGTAGTTGTAGTTCAAAATAACTCGGGGTCCTCCCGAGCTCCTGTGTCAAAAGGAGGGTTTTAATGCTTGAATAGGTGTCTATTAGCGTTCTTAGAGATGTATGATAGTTGGTTTGTGGAAATTGCACTTTGTGTTTCGACTGGAAGCTAAATTGTGTTGGTAAATAAAGAGAAAATAGGCTAAAGTTAGGGTTAATGTTGTAACTGTGTTGCAATGCTACTTTTCATGCTCATTTAATATCTATTAAATGGTTGGTTTGGAGTTTGTGCCTAATGATTATATATTGTGTGTAAGGGCAACCTACTTGTTGTTCCTTGATTATGTGATTATTCGGTTATCTTATTTGTTATCATCTTGAGAGCATTGCATTAGGGTTGCCCAACTATTTGGGCATGGTAGAGTCGGGGAAGCCGGGCGGCATCGGGATTGCAGTTATACCTCGACTACTATGGTTCCCAGTCCCTCTCTCACCTGGTCCGGAGATTGTCAAGGGGAGTTGGGTCGTAGAATTCGGGATACATCCGGAGTACACCCATTGGAGTGTTTGGGGGTTATGCTGGCTTATCGTGGTTCGTGGATCGTGTTCATGGATTGAAGAATTTGAGTGATAAGGGTTATCGATTGTATCCTTTTTAAAGTGTGGTATTTAATTGCTTCTTACCGTATTTTGCTTATTGCTTATCTACTGCTTCTATGTTCAATTGTTGCATTGCACGAATCCCGTATAAATGTTTCCCGTATATTGTTCCCTTCCCTCACTGGGTATACATTAATTGTATACTCACTCCTCAATTATAAATCTTTCAGGTTATAGCCAAAGGAAATGAAGTTCGTGTTTCACGATAGATCATGCTTGAAAGGATGTATAATGTGTTATATGATGTGGATTGTAAAATACTGTAAAGATATTCTTTCAATGAGTTTTATGTAGTCTGTGTATAAAGGAATGTAATTCAAGTTAATTAGATCTAATCATAGTTTATGAAATACGATAATATAGTTAAAATTCAAAGCATGTTTGTAGCTAATTTAGAGGTAAGAGTTTGAATAGTCATGGAGTTTGGAATTGTATATTTATTGGTGAGATTATTGTTGAGAACCCAGGCTCGATAGCCTTGAGGAGGAGTTGTATATGTTTGGACAGAGTACTGGTCCATTTATATGTTGTGTGCAGGTAAACTATTCGTCCTACAAATAGGGGAAACTCCGCATGTTTTCCCTACATTTTGTGACCGGGTTGGAATTGGGTTGAGAATAGCATGGTTATTAGAGCCTCCGGTCTCGTGAGAAATCGAGGTGTTACGAGTAGTATCAGGGCTTAGACAGCACTCAGCCAGGAAAGGATCTTCGGCCTATTGGGTAGTGACCTTGATTGTGTGCTTGTAAAGTGTGTTACATGGATAGAGTGTTATACGTGGCTTGTGTGCTAGTATGTTAATGTGTTATGTGCTTGGAATGTGCAAAGTTGTGTATTAGTGTAAGCTTTATGCAATTGTAACTATTTTATGGTTTAGGTGGCTTTGTATGATTATATGATTGCATGATTGATTACTTGCCTAAGTGTATAATTGTCTAAGTGAATAGCATGCTAGCATGAAAGTAAGAATATGAAAAGTCTATTGCATGAGTTGTAACTATATACCTCGCTAGATAACTAGTTGTATTAGGGTTTATATATTGACTACCCAATATTTGCATGATCACCAGGCTGGGTAATGTTAAAAATTATCTTTTGTGCATTAGACTGATAAGTTAAAGTTAGAGTAAATGTTGATTACATGTTGTTAAATGGTATTTGAGCTTATGTTACATATAAAATGTTTAATACAATGTATGAATGGGTATTTAAGTGAATGTTAATTTATGAGAGTATAGCATTTAAGTTAGAATCATATTAGCATAAAATTCACATGATAGATTGAGTTAATCTTGAATGTGTGTGCAAGTTTCAGAGACTTGTATGTTCTTAAATGAAAATGTACATTATGTACCATACTTGTGTAAACTGTGAAAGATGTGCACTATGTGTAATTATGTGGCTAAGTGTGCATTTATGTAACTTAATTGTACAATAAGCGAAAGGATAGGGTGATATGATCTAATGTGTGATTATGTGTATATTTAGTTGATTCTTAAAGTATTACTTATCTTGATTAGCAGTGGTACATATGATTTAACTTTCCGACATAAATTGTTATTTATGTTAAGATTACTTGGCAAGTAAGAGTAATTGATAGAAAATTTTGGTAAATCTAATAGTTGCGTAATAGTCTAAGTTACTAACTGTGTCTATGTGGTATATACATAGTATGTGGAAACTACATTCAATTAGTTGTGTATGTGTTATGAAATGTATGCTTTATATGGTCTCGACTGCATGCATACATATTACCCCTTTGGATTGATAAGTAATATCTCTTCCTATAGAAAGACGGCCAGCAGCGGATTTTCTAGGGATATGAACCAACAAGAAAAAAGAGCAGATGATCAGTTGACTATCGGAGGTTAATGACTGGTATTCAATGCTTGAAGTATGATATTCAGCAATCGGGTGTGAGTATTTTCTTCACTATTTTCTCTTGGTATATGGAATTGGGACTCTTATTTGGTAATACCCTTGGTATTTAAATCAAAATTTTCGATTGGGCTTCTTATTCGATAGCCATACCTGAACTTCTCATATGGTATTCTTTCCTAAGGATTCATCTTCGGAATTCTGTGACAGTAATTTTGTTTGGTATCCGGCGTTAGAAATCAGTGCATTTATTTGGAAATCTATTCGGAGCTTTTGTGAAGAAATTAGTATTCTTCTTCTGTGTTTCTCAACATTTGGTACTTAGTATTTGTGAATAATCTTTGATAGTTGCCTTATTAGTACTTGCTTAGGAATCTTAATTGATGGTTAGTTTAGGCGTGCTCATTCGAGGGCCTTACTTGGATAATACAATAATTATTACTTGCAAATTCTATATGGGGCTCCTTTTGGTCTACTTGAAGAAGTTCTTTGAGCAACACCTTCTCTGGATGTAGTTGGATTATTTGGTTGCATTTGTACATCGAACTTCTCCTAGGCAATCTCATGCGGTATTCTATAATAGTATTCTTATTGGAACTCTTATCTACATTCTTATTCGGCATTCGTGTTGGTAGTCTTCGTTGGGATTCTATCTGGAAGATCTTATTTTAAATAATACTCTGTTATTCGTTCTTGGTATTTTCTGTAGTATTTACATTGGAGGATTCTTATCCAGAGTGTCCAAGAATGCCATGCCTATGTGGGGTCTCTTAATTGGTATCCACGTGTAGGTCACGCCCCAACTCGACCCCACCTATAATCAGTCAGGACGCAACGGAATTTCGGCAGCATAACGACAGTAAATAGATTTCCGAGGTTCTAAACCAACCTCATAAAACATCATACATCCAGCAATTCCTCAATACAAACAACAACATACAACACAACCATATTATACAATAAACCATCCTCGTTATACGCCTCCGTTCCAACATAACATACAATACCTCAACCTTATCATACATTTCAAAAATAAGTTGAGACACAACTACAACTTAACCATAGACAAAAGAAAGCCACTAAGTTAACATCGTTTGGATCATCATCTTTCAACATCTATTACAATAAGAACCACAAAGCATATAAAAGTCTATTAAGCTAATACACATGACATTAAACAACATATAATCATGGATAAGACTCGGGAATATATGACTCGTCCACGTAAGGCACATTTTCCTCCTCAGGAGGCACGTACCCGTAATCCGGCTCTGCAACACCTGTAAGCATGCAATAATAGAGAGTGAGCTTATATACATAAGCCCAGTGAGGATCCGATAGATCTCGACAGTATTCACTACGCTCCTTGGATTTAGTCCTTTGAGCAAGTAAACACACAACAACATAAATAATGCTATCATCACATAACTATATAACCAATCAATAAAGGATACTCTATTTGGTGTAGCTCCAAACGCCATCACGATCTCAACCGTTCTTCTTATAACTCCCCATTATTCACGCACCCGAGGTACCTCACTAGCCCCTCCCTCCATGACACCTCCGTCATGCGAGCTGGGGGTAGCCTATGGCAGTCATGCCGTTATCAACCCGACAGCCCGACGCTGCCCGAGAGGTGGCACACACATACCAAGACTCCATAATCATCAATCATCAATCAATCATCAATCAATCAATTGGGAGCTCAGCAACAAAAGTGCCCGATTCCCGAACTCAATAATAATCAATCAATAACATCAATATAACATCAATATTAAATTAAACAACAAACAACATAGTTAGATGACAAAGTAGGCCATCTAACCGGACATGCATAATATACATAATTAAACTCTAAATTACTCATCAACAACTCACCATTCATCACTCGAACACTACCCAACCATCTAAAGGCATCGCTCAAGAAATTAAAGAATGACAACCTAAACTTCTAAAATTCATAACTTACAATCTACTAATCCAAACATTGACAAATCAGTTCCTATCACTCACCCATTCAACCTACTACATTAGCCCTCTCGGAAATCCACCATAACACCTCCAAATCATGCCCGATAACCCTAAAACCCTAAGATGTCTTGGCTGGATTTTCTGGATTTTCACACAAACAATGTAATCGAAAATTCGGCATTACAACAGCGCTAACACGTAATTGTCAAGTATTTAGAAATCAACGGCAATCGATTTCGATCAACACAACTCATTTAATTCAACTTTGAACATTTTAATCAAAATTAAATACCCGAAAAATAAAAATTATGCTACATCTGACAGAAATTCGTAGTATTAGTATATAACGATCCCTAGCATGCAAGGAGCAATAATCTATCATCAGATTTCAATTCTAACGGTTCAATCTTCATTTATACGCAAAAACACAAAAATGACATTTTGAGATCTAGAATTTTTCTCTCACCTTAGATGCGATATAAGCCTAGGAATGCGTGCTATGCATGCCCAACAAGCAGAATCCAAGTCGGTGCGAAGTTCTATAGACAAAAACTAGGTTTTTCTTTGAAAAATTGGATTGAAAAGCTTTGAAATCTCTTTGGCTTTCTCTCCCTCAAACTCACGGCAATGTGTGTGTGTGTGGTGGTGTTTTGTGTTGTATTGAGTGTGTGTTGATGACAATAGCTTATAAGGTCAATAATTAATTAAAGTCAAAGTTAATTTAAATAGGTATTTTTGTGTTTTAATGACTTTAATTGCATTTTATTGCTCACCAAGTTAAAAATAATTATGCAACCCCCATGATATCTCAAGTGGATTATTTTTAGGTGACAAGAAGTTTTACAATCCAACAATTTCACCCGAGTCGGCTTAAAACTCGATTTTTGCAAAAGTCGGTGTAAAAACCCTAATAAATTCTTAAGCCGATTTTAAAACAGTTTTCATCAAACACAGGTCTATTAAAGTCCGTGGACTAGGTCTAGAAGGGTTAAAAAGACCAGTTTCAAAATTTTAGCGGACGTGTTTTGAAAATACTATTCACTGAAAATCGACGATAAAATTTCTGACTCCGATTTTGATGAAAATTTCATGAATGCACATTTAGCACGTATTAGGAGTATTGACATCAAAATTATAACTTTCTAGGTCCTATAGCACATAAACAGATCATATGCACGCAAAACGAGGTATAGCACGTAAAACAAGATAAGCAGGAAAGTGGGGTTTCACAGTTTAGGCGTGCTCATTCGAGGGCCTTACTTGGATAATACAATAATTATTACTTGCAAATTCTATATGGGGCTCCTTTTGGTCTACTTGAAGAAGTTCTTTGAGCAACACCTTCTCTGGATGTAGTTGGATTATTTGGTTGCATTTGTACATCGAACTTCTCCTAGGCAATCTCATGCGGTATTCTATAATAGTATTCTTATTGGAACTCTTGTCTACATTCTTATTCGGCATTCGTGTTGGTAGTCTTCGTCGGGATTCTATCTGGAAGATCTTATTTTAAATAATACTCTGTTATTCGTTCTTGGTATTTTCTGTAGTATTTACATTGGAGGATTCTTATCCAGAGTGTCCAAGAATGCCATGCCTATGTGGGGTCTCTTAATTGGTATCCACGTGTAGTACCTTTTCTTGGCAACCGGTAAGAAATATTTGAGGTTGGTTACCCAGAGTTCCATGTAGAAGACTTGGGCTAGAATGGCGGTAGTCGATATGGAATTCTTTTGAGAATGGAAGAATTGCGCAGACGCAATTAGCTTAAGGGGGAGAGGATGTGACGCCCGAGACCTAGAGCATGCATACATAACTTATTTGCCTATATTTTGTGCATTTACTTGCTTAAATGTTTATTTGATATAAATGTGCAATTAAGTGTTTAGTTGTCTTTTATATGCAATTACATGTTAGTTAAATTTTAATATTAAATTTTGAGTTTAATTATTTTAGTAAATAAATAAATGTGCATTTCTATTATTTTCACAAAATCTTTTAAAGAAAATTGTGTATTTTTTACTAAAAAGACTATTTTTCAAAAGTTACTATTCATAAGCGTTTTCGACCGTAAAATTTTTCCATTTTCAAATTTTTCCCATATTACGTGACTTACGTGAGGCATGAGAAAAATATTATTTTGTACATAGACTCTCGAAAAGAGTGAAATACAAAATTATTTCTCTATCGTATGAATTGTAACCAACTAAATTGTATTTAAAGGACTTTTAAATTTTATTTATTGACATTTTTCTTCTAAATTGTAAAACTAGTCTTCTAAATATTTTAAAATTTAGTCTACTATTATTTATTGATTCATGACTTTGTAAAATTAATTTAGAAACAAATCGAAAAGTTTAAATTAGACGTTTTGTGATAAAAAGTAACGTTTTAAAATCAAATAGTGAAAATCCACCCACATAACTCATTCTTTGACTTGTTGACTTTTCTACATAATATAAAAAGATCAAACAAATGCTTAAAAATGCAAAAACCAACCAAAAATGGTCCAAAATCTGCCAAAAATAGGAGTTATGGGAATAGTAATTTTTCTTCAAAAATTGCTCAATTTGATCTTCCAAGCTTGTAGAGTTGATTCCAAACTATCCAAAAGCTTCTTCCTTGCTTGACATTGCCTAGTGTGGTGAGGGATTTTCTTTAAAATTGCATTTTGGTTGAATTTTAGTTTATGTCAAAATTTACAAATATTGATAAATGATTTGTTTCTTGTTATTATTGCTTCAAATATGCTTAAATATGTATGTAGAGCAAACTTTTGTAGTTAGTTAGCTTTTTGAATGGTTGAAAATGGTGGTTGATGAATTAAAGAAGATGATGAATAGTAATTTTGAGGGTTTTTGTGCAATATTGATCCTAGGCTTGTAACTATTCAATCTATTGGTTCCTATAGTGCTATTGGACATAGAAAAACACTTATGTGAGATTGGAATGAGTTTTACTTGAGTAGTTGCTTGAAATTAGCTAAAAACGACCCATTTTACAAAGGGGTTTCGGGGTAAATGCGAATTCGGGCACGTTTGGGCATCATAGTTAGCGTTTAATAGGTGTGGAAGTACTAGAAATGCATTCATTTCGCTTAATTGAACTCCGATTAGGGGACTTGTAGTGTAAACACATAAAGGAGAATTTCAGGGCTTTAGAGGTAATTGTGGTTTAAAGTGTGGTTTCATGGTTTTGAATGATCCCATAATGTGTATTTAGAAGTGTAATATAGTTGGGTTATTAATTAGGGAACTTGTAATTGGTATGTGCTTTGAATTAGGTCTTGAGCTGAAGGGGTCGTTTGACCAAGTGTTGACTTTTCACATTTTTTATTAGACTTATAGTCTTAGTAATGCATGGAAGCACTTTTGGTGCTATCGTAGCATTGAATTGAAGGGCGGTTTGGGTAGCTGTAGTTCAAAGTGACTTGGGGCCCTCCCGAGCTTCTATGCCAAAAGCGAGGTTTTAAGGCTTGAGTAGGTGTCTATTAGCATTCTTAGAGATGTAGAATAGTTGGTTTGTGGAAATTGCACTTTCTGTTTCGACTGGAAGATAAATTGTGTTGGTAAATAAAAGGGAAATGGGCTAAAGTTAGGGTTAATGTTGTAAGTGTGTTGCAATGCTACTTTTCATGCTCATTTAATATCTATTAAATGGTTGGTTAGGAGTTTGCTTGAGTTTCATTTGTATGAATATGAATTTGCGCTAAAGGAGTTTAGTTTAAAAAGTTGAGATAATTACTAGTAATTGGCTTTCAATTAATTAATTAAGAACTTAAAGATAGTTACGTAGAATGTTATTTCCTTTTGGAAGTTCGTAAATTGAACTATATGTTTACTTTGTTTGAGATTGAGCGAATATGCCTATAACTTGTTCATACTACTTATTAATTGTATTATAGGTGTGAAGTTATGCTTATATAACTTATTGGTTAAATGTTATATATTGTTTCTTCTAAATAAATTGTCATTGCTAGTTAATGTATATGTAATTATTATACTATTGTCTTCGTGTAATACTTGGCACTTAAGAAATGTTGCATATGTAATCGCTTGAGTTGTGTGTTGATTGAGTAATGAATTGAATGCATGCTAAACAATGAAATATATTGATAGTTGTGTGATGATAATTGAAAGAATGGTACATTTAGAAGTTCTGGGCTAATTCTCACAGGTTTGGTTTTAAAAGGTGAGAGAGTCTTCATCCTTATGTGCATAATGGTTTATTTTCTTGTTCAATAGATTATATGATTTAGTACAATTGTTAAGTAATGTGTGTAAAACCCCACTTTTCTATCTTATCTCAATTTGCGTATTTTATCTCGTTTAGCATGAATTGACCTGTTTATGTGCTATATGGCTTAGAATGTGTTAAATATGTGATTAATACTCCTAATACATGCTAAGTGTGCATTCATAAAATTTTTATCAAAAACAGAATCAGAAATTTTATCGTCAGTTTTAGTAAATAGTGTTTTGAGCACCTATCTGCTAAATTTTTTACAGGGGTGTTTTAAACATTTTAAAACCTAGTCCTTGGGTATTAATAGACCCGAGTTTGATTAAAACGGATTTGGAATCGGTTTTGGAATTTTAAAGATTTTTACACTTTCTTTTGCAAAAAATCGGGTTTTAAGTCGACTCGGGTGGAATTGTTTGAATGTAAAACTTCTTGTCACCTAAAAATAAACTACTTGAGATAGTTTAGGTGTTGCATAAATGTTTTGAGCAAAGAAATAGCTAAAATAGAATTAAAAGATAAGAAAAGACTAAAAATAACTAGTTTCCACCTTTGACTTTGATTTAAATTGTTGACATTTGCATAATATAACATCAACACACAATTGCAAAGCGTAAAACACACTCATTTTACACCTACATGGCCGAGAGCTTCAAGGGAGAAAAATAAGGTTTTTTACTTAGTTTTCAAAGCAAAACTTCATAGAAAGGCTAGTTTTTGTCCGAAGTTTTTCGTACCAAGAAGGATTCCTCTTGTTGGGCACGTATAGCACGCATATCTAGGCTTGTTTTGGATCAAAGGTGAGAGAAAAATTCTAGATCTTAAAAGTCATCTTTTGTATTTCTGTGTATAATTGAATATTGAACCGTTAGAATGTTAATTTGAAGTTATATTATTGCTCAGCATATGCTAAGGATCGATTATATATATTCTTATAAGATTTGAACCGTTGTAGCATAAATTTTTATTTTCGGGTATTTAAAGTTGATAGTTTGGCTATTTGTTGATTATTTTGAGTTGTAGTGGTTGGAATCGATTGCCGTCGATTTGTAAAAGTTTGTTAATTACGTGATAACGCCATTGTAATGCTGAATTTTCGATTGCGATGTTGGTGTAAAAGTCTGGAAATTTCAGCCTTGACGCATTAGGGTTTTAGGGTTGTTGGGCTTGATTTGGATGTGTTTTTGTTGGTTTTCGAGAGGACTAATGTAGTTGATTGAATGGGTGAGTGATAGAAACTGATTTGAAAGCAGTGAAGTGACTTCCTGTGGAAGGCACGAACGTGACTAAGGTACCCTGGGTAGGGGCTTAAACTGAGACAGGGACTGCTACTGTAACACCTCGATCCCTCTCGAGACCGGGAGTTCTATTAATCAATCTAATCGTAACCCAATTCCAAACCCGGGCATAAAATTTTAGGGAAAACGGACGGAGTCTCCCTTGTTCCTAGGCAAAATGCAAACCTGTGACAACATATAAGTGGACCAGCACCGTGTCCAACCATACAAACACCTCAAGGCCATCCGAGCCTTGGTTCTCAACAAGCGAACACAAGTAAATATACATTTCCAGTTTAAAAGCTAACCTATCTCTTCCCATCTTTGACAAGTACATTCATGCTTGACAATTAAACTATACTAACCAATTGCATAAAATAGACTATCATACCATTCTAATAAACCTAGTTAAGTTAATTACATAACTTTTAACACTAAATACATACAGTACATGAAAACATACATCTCATGAAAGTAAAATCTTTACATCTTTGACAACTCAAGCCACATAGCACGCAAGGCAACTCTTCAAGCACGATCTATCACATAACCACGAACTTTCCAACTAACATGGCAATTCCTGAAATGTGGTGGTGAGGAGTGAGTATACACAACACGTATACTCAGTGAGGGCGAGACAGATATCGAGGTGGAGAGAAAGAAGATCGTGCAATGCAAATAAGGTAATTAAGCAATATATATCCAATAAGATCAACAATCAATATAATCAACAATACAATAACAATTAAAGAAGGCATTAACACAACCAATCAAAGTTATACCACACTTTGAAGGTCACGGTCCACTCATACGAGCAATGTACCATCTCACGAGCAATACATCAATCTCGAGCTTGATGTTGACAACGATGACAATAAGTGCGCAACCACCTTATAACATCCACTAGGTGTACTCCGGATGTACCCCGACACATCTACGACCCAAATCTCCCAGGGCGGCACCCCTAGCGAGAATGGGAATGGGACATGGAGCTAGAGCAAACCAAGCCTGGCAGCCCGAGACTACCCAGAGAGGCCCATCACTCACGCGCCTGATACTATGCAATGCAATACGAGATACAAGCAATAACGAGCGATAACACCAAAGTACATATTAATATCAATTTTCAATATATCAATCACTTAAAATCAATAGTAGCAATTAATTGACATTTCAAGCTAGATCATCATTATTAACAACAAGAACACCGATTAAACAAGCAATAGCAGTTCAAACACGAAAAATGACAAATATCACTATTCAATTTCTAACTTCCAAAGGCAAGACACATTCCTATGTCACGAAACTTCACTTTCCCAACTGAAACCCGAAAGTCCACCTACTGCGTTTGAACTACAACTATGTCAACCAGACACTCAATCAACGGCCATAACAGCGCCAAAAGTGCTTCCATGTCCTCAATAGCAAAACCCCTAACTCAATTCGAGCACAGTCAACTCTTGGTCAAACGGCCCCTTTACGTTTCTTTGTCTAATTTTCAATTTTAACAAAGGCCGATCCGTTTTTATTGCACATTTTATCTTTCAATCACTAATGGCACCTATCCAAATCAAGAAATCGCAATTCGGATCAAAATCCGAAATTCTAGGATTTTACTATTCAAAATTCACTATTCATTGTTCTTCTCCAATTTTAAATACGCAATTTTAGCCGTAAAAATCGCTAAATAACTAACAAGCAATGCTCTACAAACTCAAAGGAAGCTATATCAAGCAATTATAGGCATTATAACACAATATATATCAAATTTGAAAATTTGAAACAATAATCAAATTCAAATAAAAATGCACAAAAACGTGAAAACCCTCACAGAGATTGACGAGGAAGACCCACAAGGACCCGAGCCACGACCCCCGAGCAATTCCATGCATGATTGTAGAAGATAATTGAAGCAAAATTATTTTTTTTCTCCTTGGAAGCATTCGGCCATTGGGGAGGGGGGACAAATGGGGCATTTTGCAATTTGTTTTTATGATCATTTTGTTTGATTTTTGGCTATTTAATAAGTTGACAAAGCTCAAGGGCAAATTGGTCATTTAGCAAAGTCAAAATTCAAGTTAAATTGGTCAACTAAGGCTATTTTGGTTATCATTTGGTCTAGCTCAAGTTAAAACAATGCAATTAGATGGAAAACTACTAAAACTAGCTAAATTAAACTAAAAACATTATTCACGAAATTCAAAAAATATTTCTCTAACTCTCATTTTCGAAATGCTACGATCGAACGGTCAATAAACGATCGCTAATCAAATAATGAGCAATAATATAAAACTATAATTTTTGAAAAGTAGAATAGTAGAATAGTTTAAAATTCACTCCAGACTCCGAGCCATTTTTCTCGTTTAATTGAAAATCGAGTAATTTAATGCAAGAAAATAAAACTGATTATTAAAATAATCAAAATAATCAATATTCATTTAAAAATAAATAATTTAACTATTTCTAGAATATTTTCAAGAATTATGAAATTAATGTTAAGATACAAATAAACAAGTTAATATAAACACGTAGTCAAATACAATTAAATACTAACATTTAAGATGACACTTAATTAAATACAAGAGAATAAATCCAATTACTATAATTAATAGAAATAGGTAATAATCTTTTAATTAATCAATATAAAAATTATTAAATACTTCCAAAAGAAATATCAAAATAGTACAAAATGGTTGATTTAACTAATTAAGCATTTAATTAGATGCAGTCAAATGCCATTAAATGCATGCCGGGTTCGGGTTATCACAACTACAAGGCACTGGTACTGAATAGAAAACCGAAGATAAAGAGACTTCCATTGCTAAAGGAGGGGCACCACTCACTCCTCTTTAAGTTAAGTCTTTAAGCATATGAGTCTTTGACTCCAATTGAGAGTTGATCTTGTTGCATCGGATCTAAAGGATCGGAACTCTTCTGCTGCTGTTTGGATTAGTAGAATGTAAGATATGATTATTTGAAGTTTAGGTTGTCTTTCTTTAAAGTATTAAATTATGCCTTTAGTTGATTGGGTGGTGTCTGAGTGATTGAATTGTGAGTTGTTAATGGTTAGACTAGGGTTTGATTGTGTGTTTAATGCACGTTAAGTTGGATGGCCTACTTTGTCATCTAACTTAGTTGTTTATTGTTTAATTGATTTTTTGATGTTAAATTGATGAAAAGTTGATTATTGAATGATTATTGATGAACCGGGAGATAGTCAACGTGAAAGGTTGTCCTTCTGTGATCTAAATGTTTATTTTATTGTTGAGTATTGGTATGTGTGTGCCACCTCTCGAGCAGCATCAGCTGCCTAGTTGATAATGGCATGACTACCAGAGGCTACCCTCATCTCGTATAGGCGGAGATGCCATGGAAGGCAGGGCTAGTGAGGTACCTCGGGTGTGTGTGTCATGGGGGTGATAAAAAGTTGGTTGAGATCGTGATGGGGTTTGGAACTACACCAACTAGAGTATCCTTTATTGATTGGTCATTATAGTTATGTGTTTATATTGTTATTGAAGTTTATTATGTGTTTACTACTCAAAGGATTATTTCCAAGGAGTATAGTAAATGTTTTAGAGATCTATCGAATCCTCACTGGGCTTATTTTATATAAGCTTACTCTCTATTATTGCATGCTTACAGGTGTCTTCGAGCAAGATTACAGGTACGTGCCTCCAGAAGAGGATAATGTGCCATATGTGGACGAGTCCTATGTGCCAGAGTCTTGTCCTTGATGCTTGAGATGTTGTATAATTTATTAGCTTGTATATTAAACTAATTGTGTTTTATTTACTTTGTAGTTTATGATGTATAAGTTGTAGTAAAGATAATGAACTAAATGATGCTAACTTAGTAGTCTTCCTTTTGTTATGATTAGGTTGCCAGGTTGTTTCAATCTATTTTGCATTGTATATTAAGGTTAAGGTATTATGTTGGAATGAAGGCGTATAACTAAGAATGATTATTGTATAATATGGTTATGTTGTATGTTGTTAACTTAATTGAGGGGTTGATTGTTGTATGCTTGTGGAGTTTGGTTGTATGGTACTCTGAAGAGGTTGGTTTAGAGCCTCGGTGTCTTAATTACTATCGTTATACTGCTGAAATTCCGTTACGTCCTGACTGATTATAGGTGGGGTCGAGTTGGGGCGTGACAATATGTGCCTAATGATTATATATTGTGTGTGAGGGCAACCTTCTTGTTGTTCTTTCATTATGTGATTATTCGGTTATCTTATTTGTTCTCATCTTGAGTGCATTGCATTGTGGTTGCACAACCATTTGGGCATGGTAGAATCGTGGAAGCCGGGCGGCATCGGGCTTGCCGGTATACCTCGACTACTATGGTCCCATTCCCTCTCTCACTTGGTCCGGAGATTGTCAGGGAGAGTTAGGTCGTAGGATTCGGGGTACATCCGCAGTACACCCACTAGAGTATTTGGGGTTATGCCAACTTATCGTGATCGAGATCGTGGTTCGTGAATCGTGTTCATGGATTGAAGAATTGGATTGATAAGGGTTATCGATTGTATCCTTTTTATAGTGTGGTATTTAATTGCTTCATATCGTATATTGCTTATTGCTTATCTACTACTTCTATGTTCAATTGTTGCATTGCACGAATCCCGTATAAATGTTTCCCGTATATTGCTCTCCTCCCTCACTGGGTATACATTAATTGTATACTTACTCCTCAATTATGAATCTTTCAAGTTATAGCCAAAGGAAGTGAAGTTCATGTTTTACGATAGATCGTGCTTGAAAGGATGTATAATGTGTTATATGGCGTGGATTGTAAAATACTGTAAAGATATTCTTTCGATGAGTTATATGTAGTCTGCATATAAAGGAATGTAATTCAAGTTAATTAGATCTAATCATAGTTTATGAAATAGGATAGTATAATTAAAATTGAAAGCATGTTTGTAGCTAATTTAGAGGTAAGAGTTAGAATAGTCTTGGAGTTTGGAATTGTATATTTATTTGTGAGATTTTTGTTGAGAACCCATGTTTGGATAACCTTGAGGAGTTGTGTATGTTTGGACACAGTATTGGTCCATTTATATGTTGTGTGCAGGTAAACTATTCGTCCTAAAATAGGGGAAACTCCGTCCATTTTTCCTAAATTTTGTGACCTGGTTGGAATTGGGTTGAGAATAGCATGGTTATTAGAGCATTCGCTCTCGTGAGGGATCGAGGCGTTATACTACGTGGCGTGGGTTGTAGAGATGCCATTTACGAGTTGTATGTATTCAATGTAATAAGGAATGTAATCAAGTTAATTAGATCATTAGAGTGGTATGAAAAGCTAATTTATGTAACAGGTTAGTATAGATTAAATTCAAAGCATAAATGTAATTGTTAAAAATAAAATAGTAGGTTAGTATACCAATTGTTGTAAAATTAGGAAAGTACTTTCAACTACTGCTGCAACCTCTGGAATCTCCTCTTGATCAACAGCGTAGACTCGGGCTTGTACCCTCTGCGCCGATGCATTTCCAACGGCCTGATTCGGTGCACTCGTGCTTGTACCCTCAACATGCCCCTTTTTACTACAATAGTTGCACATAACATTCTTGGCAGTAGTAGCACTACTTGAGGAACCACTGATCGATTGAGTAATTGAAGCACTCGGTTGTGGTCGAGTAGGGGCTGATCTAGCTTGACTTGAAACTTGACTCTGTGTCACTGTCACGCCCCAACTCGACCCCACCTACAATCAGTCAGGACGCAACGGAATTTCGGCAGTATAACGACAGTAATTAAGACACCGAGGCTCTAAACCAACCTCTTTAGAATATCATACAACCAACTCCACAAACCATTAACAACCAACTCCTCAATTAAATTAACAACATACAACATAACCATATTATACAATTATCATTCCTTCAACAATCCGTTCATAGTTATACGCCTCCGTTCCAACTTCATACATAAACTGTACATACATTTCAAAATAGATTATAAACCAACTTAGTAATCTAAACATGATCAAAAGAAAGACTACTAAACCATCATACATAAGTCTTATAATTGAGTAAGATATATAATATAACATATTACAACAACTAAGACAAATTCATGGCAATGACTCCGGCACACAAGACTCGTCCACATAAAGCACATTCTCAGCTTCCTGAGGCACGTATCCGTAATCTTGATCGGTAACACCTGTGAGACCCCGGTCCTGAATTTATGTGCAAATACTTGTTTAATTGTTATTTACGTGCATTTGATTATTTAAATTGTAAATTACATGCTCTTACTTGTTTAAATTGATTATTTGTCACATAATGTATAATTTTATGTTTATTTCTTTTATTAAATGAAATATGTGCATTCATATTATTTTTCTAAGAATTTTTAGTGAGAATTGCATTTAAAGTGTTTTAAGTTCTATTTGTTGATGTTTTTCCTAAAATTTTTAAAACTAGTCTTTTAAACTTTTTAAAAACTAGTCTACCATTAAGTTTTGATTATTGGTTTAGAAAAAAATTGAATTTGCAACAAAATATGATATTAAAGTTGAGTTTTAGCGTGTTAAAATAAAGTTTTTAAAGCAAATAGTGATTTTCCACACACATATATTATCCTTTGATCCTTTGACTTCATTTTAACACCCTACAACTTCAAAATCTGCCAAAAAATACTCCAAATCAGCCACCAAACCCTTATTACGGGAATAATAAATTTTATGAAATTTTGGCTCTTTAAAGGTGTAAATGAAGGAGTTGGAAGCTCAAATTGCATATTCGGACTCATCTTGGCATCCTCTATCTTTCTACCATTTGTTTTTCGTATTTCAGAACAAAAACTTTGTGAGGAATTTTTTCATTTTCATGGAGTTTTAAAGTTTATGTTCAATTTTGCAATTTTCGGATTTTGCCATTAATATGCCATAACATGCTTGATTCTTATTCTAGAGACCTTGTATATGCATTGGTATAGCTTGAAAATAATTTTTTAACAATATTTCACATGTAGAAGATGATGAATAGTAAAAAATATGAATAGTAAACTCTTGTGTTTTAGCTTAATTTATTGCTTCAAATATGCTTAAATAAGTATGTAGAGCAAACTTTTGAAGTTAGTTAGCTTCTTGATTGGCTAGAAATGCAAAATTCAACTTGGAGAAGATGATGAATAGTGCTAAACTAGGGTTCCGAAAAGAAGTTACAATTTAATTCGATTCGAGGTTTCTAGTAGTTGCGAATTAGGTCCTTGAGCATGGAAAAAATATTCGTTATACTTGCCATGTGAAAATTTTGAGAATTTTGATCAAAATAGGCTACTTTAATTGGGAATTTCGGGGTTAACTCGAATCCGGGTACGTTTTGAGGTTACGGCTAGTCTTTATTAAGTATTGAAGCCTTAAAAGTGCCTTCGTTTCGCTTGTTTGGATTCCGGAATTGGTACTTATAGTATAAACGCACAAAGAGGAAATCGGGGATTTAACGGTAAACGAGGTTTAATGGGTGAACTCGAGGGTCCTTGGGGTGCCATAAGGTGTGGTTTGAAGGATATGATAACTCGTTTGAGAATCTTGAACCTTGCCTTTCGGTTTGGAGCTTAATAGCAAAGATTGACAAAGGGGTTTCGGGTTGAAAGTGAATCCGGGTGCGTTCGGGCATTAGGGCTAATGTCTAGTAAGTGAGGAGGTGCTAGAAATGTATTCGCTTCGCTTAATTGAGCTCTGATTAGAGTACTTGTAGTGTAATGCATAAATAGGTAAATTTGGACTTTTGGGGTAATTGTACTTTAAAATGAGATTTCAAGGGCTTAAATGGTGCCATAAAGTGTCATTAGAGATGTAGTATAGTTATATTTGAGGTTCATTATCTTGTGTGAATATTAGAATCTAATTTGTAAGCATTTTGAAGGAGTTTTGTTAGAGTTTATGTAAATTAGTTGAGCTTATTGCATGATTAGCTATTTGAGTTATTATAATTGTTATATTTGTCTATTGAATGAGTTATAAATTGTAATTTGGGTGAATAAGCATGATAATAATTATAGGTCATGTTTATAGTTGGATTATGTTTAAGTATTAAGTGTGTTTGTATAGAAAGTATATCTTTTTGAGTGAGATCTTATGAGTTAAGTATTTGTAAATATGTCTAAAGGAGGTAAAATCTTTGCTTGCTAAGTTATTGATAAAGAAAATCAGTACATGCATGCAAGAAATTCAATTAAAAACGTTGAGAACTTAATGTGTGTATGTGTTCAACCGTGGCTGTCCAGATTTTTCAGCAAAATTGAGGCAACTTCGCGCTTAAACTGTATTAATTGGAGAAGGATTAGGGGTTGAGTTATATACCGTTAGAAAGCCTTACGAGTCTAGTTTCTATAGCTTTTTATAGTGCATTAATCAGAGTTGTCTAGAGCAAGTTATGATCATTTTGGTGAGATGTGTCAGAAATGCCCTGTTACGCGAGAATCTGAATTTTGTTGTTATTTTGCTATAGTAATGATATAATTCAGTTCTAATTGGATGTATTCGATCAAGACCTTATTGTGTAGTGTCATTGGATGATTAATAACGTAATGGGGCTCTTATAGTTATGTTATTTTCATGAATTGTATTTGAAATCTAATTGCTAGTAAAGTTAATTTAAATTGAAAGCTATTCTATTCGACTGTGAATGAGAAATACTAGTAGAGTTGTGATGATCACCACCTTTAGACATAGGTAATGTTTCTATATATGCTAAACAATTCAATTGTTAGAATTAGTTGTTGTTATCAATGTGCAACTAGTGAACACTTAGAAAGGTCAAGTAAACTATGTGGAAGAATGTGTTTAATGCTTTTTGAAACTACATGTAAGGTTAATTGTAAGTTGATAGTTGTCTATTATATGTTAAATGTAATTAACTTAAGTTAATACTACTAGTGATATGTTAGAATCTTAGCTTTAAGTATAGTTATTTTACTAAAATAGTATGTTAGTTATTAAATGGTTGATATATATCTTTTCTTTTAGTTGATAAATGCATTTCTTTCCCTATATGCTAATGTTGGGCTATCTTCATAGAGATATTACTAACTATTGTAAGTAAAGTAGAATATGAATTAGAAGTTCATTAAAGTAGTAAAAGACTGGGTAGTGTCATTGTGAATGAATGTGTCATTTGAACATTAAAGTAACCTAACCTTTATTATCTATAAATTCTTTGGAAAAAATCTTTGAGTTGAGTTAATGGCTAGTTTATTGTTATGTGGAGTGAATTAGTTTCTTGTGCAAGTTATTAACTAAAGAAAAATGAGAAATAGTATGAGTAACTGCAGGCTCATGTGTTGATTTTAGTTAAACTAAATTCTAGCTCGGTTTATATCTAGTTATAGCTTGCTGGTTGAATCATTCTCCTTTAAGTTTTTGAACTATCTTCTTAATAAACTTGTAGACTATTAAAAATATGGAATATATGTTAAGTTAACGTATATAAAAGTGGTGTTTTGTTAAAAATAGAATTCTAATAGATATTGTATATATGCTAAATAAGCGAAGTTATAAGTTAGCTAACCTACATGAATAATTAATGAATGTTATAGTTAAAGAGTAATTGAAGTAATGTTTGCTCATAGGTTCAAGGTGACTGGAAATGATGTGATTCAAACTTACATCTTGGAGCTCGGTAGAGGTGAGGGACCTGCATCCTTACGTGCATTATAGTTTATTTTCTTTCTAAAAGAGTATATTGTTTAGTATAATTGCGTAATTGATATATGCTTATTGTTGCTAAATTGTAACTTGGTGGGAGAACAACTTACTTTTTGTCCTTAAATGTGTTTCCTGATTATATTGTCATTGTTATCATTCTTGCATTGCATCGTGGTTGCGCAACCTCATTGTCGCGGCGGATGCGATGGCCTCGCTGGGCGGCATCGGGCTTGCCAATGT
Organism: Ehretia macrophylla; assembly: GCA_037974665.1. Lineage (NCBI taxonomy): Eukaryota > Viridiplantae > Streptophyta > Magnoliopsida > Boraginales > Ehretiaceae > Ehretia > Ehretia macrophylla. The sequence goes on from CM075779.1 coordinate 2,934,775, forward strand.
TGGTTGCCTTAGCTCCGTCTGTTATTCCCTCACTCGCCTGGTCCAGAGATTGCCAGGGGATGTTGGGTCGTAGGATCGGGTACATCCGGAGTACCCATTGGTGTAAGGGATGCCGGCATATCGAGATTGAGATCGTGGTTCGTGGATCGGGGATCGAAGACTTGGAGTTATAAGGGTTATTGATTGTATCCTTTTAAAATGTGGTATTAGAATTGTTATTCATTGTTTATTTATTGCATTAATTGTGTTAAGTTGCTGCATTGCACGAACCCTGGTATACTGTTCCCGTTTCCCCTCCCTCACTGAGTATACCAGTTGTATACTCACCATCGTTTCTAACACCTTTCAGGTTCAACACCTTCGCAAGGTGATATAGGGAAAGCTCGAGAGTTACCTTATTTGCTTGTGATGACTTCCATTATTAGTACCTGCGAATCCATGTGAATTTGTAAAGTGGTTTGAATTGTAATTTGATTGGAACTATAGAAACTCGGCTTGTAATTGTATTGGATCTTGTTTGTATTTAATTTGTAGGTGGTCTGTAATAGCTTAATGGACTATGTTATTGTTTATTGGTCGTGTATGCTTGATTGGGTGAATGGAGTTAGACCATAGTTTTGTAGTTATAAATATTGTTTACAGGTTTTGGATTATCCTATAAACAAGGGAGGTTTCATTCGTTTTCTCTCGTTTCTTGTGCCTTGGGAATGGAATTGGGAACTCCGGTCTCGTGAGGGATCGAGGCGTTACAACACCTGTATGCATGCAATAATAGAGAGTGAGCTTATATAAAACAAGCTCAGTGAGGATCCGATAGATCTCTAACAGTATTCACTATACTCCTTGGAAATAATCCTTTGAGCAAGAAAACACACAATAACATCAATAATACTATTATCACATAATCTATAATGACCATTCAATAAAGGATACACTAGTTGGTGTAGCTCCAAACGCCATCACGATCATAACAGCCTTCTTGTGACTCCCATAAACTCACATACCCGAGGTACCCCAATAACCTCTCCCTCTATGACACCTCTGTCATGCGAGCTGGAGGCAGTCTCTGATAGTCATGCCGTTATCAACCCGACAGCCCGATGCTGCCCGAGAGGTGGCACACACATACCAAAGACTCAACAATAATAATAAACATCATTCACAGGAGGACAGTCTAGCAGAACTGCCTATCTCCCGACATCAATCATCAATCAATAATCATTAATAACCATATTATCATCATAATAACATCAATAATCAATTTAACAACAAATAACTAAGTTAGATGACAAAGTAGGCCATCCAACCGAACATGCATTAAACACACAATCAAACCCTAGTTTACTCATCAATAACTCACAATTCAATCACTCAAATACCACCCAATCAACTAAGGCTCAATTCAACAATTTAAAGAAAGATAACCTAAACTTCAAATAATCATATCTTACATTCTACTAATCCAAACAACTCCAAATCAGTTTCAAACACTCACCCATTCAATCAACTACATTAGCCCCCTCGGAAACCAACCAAAACACATCCAAATCATGCCCAATAACCCTAAAACCCTAGTATGTCATGGCTGAAATTTTTGGATTTTAGCACCCACCTCACAATCGAAAATTCGGCATTACAACGGCGCTACCACGTAATTAACAAACTTTTAGAAATCGACGGCAATCGATTTCAACCAATACAACTCAAGATAATCAACATTTAGCAAATTAATCAACTTTAAATACCCGAAAATAAATAATTATGCTACAATAGTTCAAATCCCGTAAGAATATATATAAACGATCCCTAGCATGCATGGAGCAATAATCTAACTTCAAATTAACATTCTAACGGTTCAATAATTATTTATACGCATAAACACAAAATATGAGTTTTGAGATCTAGAATTTTTCTCTCACCTTTGATGTGTTTTGATGCAAGAAACATGTAGAATGGACGCCCAACAAGTGAAATCAATCTTTGAATGAAGTGATTTGGACTTGAATTGCAAAATCTATGTGAAAAATGCTTGAAAACCTTTGAAAAATGTCTTCTTTCTTCTCCCTCATAGAATTTCGGTAATGTGTGTGTAAAATGAGTGTGTTTTGTGTTGTTTTAATGTGTGTTGGTGATATATTAAGCAAAGGTCAACAAATAAAAGAAAGTCAAAGGTAGAAACTAATTATTTTTAGTGCTTTCTTGTCTTTTAATTCATTTTCTTGACTACTCTTGCTCAAATTAATTATGCAACACCTAAACTATCTCAAGTAGTTTATTTTTAAGTGACAAGAAGTTTTAGATTCAAACAATTTCACCCGAATCGGCTTAAAACTCGATTTTCTGCAAAAGAATGTGAAAAGTCATATTATTTATTTTCAAATGTCTTTTGAACGCACAATTAATCTAAAATCATTTAATACCATATTTAAATACATTTATATTAATATATACTAGGTCAATGAAAGTCAATGCAAGAATCGGATTTAGAAGAAATTACTATTTGGCTAAAAAACGCTACTTTTCGCCCGAAAAGTCTATTTAAATTACTATTTCGTTTCAGAATCAATTTTTATCAAACATGGGTCTATTAATAATAGAGAACTAGGTTTTAAGATGTTTAAAACACCCTTGTAAAAATTTTAGCGGATAGGTGTTTAAAACACTATTCACAAAAATCGTCGATAAAATTTCTAATGCCGATTTTGATGAAAATTTCATGAATGCACACTTAGCATGTATTAGGAGTATTAATCACATAATTAGCACATTCTAAGTCATATAGCACATAAACATGTCAAATCACGCAAATCGAGGTAAAGATACGCAAATCGAAGTAAATACGAAAACTGGGGTTTCACATTTTCCTCCCCTTAAAACAATTGCGTCCACGCAATTCTCAAGATGACAGACAATTAAATCCTCAATCGTTACACTTAACAATACTTCTCTTAGTTCTCATTTATCTCTTAGGATGACACCTAACCAAAGACCTCAAAAGAACAAACTATGTTGACTGCAAGATGATTATCATAATTCCAATACAATCTTCAGTTCATAATTCTCTCCCACCTAATATCATATTGCATATGAAAGAATTCGTAACTCCGAAGTCTTAGCATGACACCACTACTTATCAATCATCCCCTACTACACAAAAGAGCTCTATGAACACCCCGAGGGTTTAAAAACTCATTCATGATAACATGAATGATTACTGATCAAGGGAATATCTCAAAAGTGACATTGGTCAGAATATAGCTCTTATGAAATTTACAAGGAAATAAGAATATGGGAAGTCATATTCGAGCCAACAATCAAGGGAACAAGAGGTCAAACAAGTTACAGAATCAAGAGGCTAATAGTTTAATAAGAAAGCATGATAACTAGGATATGGAATGTCGCAGCACCTATCAGCTAAATAAGTACGAACAAAGGATTATGACGGATCAAAACAGTGCTGAGTATGTTGAACAAGCAGTCCTGAACAAGTAAACATTTCAATTCGCGATGATTGTTCAAGGGACCAACAAGTAAGTTGTACTTGTGGTGAAATGAAATTAAGAAATAAGAGATGATTAATTCAATAGAAAATATGAGTGTCAAGATAATGAGTATCTCAACACGCAATAACCAAAGAAGTATAAATAAGAAAGGACAGTACTAAGAATATTAAATGAGCAATTACAAGCAAAGTAATGGCTCAGGATTTAATAATAAAACAATAGGATTAACAAGGATCAACAAGAATGACAATGATGTACTTAGGTAAGGAGTACATCAAGCAAGTGAAATTCGAACAAGTAAAATGGTATACCAAAGGAAAAATTACTTTCAAATGAATAGTAATAGGATGAAATGAAATATATTTAAATCAATGGCTGGAGATATAGAGTGAAATATAGAAGTCTCAAACCTTAACTCCAATAAACGACATTGCTATAAGAAGCAAATATGAATGTTAAGAATATAAACAATGTCAAATGAGTATAGGATACATTAATCCAATAAGTAAAACTTTCAAGAAACAATTGATAGGCTAGAAAAGTGTAACTCTCTCTCAAATAAGTAAGAATAGAGTAGAAAAGAATAATAAGACCAATAGAATAGGAAGCACAAAAGAGGTGTCCCACCTGCACATTTAAATACCAACAAGTCCAATCCTACAATCTATCTTCCTCCAAAACAAGACACTAAGGAGATCTAGAGTACCTAAGAAGTCATACCAATCACCAAATAAGATAAATCACTCCAAAATTTTACATTTCGTACCAGACCAATCACCAAACAAGATAAATCACCGATTACCCAACAAGATTAACTAATGAAGACTCCAAAATCTGATAACACAATACAGATTCATACTAACCCATTATAACACAAAAGAATCCCCAATCAACAATTTAGAAGGTCATACCACCTAGATCTCAAAAGCTCAATGTAGGCAAGTAAATGTTCAGTTACCAAAATGCATTCTTATTTCCTCAAATAATTCTATCTCCCAACAATTACATCTTCGAATAAAGTAACTTTAGTCAGGAATCACTCTAATTGTCTCCAAGGTTTAAAGATCAAAACTCCAAAATATCCATTAATAATATAGCAATCCCAAATAGTAGAAATATTCACATGTTATACCACACTTCATTCCATTCACAAATATACATCACTAATTCCTCAAATAAATTCATTCTAAAATAACCTCAAGGAAGTATAGTATGAGTTGAGACTCCAAAAGTGTGTAATCACAACCTCACGGAAACCTCAACTTATGATCCATCTCCAAGTAATAACAAGTTAAACATGGCAACAAAAGTAATTATAATCATCAAGATACATTGCTATTTCCACGAACAACTTCATTCTCGCTAAAGGAACATCAAGAATAGATCCATTAAATAGAGACTAAAATCCATAAACATAACAATTAAAATCTCACTGATAAACTACTAGACTAATAATAATTCAAAATCATGGCCTAACTCTATTTTCGAAAACTCTTGCAGTCATCCTTACTTCACCCAAAAGAATCACCTACAGTTATATCATATATACAATTATATCTCATGAAAACAAGTACCAACATATTACATGATTATCATATATTATAACATTATCACATAACACACAATTCAACATATAAGAAGCCAACATAACATAAACATGTTATATCACAGAAGTAAGTTATAAACTATTAAAGTCACATAAGCAACAAACTTCACATAAGACAAGTTCGTCACGTAGTTTCACATAAGCTAGTTATAAACAATTAAAACCACATAAACAACTAACTTCACACAAGGCACTTTGATCACATAAAACACAATTGTCACATAATACACATTAATCACATAATGCACATTAATTACAACACATTGAGTACGTAAGGCACGTTGTCACATAAAACATATTGACCACATTAGTTCATTTAACACATAAAGCTTATTGATCATATAGAAAGTTAAACACATAAGTAAATTAATCACATAAACATATTAACATATGTTTCACTTTTCTTTCAATTAATACATACTTGCATGTTTAGACCACTACCCACATTCCGAGGATACCCCGGCTGACAGCTAATCAAGCTCTGACACCATTTAAATGTCGCGCCCCAACTCGACCCCACCTACAATCAGTCAGGACGCAACGGAATTTCGGCAGTATAACGACAGTAATTAAGACACCGAGGCTCTAAACCAACCTCTTCAGAATATCATACAACCAACTCCATAAACCATTCAACAACCAACTCCTCAATTAAATTAACAACATACAACATAACCATATTATACAATTATCATTCCTTCAACAATCCGTTCATAGTTATACGCCTCCGTTCCAACTTCATACATAAACTGTACATACATTTCAAAATAGATTATAAACCAACTTAGTAATCTAAACATGATAAAAAAAAGACTACTAAACCATCATACATAAGTCTTATAATTGAGTAAGCTATACAATATAACATATTACAACAACTAAGACAAATTCATGGCAATGACTCCGACACACAAGACTCGTCCACATAAAGCACATTATCAGCTTCATGAGGCACGTATCTGTAATCTTGATCGGTAACACCTGTATGCATGCAATAATAGAGAGTGAGCTTATATAAAACAAGCTCAGTGAGGATCCGATAGATCTCTAACAGTATTCACTATACTCCTTGGAAATAATCCTTTGAGCAAGTAAACACACAATAACATCAATAATACTATCATCACATAATCTATAATGACCATTCAATAAAGGATACACTAGTTGGTGTAGCTCCAAACGCCATCACGATCATAACAGCCTTCTTGTGACTCCCATAAACTCACGCATCCGAGGTACCCCAATAACCTCTCCATCCATGACACCTCCGTCATGCGAGCTAGAGGCAGTCTCTGGTAGTCATGCCGTTATCAACCCGACAGCCCGATGCTGCCCGAGATGTGGCACACACATACCAAAGACTCAACAATAATAATAAACATCATTCACAGGAGGACAGTCTACTAGAACTGCCTATCTCCCGGCATCAATCATCAATCAATAATCATTAATAATTATCAATAATCATATTATCATCATAATAACATCAATAATCAATTTAACAACAAATAACTAAGTTAGATGACAGAGTAGGCCATCCAACCGAACATGCATTAAACACACAATCAAACCCTAGTTTACCCATCAACAACTCACAATTCAATCACTCAAATACCACCCAATCAACTAAGGCTCAATTCAACAATTTAAAGAAAGATAACCTAAACTTCAAATAATCATATCTTACATTCTACTAATCCAAACAACTCCAAATCAGTTTCAAACACTCACCCATTCAATCAACTACATAAGCCCCCTCGAAAACCAACCAAAACACATCCAAATCATGCCCAATAACCCTAAAACCCTAGTATGTCATGGCTGAAATTTCTGGATTTTAGCACCCACCTCACAATCGAAAATTCGGCATTACAACGGCGCTACCACGTAATTAACAAACTTTTAGAAATCGACGGCAATCGATTTCAACCAATACAACTCAAGATAATCAACATTTAGCAAATTAATCAACTTTAAATACCCGAAAATAAATAATTATGCTACAACGGTTCAAATCTCGCAAGAATACATATAAACGATTCCTAGCATGCATGGAGCAATAATCTAACTTCAAATTAATATTCTAACGGTTCAATAATTATTTATACGCATAAACACAAAATATGAGTTTTGAGATCTAGAATTTTTCTCTCACCTTTGATGTGTTTTGATGCAAGAAACATGTAGAATGGATGCCCAAGAAGTGAAATCAAGCTTTGAATGAAGTGATTTGGACTTGAATTGCAAAATTTATGTGAAAAATGCTTGAAAACCTTTGAAAAATGTCTTCTTTCTTCTCCCGCATGGAATTTCGGTAATGTGTGTGTAAAATGAGTGTGTTTTGTGTTGTTTTAATGTGTGTTGGTGATATATTAAGCAAAGGTCAACAAATAAAAGAAAGTCAAAGGTGGAAACTAATTATTTTTAGTGTTTTCTTGTCTTTTAATTCATTTTCTTGACTACTCTTGCTCAAATTAATTATGGAACACCTAAACTATCTCAAGGAGTTTATTTTTAGGTGACAAGAAGTTTTAGATTCAAACAATTTCACCCGAGTCGGCTTAAAACTCAATTTTCTGCAAAAGAATATGAAAAGTCATATTATTTATTTTCAAATGTCTTTTGAATGCACAATTAATCTAAAATCATTTAATACCACATATAAATACATTTATATTAATATATACTAGGTCAATGAAAGTCAATGCAAGAATCGGGTTTAGAATAAATTACTATTTGGCTAAAAAATGCTACTTTTCGCCCGAAAAGTCTATTTAAATTACTATTCCGTTTCAGAATCAATTTTTATCAAACATGGGTCTATTAATAATAGATGACTAGGTTTTAATACATTTAAAACACCCTTGTAAAAATTTTAGTGGACAGGTGTTCAAAATACTATTCACAAAAATCGTCGATAAAATTTATGATGCCGATTTTGATGAAAATTTCATGAATGCACACTTAGCATGTATTAGGAGTATTAATCACATAATTAGCACATTCTAAGTCATATAACACATAAATAGGTCAAATCACGCAAATCAAGGCAAAGACATGCAAATCGAAGTAAAGACGAAAATTGGGGTTTCACAGTCATGCCTCAACCCAATCCCATGCTATAGGTCAAGCTCGAACCCGAAACATAGACGGAGTCTCCTCTGTACCGTGGACAATCCAAAACACTACACTCGGTAGAATACACACCAGACAACAATACACAATTGAAGTATGATAATATCTTTAAAAAACATGCATTATTCATTAACCAAACATGATTTAAACCCAAAATCTCATGCATACTACACATGTACTTATGCCACTAAGTAGTTACTGTTAAATCGCAGATTTTATCTTTGCGTAGAATTATGTATTTTGACCTGTTTATGTGCTATATGAGTTAGAATGCGCTAATTCTGTGATTTATATTCCTATTACATGCTATGTGAGTATTCATGAAATTTTCGTTAAAAACAACATAAAAAATTTTATCGTCGAGTTTTATGAATAGTATTTTTGAAACATGTTCACTATAATTTTGAAACTGGTCTTTTTAGTGTTTGAAAACCTAGTCCTCGGATATTAATAGATCCGTGTTTGATCAAAACGGATTTTGAATCGGATTAGGAATTTAAAAGGGTTTTTACACATTCTTTTGAAAAAAATTGAGTTTTTAACCGAGTCGAGTGTAAATATATGCAATGAAACTTGTTGTCAACTAAAAATATACTACTTAAAATAGTCTAAGTGTTAAATAGATATATGTGAGCAAAATAGTCTAAAAATGCAATTAAAAGACTAGAAAATCAACTTAAATCAACTTTTACTTTGTTATATATGCATCAACACATACTAAAACAGCACAAAACACCTTATTGTTTCACTCCCATTGCCTCAAGTCATAGGAGAGAAAAAGAGAGTTTTTTTTCAAGGTTTTTCAAAGCAATTTTACCTTAGAAAACTCATTTTTTGGCCAATGCTTTTCAAACCGAGTTGGATTTCATTTGTTGGGCACCTATTGCACGCATTCCTAGCCTTGTTTCGCATCAAAGATGAGAGAAAAATTCTAGATCTTAAAATGCTATTTTGTGTCAAATTCATATAATTGCATTTTTATCCGGTAAAATGTTAAATTGTCTTTAGATTATTGTTCAGTAGTTGCCAAGGATAATTTATATGCGTTTATAGCTGTTTTGATCGATAGTAGCATATGTTTCTATTTTTCGGGTATTAAAGTAGAGTTATAGCTTTATTTTTGAATAATTGTTGTTGTGGTGGTTGGAATTGATTGATTATTGCTTCTAAAACTTTGTTAATTGTGGGGGTAGTAATGTTGTAAGGCCGAATTTTTTATTGGAATGTTGTAGCAAAATCCCGAAATATTCAGCCAAAAGCATTGCAAAAATTAGGGTTTTTGAACTTGTTTTGGATGGCTTTTGGTTGGTCTCTAGTGGGCTTATTGTAGCTGCATGTGTGGTTGAGTGGTAGGAAGTGGTTTGGAGGTTATTAGATTTCTAGATTGTAAGTTATGACTTTTAGAAGTTTGTGTAGTCTTTCTTTGAAATGTTGAAATGTTGCCTTTGATTGTCTGGGTAGTGTTTGAGTAGTTGATTCTTGGGTTGTTGTTCATTAGGTCGGGGTTAAATGTGTGTTCAATTGCATGTTGAGTTGGATGGCCTACTTTGTCATCTAGCCTAATTGTTTTAGAATCGTATAGTTATTGATTGTTTAAATATTGTATAATTGATGGTTGATTGTTGAGATACCGGGAATCGGGCACTTTCGTTGCTGATTTTTGTATTTTCAGGCCGGGATGCAATTTTGCCAAACTCTGCCATTAAGTAGTACAAGTTAAAAGAAATGCAATGGTGTATGCCCCTTTTTCGCGGCGGGATCCCGATTTTCCTATAATTGGCTCCGAAGTGAAACCCTTTTTTTTTCGGATCAAAAACCCCTAAAATCGGGAAAACAATCGAAATGGCTCAAAAAGTTAAAGGAAATCACCCATACTCTTGTAAGCAGCTGAAAAGTTTTACTTGGTCATGATATGGAACTTTACATCCCTATAATGACCCTAAGCTTAAAGTTAAAAGAACACCTAATAATAGGTTACTATTAATCGTAATACCAATTGATTTTTTTAAATAGTAAGAAAATTAGCTATAGATTAAATGCAGACAAATAATCACAAAGGCACATTTTCCAAAAATAACAAAAGAAATAAACATAAATAAATACTTGTAAATGCATGGTCGGGCTCGGGCATTACATGTTTGATCAACTTCAGGGAGCCAAAGTCTACTCAAAGTTTGACTTGAGGCAAGGGGTATTATCAGCTTCGGATTCGTACAGAGGATGTTCCAAAGTCTGCTTTCAGGACTCGGTACGGGCATTATGAATTTGTAGTTATGCCCTTTGGACTGACTAATGCACCGGTAGCATTAATGGATCTTATGCATCAAGTCTTTCAACCGTACTTGGACTAGTTTGTGGTAATCTTTATTGATGATATCCTGGTGTATTCTAAGACTGAATCGGAACATGAGCAACATCTACGACTTGTCCTACAGAAGCTGCAGGAGCATCAGTTGTTTGCGACGTTCAGTAAATGTGAATACTGGCTACAACGAATATCTTTTCTTGGCCATGTCATTACTCAGAACAGTATTTCAGTAGATCCTACTAAGATTGAAGTGGTGATGTCTTGGAAATAGCCAGAGAATGTTTCGGAGGTTCGTAGCTTCCTTGGTTTAGCGGGTTATTACCGTAGGTTTGTGAAGGACTTTTCTAAGACCACAGGGCCACTTTTTAAGTTAACTCAGAAACGAACCAGCTTTACTTGAGATGAGAAATGTGAGAATGGTCGAGTTATTGCCTATACTTCTAGAAAGTTAAAATTGTATGAGGTAAATTATCGGACTCATGATCTTGAGTTGGTGTGTGACACCCGAGATTTCTCATCACGTTCATTCGTAACTGCTGCATGTCTCTTTGAGCATTTCAATGTGTATTTCTTATTCTTGATTATATGTTTTATTAGTGGTTACTATTCATAAGAAAATCAACTGTCTAATTTGCTCAAATTAATATTTTTCCCAGATAGCATAACTTATAAAAGGAATCAGGAACTCGTAGTTTTGGATTTTGAAGGTCGGGAACTTGCGTTTGAAAAATAATTAGTGTTTCGTTGAATAGTGTTACGTAATGTAAACATTGTTTTTAAACTAGTTAGCATTTAAATTGAGATTTAGCATAGTTTGACCAAGATTTTGTGGTAATTGACTCAAGCTAAATATACAACACATACATATATACATCATATACCATATATGCATACAAATATTCAAAATAATAAGCTAAAAATGCCCAAAAATAGCAAAAAAAAAACCCTATACGGAATAGTAATTTTTCATGCAAATTTTGCTCAATTTGATCTTCCAAGCTCTTCCAAAGGATTTCAAACCATCAAAAAGCTTCTCATTTGCTCCTACATCTCTAATTTGGTGAGGGATTCCCCTATATTTGTGCATTTGGATGTTTAGCTACAAACTTTAAATTTTGAGATTTGTTATATCTTGCTTATCTATGGTTATTTATGCTTAAATTGGCCTCTATTATGATCATACAACATTCTTTTATAGCTATTTGAAGAATTTTGTGGTTGAAAATGAAGTTTGGAGACTTGGGAAAGAAGATGAATAGTGTATATGAATAGTAACCTACGAATTTTGGGGTTTTTGCATTTCTAATTGTTTTGTTGTTTCTAATAGTTGCTAGAACCCTTAAGTATGCTATATGTATCATGAATATAATTAGAACTCAGCTAGAATTGGATTTATAGCTTGGATTACAAAAGGGACTTGAAAATGAAATATTAAATCTAGTTGAATTATATATTGTCTTAGTTAGATAATTGATTTTCACGAATCTTATGGGAGGTTAAGTGTTGTGTGCTAGCTAAACATGAAAGATTTTGTTATAGTAGTTGTGGTTAGGGTTATGGTTGTATATGATGAAATGTGTATATGCAGTGCTTGATCTAATGCTTGAAAGAGAGTTTATACTAGCTCAAGAAGGTTTTTAAGCTCAATTATTCACAAAATGTAAGAAATAAGTTAGTACCTGTTTTGGACAGATTTTTGCCCCTGTATTCTAAAGGCTTTTTGACATAGTAAACGTGCTAAAAAATTAACAAAATTTATATGGTAGCTAGATTAGGAAGTTTTGAACAAATGTTGATTTCTTGGACTAAGGCTAAATCTAATGTTTTAGCTCTCTGATCACATCATTTCCGAAATGTAGCTCAAAAATTGCTGGTTCTGTCTAGCTATGCGTAGTTGCGCGGTAAGGGTTATAACTTTTTGGAATTTAACTCGGAATTGAGAACCGTTTGAACCTAAAATTAACTATACTTGAAGAGCTACGTTTGTACATAAAAATCAGATAGTTTGGAGGTCAATAGAATAGGTAACCGAATCGATTAAGTTAAGTATCTGTTAAAGAAATTAGAAAATGTTTTAGTGGGATTACTATTTGATATTGTTAATTGGGGTTACGAAGTGGTAAAATTGCTAATTCTTGCTAACATCTATTGTTGGTAAGTAATATTTAATCATGTGGAATTGTTAGCTCTTGCATATTAATTATTATTTATTGTTGTATATTGATTATGTAAGTTAGGGCAAATGTAGATAAGTTTTATTTTTTTTGTTGTTTTGCATATCTATCTTGTTCTTTGGTACTTATGAGGTAGAAAGAACATTCTTTTGCACGTTTTAGAGGTTTTCATGGTTAGTTGCTTAATGAATTAAAGTATGGTAGCTTTAGGTATAAGTGAAGAACAAGTGTTTGAGTTTATGCCTGAATGAAGTGTTTTGTGGTAGAAATAGGCTTCATATGAATTATGAACCACAAATTGAACAAGAAATCCAAGTAAAAATGCATGTGATAATTCAGCCCCTTTGTTGTTAATTGGAGATTTTGAGATTTTGGGTGTTATGCTAGTTTAGTGACTAAGTGTTATACTTATATGAATAACTAAGGGTTGCACATTTGAGTGGATTCAAGGAGGTTGGAGTGAATGTAAGTTAGTTTCTTGCATGCTTGGCTTAATCCAAGGTGAGGGAGTCTTCATCTCTTCTATGCATTTTAACTTATTTTATTGTTTCTAAGTTATATTACTTGGTAATTGATAAAGTTTATATGTATTATTTACTTGCTATCTTGTGTCTTTTCTTGTTATTTGTGATTAATTGAGAGGGCGGCCTACTTCGTCGTCCCTCTCACGTGTTAATTCATTTCTTAATTCTTGTGGACTTGTCTCGGGGTTGCGCAACCTTTTTGGACATGGTAGCGTCGAGAAACACGGGCAGCGTCGGGCTTGCCGTGCTCCCTCGACTACCATGGTTCCTATTCCCTTCTCGCTGAGGCATACTCTACTACCCCAGAGGCGTGGTTCACTTGTTGGGCATGGACCTACCTCAGGAGAAAGGGTCGTAGGATCGGGGTGTACATCCGAAGTACCCCAATTTGGAGGAGTAAGGATTTGTCGGCACTTGCTTGAAGATTTGGGCTCGTGGCTCGTGGTTGAAGACAAAATGGAACCATATCCTTTTTATATGTGGCTAAATACTTGTCTATCTAGTCTTGTTACTTTGTGTTATATATATGGCTATCTTTGTTGCATATCATGTTGCATTACCTCCCTCACTGAGTAAATTTGGTTACTCATTCCTCGTTTTAAAATGTTATAGGAGCAGTTAAAATAACTCCCTTGTGTGCCGTGCTGTTGGTTGTTTATCCTGCTGTGGTTAGAAGCTGTTGTAAAGATGAAACTTGGAGTATTTTTGTTCTGTTTTGAAATCCCTTGAAGTCTTGTATGTATTTAGTACCACTTGTTGGATTGTAAATCAATTTAAAAGATTTATGTGATTTGATAGAGTAGTGATATGTAATAGCTAAAGATAGACTTTATTGTCTTTTGATTACATGCTCGTGTGATTATATTTGCTGCTTGCAGGTTTTTGATTAGTCCTATATATAGGGGAAACTCCGTCCATTTTTCCCTAAATTTCGTGCCTGGGGTTTGGAATTGGATTGAGAATAGTTTGAATAATAGAAGACCCGGTTCCGTGAGGGATCAGGGCGTTACAGGTAGCAATTGTATTTGCCCTGAAAAAGTGGCGTCATTATCTGTGGGGTAGTAAGTTCGAGATTTTCTTTGATCATAAAAGTCTAAAGTATTTGTTCCCATAGAAGGAGTTGAATATGCGCCAACGGAGGTGGATAGAACTTCTCAGAGATTATGATTATTCTATCAATTATCTGCTTGGGAAGATAAATGCTGTAGCAGATGCTCTTAGTCGTAAGGTGAGTGTTGCTTGTTTGGCTATTAAGAAGTAGGAGGTTCTTGAGGAAGTCAGTTATTGGAGACCGGAATTGACTCAGTTTGAGGTGATGTGTTCACATCTCCGTATTCAACCTTTATTGCTGTCTCAGATTAGAGAAGCTCAGCAACTTGATGTGAAACTTCAAAATACCAAGGATTAGATCACGGATGATCAGTCTGACTTCAAATTACATGAGGATGGAATTCTTCAATTTCAGAACAGGGTGTGTGTTCCCGATGAACCGGGTTTGAGAAGGGGTATTTTGGATGAGGCTCATAATTCTAAGTACACCATTCATCCCGGTGGAAACAAGATGTATCAAGACTTGAAACAACATTACTTGTGGAATAACATGAAGAGGGAGGTTGCTCAGTTTGTATCTAGATATTTGACTTGTCAACGGGTGAAAGCAGAATATCAACGACCCGCGGGGTTACTTTAGTCGTTGGTAATAACAAAGTGGAAATAGGAGCATATCATGATGGACTTCGTCTCTAGTTTGCCTAGAACACCAAGAGGTAACAATGCGGTTTGGGTTATTATGGACCATTTGACGAAGACAACTCATTTTATTCCAATGAGGATATGAGATGAAGTTGCAAAGTTGGCAGACCTTTATTTGGATCAGATTGTTAAACTTCACAGGATTCCATCTAGTATTGTCTCTAATCGAGATCCTCGGTTTACTTCTAGACTTTGGGAGAAACTCCAGGAAACTTTGGGCACTCAGTTGAACTTCAGTACAACGTATCATCCGCAGACCGACAGTCAGTCAGAGAGGACTATTCAGATTCTGGAGGATATGCTTAGGGCTTGTGTTCTAGATTTTGGGAAGAACTGGGAGAAATATCTACCGCTTGCCGAGTTTGCCTATAACAATAGTTATCAAGCGACTATTGGGATGGCACCTTTTGAAGCTCTCTATGACCGTAAGTGCCGATCACCTTTGTATTGGGATGAAGTGGGGAAGATGAAGGCTATTGATCTGACTATTATGCCAGAGCTTCTAGAGAGGATTGAGAATGTCTAGTTGATCAGGCAGAGAATGATGACAGCGTAGAGTAGATACAAGAGTTATGCTGATAAGAGCTGTCAGGATTTGGAGTTTGCTGTCGAGGACCGAGTTTTTTTGAAATTGTCTCCTTGAAAGGGGTTTGCTTGTTAGGGTAAATGTGGTAAGCTGAGTCAGAGGTTTGCAAGGCCGTTTGAGATTACTAGCATAGTTGGCAAGTTGGCGTATCGGTTTGCATTACCGGTGAACTTCTCTAATGTTCACGATGTCTTTCCTTATCTAATTTGCAGAAGTATTATCCGGATCCTTCTCATATTTTAGAGCCAGAGCCATTGCAGCTTCGTGAGAATCTGACTTATGATGAGTAACAGATTCATATTCTAGGTCAGATGGAACGGGAGTTGAGATCAAAGAAGATTCCGATGGTTAAGGTGCTGTGGAAGCATCACGGGATTGAGGAAGCTACATGGGAAAGAAGAGATCCGATGCAGCAGCAGTACCCAGATTTGTTCCATGCAACAAATAAGAATTTCGAGGACGAAATTTCTTTATGGGATGGAAAATATGAAACCCCAGATTTCACCTTTGTGTAGAATTGCGTGTTTTGACCAGTTTATATGCTATATGAGTTAAAATACGCTAATTCTGTTATTTATATTCCTATTACATGCTATGTGAGCATTTATGAAATTTTCATAAAAAACTACATCAAAAATTTTATCATCGAGTTTTATAAATAGTGTTTTGAAACATGTCCGCTATAGTTTTGAAACTGGTCTTTTTAGTATTAGAAAATCTAGTCCTCGTATATTAATAGACTCGTGTTTGATCAAAATGGATTTTGAATCGGATTAGGAATTTAAAAGGGTTTTACACATTTTTTTGCAAAAAAATTAAGTTTTTAATCGAGTCGTGTATAAATATATGCATATGAAACTTGTTGTCCACTAAAAATATACTACTTAAAATAGTCTAAGTGTTAAATAGATATATGTGAGAAAAATACTCTAAAAATGCAATTAAAAGACTAGAAAATCAACTTAAATCAACTTTGACTTTGCAATTTTTGTTGACCTTTATTATATATGCATCAACACACACTAAAATAGCACAAAAATACCTTATTTTACACTCACATTGCCGTGAGCCATAGGAGAGAAAATTAGAGTTTTTTTCAAGGTTTATAAAGCAATTTTACATTAGAAAACTCATTTTTTGGCCAAAGCTTTTCAAACTGAGTTGGATTTCACTTGTTGGGCACCTATTGCACGCATTTCTAGCCTTGTTTTAGATCAAAGGTGAGAGAAAAATTCTAGATCTTAAAAAGCTATTTTGTGTCAAATTCATATAATTGCATTTTTATCCGGTGAAATGTTAAATTGTCTTTAGATTATTTCTCAGTAGTTGCCAAGGATCACTTATATGCATTTATAGCTGTTTTGATCGGTAGTAGCATGCATTTCTATTTCTCGGGTATTAAAGTTGAGTTATAGATTCATTGTTGAATAATTGTTGTTGTGGTGGTTGGAATTGATTGATTGTTGCTTCTAAAAGTTTGTTAATTGCAGGGTAGTAATGTTGTAATGCCGAATTTTTTATTGGAATGTTGTAGCAAAATCCCAAAAAAGTCAGCCAAGAGCATTGCCAAAATTAGGGTTATTGAGCTTATTTTGGATGGCTTTTGGTTGGTCTCTAGTGGGGTTATTGTAGTTGCGTGTGTGGTTGAGTGGTAGGAAGTGGTTTGGAGGTTATTGGATTTCTAGATTGTAAGTTATGGCTTTTAGAAGTTTGTGTAGTCTTTCTTTGAAATGTTGAAATGTAGCCTTTTATTGTCTGGGTGGTATTTGGGTAGTTGATTCCTGGGTTGTTGTTGATTAGGTCGGGGTTGAATGTGTGTTCAATTGCATGTTGAGTTAGATGGCCTACTTTGTCATTTAGGCTAATTGTTTTAGAATCGTATAGTTGTTGATTGTTTAAATGTTGTATAATTGATGGTTGATTGTTGAGATACTGGGAATCGGGCACTTTCGTTGCTGATCTCTCAGAATATTGATTGATGGTTGAAATATGGGAATCTGGCACTTTCGTTGCTGATCTCTCGGAATATATAGAGTCAATTGTCATTGTTGTTGCAGCTATGATAATGTTGTGTCACTTCGGGAGGCCTCCTGGTTGCTGGCACAATTATCATGGCTAAACCCTATCTCGCATGGGCAGAGATGCCATGGAGCGTGGGTCTAGAATAAGGTACCTCAGGATTGTGTCATTGGGTTTGGAGGAATTAGTGAGCATTGAAACGGTGTTTGGGCTTCATCAACAAGTGTATCATATCCTTATTGTGTGTTTACCGCTGTTACTATAATTGTATTGTTATCAGTGTTAATTGCGTGATGTTGCTCATAAGATAATTTCCAAAGTGGTAGGGTAAATGTTTTCAAAAGATCTATCGAATTCCTCACTGGGCTTTATTATATATAAGCTCACTCTCATTCATTTTCTGTAATCAGGTGTTACTGAACCAGATATCTAGTACGTGCCTTAGGAAGTTAAGAATGTGCCTTATGTGGACGAGTCTTATGTGCCAGAGTCTTATCCATGATATTTGAGCTGTAGTTCTCTTTTTGTTACCTTGAATATTAAAACTAATTGGTTTGTATTTACTTAGAAGTTTATGTATGATTTAAAGATAGTGGTTTAAATGTTGCCAGCTTAGCAATCTTACTTTTGGAACTTGAACAGGTTGCAAGACTAGCTTAATACATATTATGCTTGTGTATGATTTGGCCTATGGTTGATGTTGGAATGAAGGCGTATAACTTATGAATGAATTGTTGAACGGTGGTTTAATATATGGAAATGGTTGTGTTGTATGTTGTTAAAATAGTTGTGGAGTTGTTGTTGATCTTTGAAGTTGGATGTACGAAGTTATATAAGGGTTGGTTTAGAGCCCTGGTGTTTGTGTTACTGTCGTTATACTGCCGAGATTCCGTTGCGACCTGACTGATTGTAAGTGGGGTCAAGTTGGGGCGTGACATGCCCAAAACTTTTGGCACTTCATCTATCACAACCTGTTCATACATATATACAAGGCATGCCATAAACATCAATGGCTTCTAGACCCCAAAAGAATAAAATAGTAGAGTGGTTACAATCCAACATCCCCAAAGAATATTAAAGTCATTAAAGTTGTTCACTTTAACTTAGTTCATGAAGGCTAACTAATATAAGATCATGTCAAGTACATATCAAAGGTTCGTTCCAATATCGTGAAAGTCTTACATGGATAGCTTGCTAGGGCCGAATCACATTAGGCATATTTCAAAAAATTCTAGCTAACATCAACATGCATTCTTTCATATATGTCCATAAACTAGCTAGCAAACATCATATATCAACTATACATAATTAAATAGCAAGGTCCATAAGTATACCTCTTGTAGACAACTATGTAGATGATGTAGCTTGAAGTTAGAGCTGTGGAGTCCTTCTAACTTGAAGAGTCTAGTTGGTCCACAAGCATCCATAGCTCAACCCTATCTTAGATTTAAATGTGCTAGTATACTTCTAAGATATAAAGCTATAAATGTGTAGTTGTTCTCAAAATTGCAAAAGCTTGACCATCAACTTGCCATGGCCGATTGCACCAAGAGAGAGAATATGAAGTTGTTCTATCTATTCCTCTTGTGTGTGTGCCGTGTGACGCCCGAGAATTTGCCATGCATTTAATTACTGTTGCATCCCTTATCTGCGCATTTACTTCTATGCCTTATTAACTGACTTGTGACTACTATTCACTCCGTTTTTTAAAATGCTTTCTATTAGTTAACTAGCATTTTTATTAAATCATATTAATTGTAAAAGTAGTGGGAAAAATGTGCTTTTGAGCTTAAGGCGTTAGGAAGGCTCGTTTAGAAAATAATTTTAGAAGTCAAGTGAATAGTGTTACGTAATAACTTTATAGATTTAATTAGTTAACCAATGTGTCACCCCTTAGACTCGCTTTTAAAGCTTACTACGCGTATTATATTAGACCACTCAAGCGCCCAAAGGACCCCACCTCAACTCAACCCCTTATTATATCACACTTTAGCTCATATATCACACAACAACAAAAAAAATATAAAAGCTGAATGGCACTGTAGCAAACCCGACAGCCTTCTCTTGCCTTTTGAGGATTTTTGCTTCTTCAAATCATCAAATCAAGCCATGCCAAGCCTCGAGCAACTAGTGTAGGGTGTTTGCAAGGTTCCTAGGTGCTCCTACGCGTAGTGGTGAGGGATTTCATGGCTTGTTTTTGCATTTTTAAATAATTGCTCATTTCTTGAATCGTTGGAAATATGATTAAATGCCATTGTAAATGTTATCTATGCTAATGTACTATCTATATGAATGCTAGAGAACACTTTTGAACCGTCGTTTCGCAATTTAAACGGTTAGAATCGTTAGTTTGATTTCTAGGGTGAATAGTGACGTTTTTCTAGGGTTTTGTGTAATTGCTCGAATTGGCTTGAATTAATGCTTCTAATTGATGCCTTAGGTGCTAGTGAAGATAATTAAATAACCCCGTACGCTTGCATTGCCCTTAAATCGCCTAAAAATGGATAATAGCCGACTTTAAGTTGGGGCTTTCGGGGTTAATGCGATTCCGGGTGGATTCGGGCTTCAATTCTAGTTTCCTTAGGCTACCTAGGTGCTATAGATACCTTGATATCCCTTGTTTGGAGCCCGGACAATGTAGGTGTGGTTTAAAGCCAAAAGAGGGAAATTGGGGCTTTCGGGGTAAACGCGGGCATTTGATTGAGTTCAAGGGTTGAAAGGGTACCTTGGGGGTTAGTTAGAAGGTTGGGAGAGTTTCTTTTGGAAATGAAATCATTAACTTTGGTTTAGAAGAGAAATAGATCGAAAAACAAAGGGGTTTAGGTGCAATTTAAGTTGTCTCACACTTCTAAACCCATGTCAGGGCTTCTTAAGTGTTTATATATGATTTTAAATTGATTTGGAGCTTTTGGAATGATTCTATGCTTATATGGTATAAGTTCATTTGTAAACTGCTTATTAGCTTCTATCCTAATTGTATCGAGGTCAACCTACTTTGTTGATCCTCATATGTGTTAATGCTTATATTATTGTTGTTAACTTGCCATCGTTGAGTGCATTGCATAGTGGTTGCGCAACCATAGTGTCGGGGCGGATGTGTTGAATATCGGCTGGGCGGCAGAGGGCTTGCCGGTGGATATTCAAACTCCGTGCCCTATTCCCTCATTTGCCTGGTCCGGAGATTGCCAGGGGATGTTGGGTCGTAGGATTCGGGGTACATCCGGAGTAGAGCCACTGGAGTGATTGGGGTTATGCCGGGTTATCGGGATCGTGCTGGTGGTTGGTGGATCGTGATTGAAGACCAGTGAAGATTGGTGTATAGGGGATTGTTGAAATGTATCCTTTTAATTGTGTGGTTATTTAAGTTTTCATTGATTCTTAAATTGTTAAAGTGTTATTGTTGTGTAATTGTATTATCTGTTGCATTGCACGCCCCGGGACTATATCCCTCACTGGGCAACAGTGGTTGCTCATACCTCGATATCTGTTTCAGGAGACGCTGAGGGTGATCCCCAGCTTGTTGATTTAGTTGAGGAAGAAGAAGTTCAGATCGAGCCTTTACCTTAGTTGCTGTGTCTGATAACTTGAGGTGGTTAATGATTTTGTTGCTATGTGGAAGACTCATCTGATTACTTTATGTACTATTTTGTAGCCCAAGGGCTTCGTATATGCTTGTTGTATAAGTCGAAGATTAGATGGATTGGTTGTAGCTTTGAAAGTCTACGAACTGTAATAACTTTTATTCTTGTCCTATTTCCTTGCATGCTTGGGAGTGGATAGTTGATGTAGAATGCTTTATCCCCTAAGTTGTTTTATTGATTTCCCAGAATGTTATGATTATAAGACTATGCTGTCAACTAGTTCTCGCATGCTTGTGTGTTTTGGAGATATTGCGTACTATAAGGCTCGGATGGCCTTATAGCTTTATTGTTTAATTGAGAAAAGCTGTATTGTATTGTTGGGACCTTGTTTAAGTGTTTACAGGTTTTTAGAATGTCCACGGTACAGAGGAGACTCTGTCCGTGTGTCGGGTCCGGACTTAACCTTTAGCTTGGGGGTTGGGTCGGGGCGTGACATTTAAGTGGTATCAGAGCTATAGATTGCATGAAGCCGGGTTAAATTTCTCGGTCTGTGGGTAGAGATTTGTTATGTGACTTTGTGAATACATGAGTCCTTGATTTTGATTGACCTGAGTGAACTTTGAATAAGGAATGAACATGCTAGCATGGAAATAGAATATCAAGAGTCTAGAATGTCAAGTATGATCTAGTGATTTATGTTTACTTCGAGAATGTGGAATATTTATTTGAATTCCTATGTACTTGACTTTATGTGAATCTAATTGGACTTTTCTTTATATGTTTACTTATAAATTGCATATATACATATATACCTGTCATAACACTTTGCATTCTAGCTATTCGTGATGGGGCCTCGTCGTCGTGCTAATAATCCGAATGTTGGTGGAGACCCCGAGGGGGTCCGTGGGCAAGAAGCTGAGGTAGCCGAAAATGCACCGCAGGTTCAAGAGCCGAGCACTGCACAGATCCTGGCCACGATGGCCACAGCTATGAATACTATTGCCCAGTTTGTTACACAACAGGGTCAGCCAGGGGTCGTTGCAGGTAATCAGGCTGCGAGAGCCGGAGGTAGTGGTCCTACCGGAGGGAATCTGTATGATCGGTTTATACATCATGGGGCCTATACTTTCTTTGGGGAGCCGGACGATATGAAAGCTGAAATGTGGCTAAGAAAGTTCGAGAGAGTGGCAGCGATATTGGAGTGCCATGATGACAGGAAGATTACTTATGCTACTTTCCTTCTCGAGGGTGATGCTGAAGATTGGTGGAATACCATCAGTGAGAAATGGGTAGCTGAGGGAGGTCATCATTCGTGGGCCGACTTTGTCCGAGAATTTCGAGACAAGTATATATCGGTAGTTGCCCGCGAGAGGCGACAGACTGAGTTCATAAACTTGAGGCAGGGAAGTATGATGGTAGATCAATACGAGGCTACTTTTACCCGGCTTTCCCGTTATGCACCAGCTTTAATTCAGCCGGAGGACATGAAGATTCAGAGGTTCATCATGGGTTTGAGGAGAGATATTATGCTGAACTTGTCTTCAAATGATTTTCCTAACTATGCTGCAGTAGTCTGAGCTGCCTCGAGATATGAGAAACGGAAAGCCGATGTATTAGCCGAGACCAGTCAATCGAGTAAACGGTTTCAGTCTCAGAGTCAAGGGTACCAGGGGCAGGCTGTATCAGTTGGGCAGAGTTCGCAGCCGAGACAGACTCAGAGTTACACAGGGCCTACTCAGACTCAGGCACGACCAGTTCAGAGTCAGACTCAGAGTCAGTTCCGTCCAGCAGTTTCCCGTTCGCAGCAGGGTAGTTCAGCTACCTCTACTTACAGAGCTCCTTCGGGAGGCACTGTTGCAAGACGTCACCAGCAGTGCAGCTTCTGTCAGCGTCAGGGTCACACTGAGGATGTTTGTTGGAAGAAACATAACAAGTGTACAGGTTGCGGCAGTGATCAGCACAGGGTTAAAGACTGTCAGAAATTTAAGAACCCTAGGGGTCAGACATCAGCTCAGAACTCTCAGACCAGGGCCCCAGCTGCAGCACCACCACCAAGAGGCCAGGCCCGGGTATTTGCTTTGGATGCCGAGGAGCTTTCGGACACTACCGCCGTGGTAGAAGGTATTTTTCTCCTTAATGATCAATCAGTTAAGGTTTTAATTGATTCCGGGGCTTCGCATTCTTTTA
This sequence comes from Ehretia macrophylla, assembly GCA_037974665.1. Lineage (NCBI taxonomy): Eukaryota > Viridiplantae > Streptophyta > Magnoliopsida > Boraginales > Ehretiaceae > Ehretia > Ehretia macrophylla. Next base: position 2,958,150 of record CM075779.1, read on the forward strand.
TTACTCCTACTTGTGCACAAAATGCTAAATTGAAACATGATAAACTGTTGCATGAGATTGTGGTTTATACTCCTATGGGTCCGAAGTTTGTTACTAGATCTATTTGCAGAGCATGTAGCATATTTATTGAAGGTCGTGTTTTTCCTGCTGATTTGATTATCCTACCCTTCAATGACTTTGAAATTATATTGGGGATGGACTGGTTAAGTAAATATTATGCCCAGCTTGATTGTAGAAAGAAGATTGTGTATCTAGAGATGCCTGACCAACCCGTACTTAAAATAGTTGGTAGTAGAAAATCTACGGGAACTCCTATTATTTCTTCTATTAGGGCATCTAAATTATTAAGCAAGGGTTGTGAGGCTTATCTTGCATATTTGATTAATCAACCTGGGGATCAACTGAAATTGAATGATGTACCTATCGTGAGGGAGTTTCCGGGGGTCTTTCCTGAGGAATTACCTGGGTTACCGCCTGATAGAGAGATAGAGTTCATGATTGATTTATTGCCGGGGACTTCACCTATCTCTAGGACTCCGTACAGAATGGCTCCACCTGAGTTGCAGGAATTGAAAGTTCAATTGCAGGGCTTGCTTGAGAAGGGATTCATTCAGCCGAGTTCTTCACCGTGGGGTGCGCCAGTTCTCTTCGTTAAAAAGAAAGACGGATCTCTTCGCCTATGCATCGATTACCGGGGTCTTAATCAGGTAACCATCAAAAATAAATATCCTTTGCCTTTAATCGAAGAGTTGTTTGATCAGTTGCAAGGCGCCAGGGTATTCTCTAAATTTGATCTGAGGCAGGGCTATTATCAGCTGAGGATTAAGAAAGATGATGTTCCTAAAACTGCCTTCAGAACTCGATATGGCCATTATGAGTTTGTTGTCTTGCCGTTTGGTCTTACTAATGCTCCCGCCGCATTCATGGATTTAATGCAGAGGGTATTCCGTCTTTATCTGGATCAATTTGTAGTCATATTTATTGATGATATCCTTGTTTATTCTAAATCTGAGGCGGAACATGAACAACATCTCAGAATTGTGTTGCAAACTCTTCAGGAGCATCAGTTATTTGCAAAGTTTAGCAAGTGTGAATTCTGGCTTAAGCAAGTTGCTTTTCTTGGCCATATTATCTCGCAGGATGGTATTTCTGTTGATCTAGCGAAGATCGAAGTTGTATTATCTTGGAAACGACCTGAAACTGTCACGGAAATTCGTAGCTTCCTTGGTTTAGCTGGGTATTATCGGAGGTTTGTAAAGGATTTCTCTAAGATTGCAGGGCCTTTAACTCAGCTTACTCAGAAGAAAACAGTATTTGACTGGAATGATAAATGTGAGGCCAGCTTCCAGGAATTGAAGAAGAGATTGACTACAGCTCCTATTCTTGCTTTACCTGAGGGTTATGATAATCTGGTGATCTACAGTGATGCTTCGAAGGAAGGTCTGGGTTGTGTATTGATGCAGAATGGCAGGGTTATTGCTTATGCTTCCAGGAAACTGAAGCCTTATGAACTCAACTATCCGACTCATGATCTTGAGCTTGCAGCTATCATTCTTGCGTTAAAGAAATGGCGCCATTATCTCTGGGGCAACAAGTTTGAAATCTTTACAGATCATAAGAGCTTGAAATATCTGTTTTCACAGAAAGAGTTGAACATGAGGCAGAGGCGATGGCTGGAATTACTTGAGGACTATAACTGCACTATTAACTATCTTCCAGGTAAGGCCAATATTGTTGCTGATGCTTTGAGCCGAAAGGCTACTGTTGCCAGCTTGATTATCAAGAATTGGGAATTCATGGAAGAATTGTGCTTATGGAAGCCTAGTACTTCAAATTCTGGTATTCAATTTGCAAGTTTGCAGATTCAATCTCTGTTGTTATCCAGGATTCGAGAAGCTCAACAGGCTGATATTCAATTGTTGAAAGTCTTAGAGAATTCTAAAGGGGGAGAGTCGGATTTCAAACTGCACGACGATGGTATTCTCAAATTCAAAGGTAGAATCTGTATTCCGAATGATCCAACTCTGAAGAAGGATATTCTTGCTGAGGCACACAGTTCCAGATATACTATCCATCCAGGCAGTACGAAAATGTATAAAGATTTGAAGCAGAACTTCTGGTGGAATAATATGAAGAGAGAAATTGCTGACTATGTTGCCCGATGTCTTACTTGTCAGAAAGTTAAAGCAGAACATCAGAGACCTGCAGGGTTGTTGCAGCCTTTGGCTATTCCTGTTTGGAAATGGGATCATATTACTATGGACTTCGTATCCGATTTGCCGAGGTCTTCGAGGGGTAACGACTCAGTCTGGGTTATTGTGCATAGATTGACCAAGACTTCTCATTTTATTGCTAAAAAGAAGTCTGATTCTCTTGATAAACTGGTGGAGTTGTATATTGAGAATGTTGTCCGACTACATGGAATTCCAAAGAGTATCGTGTCGGATAGAGATCCCAGATTCACATCTCAGTTCTGGCAGAAGATTCAGAAAGCTTTGGGCACGAATTTGAATTTCAGTACAGCTTATCATCCTCAGACAGATGGTCAATCCGAGAGAACTATCTTGATCCTTGAGGATATGTTGCGGGCTTGCATTCTGGACTTCGGTAAAAGTTGGGAGAAATATTTGCCACTAGCAGAGTTCGCCTACAACAATAGTTATCAAGCTACTATTGGTATGGCACCTTATGAGGCACTGTATGGGCGTAAATGTCGGTCTCCTCTCTACTGGGATGATGTTGGTGAGATGAAGACTATCGACCCTACTCTTTTACCTGAAATGAACAAGATGATTGATCAGGTACAGCTTATCAGAAAAAGAATGCTTACAGCACAGAGTCGGCAAAAGAGTTATGCAGATAGACGACGTCGTGATCTGAAATTTACTGTAGGGGATCGAGTATTTCTGAAAATTTCTCCTCGCAAGGGTTTGATTCGGCATGGTAAAGGAGGTAAACTCAGTCCTCGATATGTGGGACCATTTGAGATAACTGAAACTGTTGGTGATTTGGCCTACCGTCTAGCTTTACCTCCCAGTCTGGGCAGAATTCATGACGAATTTCATGTTTCCATGCTTCGGAAGTATCAGCCAGATCCCTCTCACATACTTGAACCGGAACCGCTAGAGATCAGTGAAACTTTGACCTACACAGAGAAACCTCTTCGAATTGTTGATCAGAAAGTTCAGGAGCTGAGGACTAAAAGCATTCCGATGGTTAAAGTTCTGTGGGATCATCATGGAGTAGAGGATGCGACATGGGAAAGAGAGGATCAGATGCGGGATCGGTATCCGGAGTTATTCGCCGAATCATGTAAGAATTGCGTGGACGCAATTAGTTTAAGGGGGAGAGGATGTGACGCCCGAGAATTTGCCATGCATTTAATTACTGTTGCATCCCTTATCTGCGCATTTACTTCTATGCCTTATTAACTGACTTGTGACTACTATTCACTCCGTTTTTTAAAATGCTTTCTATTAGTTAACTAGCATTTTTATTAAATCATATTAATTGTAAAAATAGTGAGAAAAATGTGCTTTTGAGCTTAAGGCGTTAGGAAGGCTCGTTTAGAAAATAATTTTAGAAGTCAAGTGAATAGTGTTACGTAATAACTTTATAGATTTAATTAGTTAACCAATGTGTCACCCCTTAGACTCGCTTTTAAAGCTTACTATGCGTATTATATTAGACCACTCAAGCGCCCAAAGGACCCCACCTCAACTCAACCCCTTATTATATCACACTTTAGCTCATATATCACACAACAACAAAAAAAATATAAAAGCTGAATGGCACTGTAGCAAACCCGACAGCCTTCTCTTGCCTTTTGAGGATTTTTGCTTCTTCAAATCATCAAATCAAGCCATGCCAAGCCTCGAGCAACTAGTGTAGGGTGTTTGCAAGGTTCCTAGGTGCTCCTACGCGTAGTGGTGAGGGATTTCATGGCTTGTTTTTGCATTTTTAAATAATTGCTCATTTCTTGAATCGTTGGAAATATGATTAAATGCCATTGTAAATGTTATCTATGCTAATGTACTATCTATATGAATGCTAGAGAACACTTTTGAACCGTCGTTTCGCAATTTAAACGGTTAGAATCGTTAGTTTGATTTCTAGGGTGAATAGTGACGTTTTTCTAGGGTTTTGTGTAATTGCTCGAATTGGCTTGAATTAATGCTTCTAATTGATGCCTTAGGTGCTAGTGAAGATAATTAAATAACCCCGTACGCTTGCATTGCCCTTAAATCGCCTAAAAATGGATAATAGCCGACTTTAAGTTGGGGCTTTCGGGGTTAATGCGATTCCGGGTGGATTCGGGCTTCAATTCTAGTTTCCTTAGGCTACCTAGGTGCTATAGATACCTTGATATCCCTTGTTTGGAGCCCGGACAATGTAGGTGTGGTTTAAAGCCAAAAGAGGGAAATTGGGGCTTTCGGGGTAAACGCGGGCATTTGATTGAGTTCAAGGGTTGAAAGGGTACCTTGGGGGTTAGTTAGAAGGTTGGGAGAGTTTCTTTTGGAAATGAAATCATTAACTTTGGTTTAGAAGAGAAATAGATCGAAAAACAAAGGGGTTTAGGTGCAATTTAAGTTGTCTCACACTTCTAAACCCATGTCAGGGCTTCTTAAGTGTTTATATATGATTTTAAATTGATTTGGAGCTTTTGGAATGATTCTATGCTTATATGGTATAAGTTCATTTGTAAACTGCTTATTAGCTTCTATCCTAATTGTATCGAGGTCAACCTACTTTGTTGATCCTCATATGTGTTAATGCTTATATTATTGTTGTTAACTTGCCATCGTTGAGTGCATTGCATAGTGGTTGCGCAACCATAGTGTCGGGGCGGATGTGTTGAATATCGGCTGGGCGGCAGAGGGCTTGCCGGTGGATATTCAAACTCCGTGCCCTATTCCCTCATTCGCCTGGTCCGGAGATTGCCAGGGGATGTTGGGTCGTAGGATTCGGGGTACATCCGGAGTACACCCACTGGAGTGATTGGGGTTATGCCGGCTTATCGGGATCGTGCTCGTGGTTCGTGGATCGTGATTGAAGACCAGTGAAGATTGGTGTATAGGGGATTGTTGAAATGTATCCTTTTAATTGTGTGGTTATTTAAGTTTTCATTGATTCTTAAATTGTTAAAGTGTTATTGTTGTGTAATTGTATTATCTGTTGCATTGCACGCCCCGGGACTATATCCCTCACTGGGCAACAGTGGTTGCTCATACCTCGATATCTGTTTCAGGAGACGCTGAGGGTGATCCCCAGCTTGTTGATTTAGTTGAGGAAGAAGAAGTTCAGATCGAGCCTTTACCTTAGTTGCTGTGTCTGATAACTTGAGGTGGTTAATGATTTTGTTGCTATGTGGAAGACTCGTCTGATTACTTTATGTACTATTTTGTAGCCCAAGGGCTTTGTATATGCTTGTTGTATAAGTCGAAGATTAGATGGATTGGTTGTAGCTTTGAAAGTCTACGAACTGTAATAACTTTTATTCTTGTCCTATTTCCTTGCATGCTTGGGAGTGGATAGTTGATGTAGAATGCTTTATCCCCTAAGTTGTTTTATTGATTTCCCAGAATGTTATGATTATAAGACTATGTTGTCAACTAGTTCTCGCATGCTTGTGTGTTTTGGAGATATTGCGTACTATAAGGCTCGGATGGCCTTATAGCTTTATTGTTTAATTGAGAAAAGCTGTATTGTATTGTTGGGACCTTGTTTAAGTGTTTACAGGTTTTTAGAATGTCCACGGTACAGAGGAGACTCTGTCCGTGTGTCGGGTCCGGACTTAACCTTTAGCTTGGGGGTTGGGTCGGGGCGTGACATGCCGTGTGTATGAGAGGAGCTTTAAGAGAGAGAGTTGTCATCTTTTCAAATAATATATAAACTATTATCAAAAACCGATTAGCCAATCACAATTGCTACCTTTTCATGATAATCCATGCATATCCTAGGATAACAATCATTGCAATTAGATGACAAGATTCAAGTCTTCTCTCTCTCTACAAAGTCATCATATCGACGGAGCCTTTCTTGACTCTCTTATTTATGCAACTTGTATTTATTATTATGTATGAGTAGAGTTATTTATCTAGGGAGGGATATTGTAAATGACGGTATTTTAATATATGGTCTCGGATTTAGCTGTTTTAATTCAATTGCAATATATGACTTGCTTTAAATTCAATATTGTCTTTCATACATAATGCTTTTCAGTAGACGTTATGATTGATTTACTTATTGTCTTTCATACGTAATGCTTTTCAGAAGACGTTATGATTGCTTTACTTTTGTGTCATATATCCATGCTTTAATAGTGAATCTGTGATAACCCGAACCCGGCATGCATTTAATAGCACTTGACTGCATTTGATTAAATGTTTAATTAGTAAATCAACCAATTTGCACTATTTTCATATTTCTCTTGGAAGCATTTAGTAATTGTATATGGAATAATTGAAAGGTTGTTATCTACTTCTATTAATTATAGTAATTGAATTTATTCTCTTGTATTTAATTAAGTGTCATCTTAAATGTTAATATTTAATTGCACTTGATTACATGTTTATATTTATTTGTTCATTTGTAACTTAACATTAACTTCATAATTCTTTAAAATGTTCTGGAAATAGTTAAATTTATTATTTTAAATGAATATTGATTGCCTTGATTGTTTTGATTATTTTAATAATCGGTTTTGGTTGTTTAGCATTAAAAATCACTCGGTTTTCGAATAAATGAGAAAAGTAACTCCGAGCTAGAGTGAATTTTAAACTATTCTACTATTATACTTTTCAAGGAATTAAAGTTTTATATTGTTGCTCATCACTTTATTATCGATCGATTATTGACCGTTCGATCGTAGAATTTCAAAAATAAGAGTTAGAGAAATATTCTTCGGATTTAGTGGAAAATGTTTTTAGTTTAATTTAACTAGTTTTAGTTATTTTTCATTAAATTTCATTGTTTTAACTTGAATTAGATTTAATGGCATCAAAATAAGCTTATTTGATTATTTTTAACTAAAGTTTGATTTTGCAAATGACCAAAATGCCCTTGTCATCTTTTAAATAATAAAACAAGGCAAAAATCAATAAAAAACAAATTGCAAAATGCCACCCAAGTCCCCCCCCCCCCATGGCCGAAGCCTTTCAAGAGGAAAAGAAAAGAATTTTCTTGCATTTTTCTTCTACAATTGCACGTGGAATTGCTCGGGGGTCGTGGCTCGGGTCCTTGCGGGTCTTGGTCTTCAATCTCTGTGAGGGTTTTCACGCTTTTGTGCATTTTAATACGAATTTGATTTTTGAGTCAATTTTTCAGATTTGATATTTATCGCGTTATAATGCCTGTTATTGCTTGAAATAGCTTGCTTAGGGTTCGTAGAGCATTGCTTGTTAGTTATTTAGCAATTTTTACGGTCGAAACAGCGTATTTGAAATTGGGGAAGAACATGAATAGTGAATTATGAATAGTAAATCCTAGAATTTCGGATTTCGATCCGAATTGCGATTGCTTGATTTGGATAGGTGTCATTAATGATAGAAAGCTAAAATGTGAAATAAAAACGGATCGGCCTTTGTTAAAATTAGAAATTAGACAAAGAAACGTAAAGGGGCCGTTTGACCAAAAGTTGACCGTGCTCGAATTGAGTTGAGGGTTTTGCAATTGAGGGCATGGAAGCACTTTTGGCGCTGTTGTGGCGTTAATTGAGTGACCGGTTAGCATAGTTGTAGTTCAAACGCAGTAGGTGGACTTTCGGGTCTCGGGTGAGAAAGTGAAGTTTAGTGACATAGTAACGTGTCTTGTAGTGCCTGGGTGAATGTAGTGAAATCGGTTTCCTAATCCCGTAATTCGTTTGATCGTAATTGTCTTTGGAAGTTAGGGATTGAATAGTGATATTTGTTGTTTTCGTGTTTGAACTGCTGTTACTTGTTTAATTGGTGTTATTGTTGCTTATTATTGCTTGTTATGCTTGAAAAGTTAGTTGAATGCTAGTATTGATTGTGATTGCTTGTTAGCTCGTTTGTTGTCACTAATTTGTATTGTTGTGCTATCGCTCGTTTATTGCCTTGTATCGAGTCTTGCATTGCATAGTGTCCATCACGTGAGTGATGGGCCTCACTGGGTAGCCTCGGGTTGCCAGTGTTGGTTGCCCTAGCTCCGTAGCTATTCATTCTTCTCGCTTGGGTTGCTTCCCAGGGAGATTTGGGTCGTAGAATTGATGGTTACTCCCGGGGTATTCCAAACTGGTGTTATAAGGTGGTTGCGCGCTTATTGTCATCGTTGTCAAACATCAAGCTCGAGATTGATGTATCGCTCGTGAAATGGTATATTGCTCGTATGAATGAACCATAGCCTTCAGAGTGTGGTATAGTTTTGAATGGTTGTGTTAATGCTTTCAGTAATTGCTTATTGTATTGATTGTCTGTCTCGATTGCTTACTTATCAGTTATACTGCTTAACTGTCTTATTTGCATTGCACGAATTTCTTTCTCTCCAATTCGATATCTGTCTCACCCTCATTGAGTATACGTATTGTGTATACTAACTCCTCACCACCACATTTCAGGATATGCCTTGTTAGCTGGAAAGTTCGTGATTATGTGACAATTCTTGCCTGAAGAGTCATTTTGCGTGCCTATGTGGCTTGAGTTGTCAAAGATGCAAAGATGTATGCTTTCATGTATTGTATGTATTTAATGTCAAAAGGAATGTAATTTAAGTTTCATTAGATTGTTGAAGTAGTTTGATAAGTTAGATTATGTAACTAGTTATTATAGTTTAACTTCAATGCATGTTTGGAATGTCCAAAGGAAAAGAGTTAGAATGGCATGATAATTTATTTTATGTAGTAGCTTAGTATGGTTTAATTGTCAAGTTCGAATGTACTTGTCAAAAATGGAAAAAGATAGGTTAGCTTTTAAATTGGAAATACATGTATACTTGCTGAGTTTAAATTGTTGAGAACCGAGGCTCGGATGGCCTTGAGGAAGTTTTGTATGGTTGGACACGGTGTTGATCCATTTATATGCTATTACAAGTTTTGCAATTTGCCTAGAAACAGGGGAGACTCTGTCCGTCTTTCCCTAAAATCTTGCCTGGGTTTGGATTTGGGTTGTGAATAGATTGATTGTTAGAACTCCCGGTCTCGAGAGGGATCGGGGTGTTACAGAATCAAATACCTTGACAACCTTAGATTCCATGAACTATAGGTTGTACCGTAGTTCTAGACAAGTAAGGAGACGTTATTGACTTAGTTGTGTTGGGGATATGCCCTAATGCTAAGGTTTGAGATGACCTTATTAGGGTTTAATAAGAATATGCTTTTGTGTTTTATACACAAAGTTATTTGTAGGATGTTCATATTCTCCGCTTCGATATGAATATGTCCCTAATGCCTATCTGAGAAGAGAAATGTTCTAAAAGGGTTTAAGATATTTTGCACATTCTCTTCGATATGATAAGCATTAAGAAATGATTCATAGCCCTTCAGATTATTCAACCGGGACTAGAATAATCGAGTATGGGTTATCATATGTTATTACATTTGATTAACATAGTGATGTTAATGATAAAGGATGGCATGCGAAATGCCAAAATAGCATGGTGATGTAGACTAATAAACATACAAGTGATCATCTGTGTACGGATCATTGAATGTGATAATGAATAGTGAACTACATGATTTCAGGTTAATAGTTTACTATTTAGGCTCCGTTTGTTTGCCGTAAAATAACTTGCCAGTGAAAAATGTTTTCTTAGAAAATAAAATATTTTCCTCCGTTTGTTTACCGTAAAATAACTTGCTTGTGGAAAATATTTTCAGTGGAAAATGTTTTCTTGGAAAATGTTTTCAGAGGAAAATATTTTCCTGAGCTCCGTTTGTTTGCCGTAAAATAACTTGTTAGGAGAAAATGTTTTCCTGGAAAATAGAATATTGAAAAATATTTTCTGGTGTTTAGATGTACAATAAAAAATATTTTTCGACATGAGATTTATAAAAATATATATATGTATATATACACATAAAATAGGGGTGGTTAAGTTTCGGAAAATATTTTTCCTCTCCCAAAGAACATGAAAATATTTTCCCAAACTTTGAACTAGCTGTCATTTTTTACCGGAAAACATTTTCCAGTTGACCAATTTTTCGGTATTTCCAAACACCGGAAAATCTCCAAAAAGTAGCCTACCATTTTTGACCGGAAAATATTTTCCAGTTGACCAATTTTTCGGTATTACCAAACATCGAAAAATCTCCAAAAAGTAGCCCACTATTTTTGACTGGAAAATATTTTCTGGTTGACCAATTTTTCAGTATTACCAAACACCGTAAAATTAGGAAAATGTTTTCCGGGAGAATATTTTATGGCAAACAAACAGAGCCTTAGTTGAGAATTGTGCAAATTAATCATTAGACTTGAGAGATTACGGCTGCCGGTTATATCAGGGGCTAAATACTTGGTCTGGACAATGCCCTTCTTCAAGGTGGGTTACGACCTTTCGCGTTTTAGTCTTGTGGTATGAACCGACAGGTAATTATCAAGATAGGATCTGTTAACCTCCGACGAGAGGCGATGTCCTATGATATCTGAGATCGGTTGGTAAATGAACAAGTCCTTGGCCAAGACGAGTATGAAGTGATGGAAATGAGTTTTTCCATAGTAGTCATCTCTCGTTTCACCGATTCAGATTTATACATAGTATCGGATGTGGGCTTAACCATTTCATGGTCCTTTCCTGATCGGGGCACTTATAACAGAAGGATCGGACTGCACGTTAATTCTTGATGGTTAAATGGATTCATGAAAGACGTCGTCTTCATTATCGTATACATTCTCATGATACGTTCGTTGCTAGTGCGTCACTCATGAGCATGAGGGTATTTCGGTAAATGACGGAGACATTTTTGAAATCGATAAGGATATTTATCAGGTCCCTCATCGGTACACGATTATGAATCTAGAAGGTCACACACTAATAAGTGTCATGAATAAGTTCACTAGAAGCTTGTATTTTGTGGTTGGTGGCTTTAAGGTGTTAAGAGTCATCAATGTTGGTATTTGGGCCAAAAGTGTAATTTTGAAAAGTTTGGGGGTCAAATTGTAATTACTAAAACTTTTAGGGCCAAACTATAATTATTGAAAAGTTGTTTCAATATGTTTATTCTAATAGAGATTAGAATTGGCAAAAATATTATATATATATATATATATATATATATATATATATAAAGGTGTTTATATATATGTATGTGTAATGATGACGTAATTTGTGAAATGCCACATCATTGTCTTAGTTGTCAAAAGGTGAAATTGCAATTTAATGACTAGATAATTACATATAGCATTTGCATGTAGAGGTTGATGACTAAGATAGTCCATGTCATCAATCCTAGTCATTTGAATTTAAAATGAATGGATATGATTCATTTTTGAATAAAGACAAAAGGATCTTGACCATTGTTTTTGTTGATAAAGCCTTTTTGACAAGTGTCAAGAGAGAGAATAAAGTTACCTTTAGATTGTAATGATTACAATCCTAAGGCTTGCATGACTTTTACTTTAGAAGGAAACAATTGTGATTGGCTAACTAATAAAATAACATTATATATATAATTATATGAGTATGCTTTATATATATAATAAAAGATGACAATCTTCTCTCACCACCCACTTGCAATTTTGGCCAAGGGGTAGAGGAGAGAGAAGATGATCATCTTTCATCATCTAAAGCTAATCATTGAAATCAAATGGCTTGCATGGCTTGTCATGAAAATGTGACAATAATGATTGGTCACTTAAATTATTGTTAGCTTATATTAGATGACAACACTCTCTCTCATCATGTGACAACTACACATACATGCACATACAATTCGGCCAAGGCATACAAGGAGAGGAGAGAGAACTTCATCTTCTTCATCTTTGAGCTTGAACTTTCGGCCATAGCTAGAAGTTCATGAAGCTTTTGCCTTTTCGATCAAAACCACATATTCATAGTTTCGTACATTGAAGATATACTAGCACATTCTATTTTCAAGGTGAGGTAGGACTTTGGATGCTTGGTGGATTAACTAGAGCCTTCAAGTTAGAAGGATTCAAAGGCTTGTCTACTATCTACATCTTCTCCAAAGTGATCTACTAGTGAGGTATACCTATGAACCTCCTTTTGTTTATGTATATATATAGTTGATATATATATGTGTTGATAATCAATGGGTATAATGAGATGTTAGCATATTGATCCTTCTTACGAAACTAGCAAAATTTTTGTAGATAGCCTATGTAGTTTTTGGCTATGTCAAGGTGTCCATGCATGACATTCTAGATCTTGAATCCAACTTATTATTATGTAATGACATGATATCTTATGTTGGCTAGCACCCTTCAAGTGGTATCAGAGCCATGTTGCTATGTCCATTGATTATCAAATGTTGGTCATGTGTTTTTGAACCCTATGGCCGAAAATGTGCTTGTCGATTTGCAAGTTTTTAATGTTAAGACTTTAGTCTACACACATGCATGTTCATGTCTAGTTTAGATCTTTGATTGATAATGTAGATCTTGAATATATATTTGTGTGTATATGTCTTAGCTTGAACTTGCATGCTACACCTATTTGTAGTGATGGCCAAAAATCACTAGGATGCTTGAGATGTTTTGCCTTCTTGATATATGAGCTTAAATGAAAAGACAATGATGGATTTGGTCTTTGCATGTTAATATTAGACTTTGGATAAAAGTCTATGTTTAAAAGAGTCATATTAAAAAGGGGTTTTCTCTTGCATGTATAAAGTCAAAGTTTTAGAAAAGACAAGTTTTCCATTTATATGGTGTTGGCCGAAATTCTCTTTGTTGTAGGAGATTGATTTTGTTTTGTTGTATGTGACAAGATGATAGTAGTTGCCTTGAAGTCCTCAAAAGATTATTTCTATTATATGCATGTGTTGGAATAAAAGTTTAAAAGATAGTTTTAGCTTATTTTATATGATTATGCATATGAGGACTAATTGATGATTAAAAGTGTTTAATAGTCAAGATTTCAACTCATCTATGTGTCTTGAATATGGCAAAATATATGTTACATAGTTGGCCTATATGTTTTAATCTTGAAATTAGAAATTATCTAATAAGTAGTATTGAGATATTTCTAAATTTGAGAAAGTAGAAAGTTGATCATTTAATGACATAATACTTTCAAAGGACTATTGGGCTATAGTTAATGTATGTGGGCCTTTAGAGACATGTTGATTTGGGTTTGGGCCTTGTGTACATCTACTTGTGCTCGATTTTAACCTATTGAGCCACTTTGTGTTAACGGGCCATGGACTTGTGTTTTTCTTCAAAGTTTTGGACTTATATGTGAATATAATTAATTATAAGAAGTTATGAATTAATGGGCCATTATGACTTGCATATATATAAAAGGAGTTTTATAATTATGCAAAAGGGCATTGATTTAGTTTATTTCTTTCATAATTGATGAGTAGATTAAACTTGAAATCTAGAAATTAATATGTTGGTTATTATATTTTGATATGAATAATCATGCATATTTATTATTTTGAGAATGGTGAATTTGATCATGAACTTGGACTTTAGGGTCAAAAGTTATTGGGTTGTAATATGAGATGTAAGTCTCAATTTATTTCTTGTCATTTGAGAGAATTATGTAGTGAGGACTTTTATGTAATTCTTCAAGAGATAACTTGACAAAGGCCCAATGGACTTTTCCAAGGAGTTGGAAGCCCAATGGACTTTTCCAAGGAGTTGGAGGCCCAATGGAGATTTGAAGGAGTTGAAGATCTTTTAAAGTAAACAGTTTTATTTCTTTAAGCCCAAAAGCCAAGCCCATAATCCACCATTTATTTATCTTTGCTTTCATACTATTTAAATTGCTATAATTGTGATTATTAGCTTAATAGTATGTAGAATGCTTATTATTTTGATGAGATTGTGTTTACTCCCTACGTGCAAACGAATATTAAATTTTCAAACGGTAAAAGGGGTTTTATCATAGTCCTCCGCCATCCTAGGATATTTAACAAGACCCAAATGAATACGATCCTTCTTACCCAAAGGTAGAGGATATGTTTCAAAGTAAGTTTATTAAAATTGCTAGAATGAAACATAGTGATGTGGTTGTCTGCCAAAATCTAACGGTCAACATAGCCACAAAGGCTTGAGACTATTGATTCAATTTATGGGATAACTTAGTGATGGCGGGTACAATCTAACTAGATCACCTAATCAATTATAACCACAAAGGTTTAAGATCAAGTGATTTAGAGACTAAAGTAGACCATACCCTATTTAGAGAAATAGACAACAAGGAGTTGTTGACCTTGGTATTCATGTTTCAACATAGCCACAAAGGTTTGAGAAATGTGTCTGATCATAGGAACTTGGTCATCCCACTTAGAATCTTTTCATAGATTCATGTTTTCTCATTAAGGGAGTATGAGATTTAAAACAAATAGTGGGAGTAGCTATTATATCTTGCAATTTAATAGCTTTACATATATTCTTATTAGCCTGCAATCTTACTTTCTGTTATATTTACTTTTTCTGTAGTTTAATGGCTTTGTTCATAAATCCTATTTTGTCCATCCTTAATCATGATTATTTAGTTGGACCGAACTTTGAAAAATCGTACAAAAGTTTAAGGGTAGTCCTCCGATTTGAGAGAATTGAGTATATTTTGGATGTCCCGACATTTGCTCCTGTTAATGAGACTGCTTCCGAGAGCGACAAGGTCACTTACTATAAGTAGGTCCAGGATGACATGCGTGCTAGGGGATACATTCTTTCATCAATGAGCGATGATCTACGTCGATTCTATGAGGGGTTGCCTCATTCCGTTGATATCATTTGTTGTTTGGAGGAATCATTTGGCGAGCGCAGTCAGTCTATGAGATTCCAGTTGACCTGTGAGCTTTTTAGTATGAGATTTGAGGAAGGGGATGACGTGAGTCAGCACTGCCTCAGAATGATTTACTTGGTAACTCAATTGGAGGCATTTGGTTACGTCATAGATCCTTGACTTTAGGTAGACTTGATCTTGCAGTCTCTTCCACCATCCTACTCTCCTTTGATCTTGGACTTTCACGTGCACAGAATCGAGATCACACTGAATGAGTTGCCATATATTTTGATTAGCTGGCAGAATCTTGGTTTGGATGCAGGACCCGATCCCCATGTTGAGTTCTTTCCTTCTGTGGTTGTGCCCAGCCAAAACAGAAACAGAAGAAGGAGGAGGAGAAGACATAGGAGAAGCCGGGTTGTGGCATTCTTACCAAGAGATCTCTCATCAGGAGGGGATTGAGTAGACACTGTTTATGCATGATTTGGTTGTTTTGGATCGGCTTGGTATGCAATCCCAATTTTGAAATATGTTTATAAATGTTTTAGATAGTTTGAACGTTTCTTTAAATAGTAGTGACTATTATCAATCTTTTCTTACTATGGGTAATTTTGGAATTGATCCTTTATAAGAAATTATTGGCATTTTGTATATCCTTCATTAATAGTAATGAAATGATCGGAATGCGTGTCAGAAGAAACGATGTCTTCAAACTCAAACATTTATATTTCATTGGTTTGCATTTATAGAAATGGCTAGATACCAAATCATACATATATTGTCTTGAACTTTGAAATGGTCAAGAGTTAAAGACTAGAATTTTTGTATTTATCTATCCAAATGAGTTTAATAGATTAATTATTCTTTTTGACAAAAGAGTTTGTTCAAAATAAATAATTGAATGAAATGGAGCTTATGAGACTTATCCAGAATATGTTGAGTTATAAAAGAAGATTAGAGAATGCATCTTTTATCACCATAATATTTCAAATTGATTTTAAACTTATACCATGTTTTAATTCTATAGCTGTATAGAATTTAAACTCATTCATGCATAGTTTCTTTAGAGAAAGGTAACTATAATGAAATGGTTAAAATGAAAAGATAGAGATCGTTTTCATTAAATGAAGGTGATATTTAAATTTATAAGAAAAGTTAGTGTGAGTTAATGCCCTTAACAAGTCTTGTGAATTTATGATACCTTCGTTCGTCAAAGTCCAATTAAATTTTATATATCATGTTATTTTTTCCTCGGTAAACCAATCATGTCTTGTAAGTGTCATGTCTATGAAGTATAGTGATATGATTATTTTTTTTCTCATTGCATGTACCCCAAGTCACGATCTTAAAGTTCTCTTTAAGATGGAGGAATCTAAGAAATTTTGGTCTCTAGTCTCAAAGACAGGGTATCTGTCTTTTCTTGTAGATTTCCTTCCGACTATTAAGGAAAGGTCATGAATGGTTTTTGCACCTAATGCTTACACTATTTGCATTCTCCTTTAAAATGCAATGGCAAGTACTTGGCACGATATAATGTAATGAGTTACATGAAAGATATCGGAGAGAATACATATAAGTTCTAGTGATCTTATTGTTATAATGATCTCTATATGAACTTTAACCCATAATTTTAAGGTTTATGGTTATAGTGAAGTTCTTAGTGAAGAATTCACTTAAAAGGATAAAAGTGTATTTAGTGGATTTGTGAATTATTGGAAAGAGTTTCGAATAATGATAAATAATAGTTATGTTATTATTTGAGCCTAGATGCTGCTTGACTTTTATGATGTTTGGATAATATATGGTTCTGTCTATTGATAGTAGCCGATGCAATATGGTGGCTATTATAGAGGCTTTTAGCACAAGCTTAAAAGAACCCGATCTCATCAAAAGTCCAAACCTGTAAAGAGTCAATTCAAGAGTTTCTTTCTTGATAAGAAAATGAATTAATATATAAAGATCCTATAGTTATTTCTATAGATGACCCACTGATCCTGTAAAATCAGTTACAGTTGATCACCATCTTAAGGAAGATAAGTATAGAGATACGAAGTAAAATGCACTAGATCCTACGGTTGATAGCATTAGTGCAAGTGGGAGATTGTTGGGGATATGCCCTAATGCTAAAGTTTGAGATGACCTTATTAGGGTTTAATAAGAATATGCTTTTGTGTTTTATACACAATGTTATTTGTCGGATGTTCATATTCTCTGCTTCAATATGAATATGTCCCTAATGCCTATCCGAGAAGAGAAATGTTCTAAAAGGGTTTAGGATATTTTGCACTTTCTCTTCGATATGATAAGCATTAAGAAACGATTCATATCCCTTCAGATTATTCAACCGGGACTAGAATAATCAAGTACGAGTTATCATATGTTATTACATTTGATTAACATAGTGATGTTAATGATAAAGGATGGCGTGCGAAATACCAGAACAACATGGTGATGTGGACTAATAAATATATGAGTGATCGTCTGTGTACGGATCATTGAATGTGATAATGAATAGTGAACTACATGATTTCAGGTTAATAGTTTACTATTTAGTTGAGAATTGTGCAAATTAATCATTAAACTTGAGAGATTACGACTACCGGTTATATAAGGGGCTAAATACTTAGTCTGGACAATGCCCGTCTCCAAGGTGGGTTACGGCCTTTCGCGTTTTAGTCTTGTGGTATGAACCGATATGTAATTGTCAAGATAGGATCTATTAACCTCCGACGAGAGGCGATGTCCTATGATATCTAAGATCGGTTGGTAAACGAACAAGTCCCTGGCCAAGGCGAGTATGAAGTGATGGAAATGAGTTTTTCCATGGTAGTCATCTCTCGTTTCACCAATTCAGATTTATACATAGTATCAGATGTGGGCTTAACCATTTCATGGTCCTTTCCCGATCGGGGCACTTATAACAGAAGGATCGGATTGTACGCTAATTCTTGACGGTTAAATGGATTCATGAAAAACGTCGTCTTCATTATCGTATACATTCTCATGATACATTCGTTGCTAGTGTGTCACTCATAAGCATGAGGGTATTTTGGTAAATGATGGAGACATTTTTGAAATAGATAAGGAGGTTTATCAGGTCCCTCATCAGTACGCGATTATGAATCTAGAAGGTCACACACTAATAAGTATCATGAATAAGCTCACTGGAAGCTTGTATTTTGTGGTTGGTGGCTTTAAGGTGTTAAGAGTCATCAATGTTGGTATTTGGGCCAAAAGTATAATTTTGAAAAGTTTGGGGTCAAATTGTAATTACTAAAACTTTTTGGGCCAAACTGTAATTATTAAAAAGTTGTTTCAATATGTTTATTCTAATAGAGATTAGAATTGGCAAAAATATTATATATATATATATATATATATATATATATATATATATAGAAAGTTGTTTATATATATGTATATGTGTAATGATGATGTAATTTGTGAAATGCCATGTTATCGTCTTAGTTGTCAAAAGGTGAAATTACAATTTAATGACTAGATAATTACATGTGGCATTTGCATGCAGAGGTCGATGACTAGGATAGTCTATGTCATCAATCCTAGTCATTTGAATTTAAAATGAATGGATAGGATTCATTTTTGAATAAAGACAAAAGGATCTTAACCATTGCTTTTGTTGATAAAGCCTTTTTGACAAGTGTCAGGAGAGAATAAAGTTACCTTTAGATTGTAATGATTACAATCCTAAGGCTTGCATGGTTTTTAGTTTAGAAAGAAGCAATTGTGATTGGCTAACTAATAAAGTAACATTATATATATAATTATATGAGTATGTTTTATATATATAATAAAAGATGACAATCTTCTCTCACCACCCACTTGCAATTTCGGCCAAGGGGTAGAGGAGAGAGAAGATGATCATCTTTCATCATCTAAAGCTAATCATTGAAATCAAATGGCTTGCATGGCTTGTCATGAAAAGGTGACAATAGTGATTGGTCACTTAATTTATTATTAGCTTATATTAGATGATAACTGTGATAACCTGAACCCGGCATGCATTTAATGATATTTAATTACATTTAATTAAGTGTTATCTTAAATGTTAGCATTGAATTTTGTGTTTATTTTTAGTTAAACATTCATTAGTAGCTTTATTTTCATATTTATGTTAATCGGTTTTATTTTTCTTGCACCTTAATGCTCGGTTTTCAATAAAATGAAAAGTAGCTCTGAGCCGGAGTAAACTTTGAACTATGTTACTTTTCAAAAATTATATCTTCTTAAATTCTTTGAGATTTAATTGTTATTCCTTTATTGTCGCAAAGTGCTTAGCATATCGAGAGCGATAATTAGGAAATGATTTCTACTCCTCAGCAAATAGTAAAAACTAGTATTTAGAGTTTTAATTTTAGTGTTTTAATTGTTATTAACTAGAATTGGAATTGTGTTGGTTGTTTTAGCCTTAAAATGTCTAAAATAAGCCTATTTGATCAACTTTTAAGTAGTTTGACCAAGGCTTTGACCATTGACCTTGTGTCATCTTTTATAATAGCACATTTAGCACAAAATAAAAAAAAAGGGAAGCTGAAAACATAATAGAAAGGGCCGAAACTTAGAGGAGAGAAAAAAAAGATTTCAACTTTCAAATCTTCAAATCTTCGCGTGAGCTTGCACAGGGTTGTGTTCGAGGCTTCCAGCGTGGTTTTCCTAGCATCTAGGAGCGTCTAAGATGAGGGTTTCATCGTTATTTGCGCATTTGAAATAATTGTGTTTAAACTTTAATTTTTGGGTTTTAGTCGTAGATTGTTATTTAATTCGTTTTGATGCTTGAAGAATGTTCCCTAGCAATTGTAGAACATGTATTTATAGCTTTTTAGCATTTTCTGCGGTTGAATATCGAAATTGCAATTTAAATTAATAATTGAATAGTAAATTGTGAATAGTAAACCCCCGTTTCGATGAAGTTGCTCCGTTATGCATTCTGTTGATGTAGAAGGTGATAGATATGCTAGAATGCCTAAATGTGTGGTTTAATTGGATTGTGTAATGAAAAAATGGAGGAAAATGGCTTAGTGAAAGTTGGGGTCGTTTAGGTCAAGTTTGGCATTTTATTGTTTTGCGTGATGGCATTGTCTCGGGAGGCCATGGAAGCACTTTTGGTGTGGTTATTGTGACGCCCGGGTTTTAGCCATGCATTTAATTACTGTTGCATCCCTTGTTTGCGCATTTACTTCTATGCCTTATTAACTGACTTTGTGACTACTATTCACTCCGTTTTTAAACTGCTTTCTATTAGTTAATTAGCATTTTTATTAAATCATATTAATTGTAAAAGTAGTGGGAAAAATGTGCATTTGAGCTTAAGGCGTTAGGAAGGCTCGTTTAGAAAATGACTTTAGTAGTTGAATGAATAGTGTTACGTAACTAACTTAGGTAATTAATTAGCTAGCCTATGTTTCACACCTTAGGCTCGTTTCTAAGCTTTCAACGCACATTTTAGAAGCCATTTAAGTACCCAACATGACCCCACCCCAAGGCCTACCTAATATAACATAACACAAGCACATTGTAACACAAAAACAAAAAAATTTCAGCCTGTGAACAGTAGCCAAACCCGACAGCCTTCCTTGTGCATTTGGGAGAGATTTTGCTCATCAAATCATCAAATCAAGCCAAGCCAAGCCTTGAGCAACTAGTGTAGGGTGTTTGCAAGGTTCCTAGGTGCTCCTACGCGTAGTGGTGAGGGATTTCACGACTTGTTTTTGTATTTTTAAATAGTTGCTCATTTATTGATTTGTTGAAAATATGATTATATGCCATTGTAATTGTTATCTATGCTAATATACTATCTATATGAATGCTAGAGAACACTTTTGAACTGTCGTTTCGCAATTTAAACGGTTAGAATCGTTAGTTTGATTTTTAGGGTGAATAGTGACGTTTTTTCTAGGGTTTTGTGTAATTGCTCGAATTGGCTTGAATTAATGCTTCTAATTGATGCCTTAGGTACTAGTGAAGATAATCAAATAGCCCCGTACACTTGCATTGCCCTTAAATCGCCTAAAAATGGAAAATAGCCGACTTTAACTTGGGGCTTTCGGGGTTAATGCGAATCCGGGTGGATTCGGGCTTCAATTCTAGTATCCTTAGGCTACCTAGGTGCTATAGATGCCTTGATATCCCTTGTTTGAAGCCCGGACAATGTAGGTGTAGTTTAAAGCCAAAAGAAGGAAATTGGGGCTTTCGGGGTAAACGCATGCATTTGAATGAGTTAGAGGGTTGAGAGGGTACCTTGGGGGTTAGTTAGAAGGTTGGGAGAGTTTCCTTTGAAAATGAAATCATTAACTTTGGTTTAGAAGAGAAATAGTTCGAAAAATAAAGGGGTTTAGGTACAATTTAAGTTGTCTCACACTTCTAAACCCATGTCAGGACTTCTTGAGTGTTTATATGTGATTTTAAATTGATTTGGAGCTTTTGGAATGATTCTATGCTTATTTGGTATAAGTTCATTTGTAAACTGCTTATTAACTGCTATATTTGCTTCTATCCTAATTGTATCGAGGTCAACCTACTTTGTTGATCCTCATATGTGTTAATGCTTATATTATTGCTATTAACTTGCCATCGTTAAGTGCATTGCATAGTGGTTGCGCAACCATAGTGTCAGGGGCGGATGTGTTGAATATCGGCTGGGCGGCAGAGGGCTTGCCGGTGGATATTCAAACTCCGTGCCCTATTCCCTCATTCGCCTGGTCCGGAGATTGTCAGGGGATGTTGGGTCGTAGGATTCGGGGTACATCCGGAGTACACCCACTAAAGTGATTGGGGTTATGCCGGCTTATCGTGATCGTGCTCGTGGTTCGTGGATCGTGATTGAAGATCAGTGAAGATTGGTGTATAGGGGATTGTTGAAACGTATCCTTTTAAATGTGTGGTTATTTGAGTTATCGTTGTTTCTTAATTGTCTAAGTATTATTGTTGCATGATTGTATTATATGTTGCATTGCACGCCCCGGGACTATATCCCTCACTGGGCAACAGTGGTTGCTCATACCTCGATATCTGTTTCAGGAGACGCTGAGGGTGATCCCCAGCTTGTTGATTTAGTTGAGGAAGAAGAAGTTCAGATCGAGCCTTTACCTTAGTTGCTGTGTCTGATAACTTGAGGTGGTTAATGATTTTGCTGCTATGTGGAAGACTCATCTGATTGCTTTATGTACTATTTTGTAGCCCAAGGGCTATGTATATGCTTGTCGTATAAGTTGAAGATTAGTTGGTTGGGTTGTAGCTTTGAAAGTCTATGAACTGTAATAACTTATTCTTGCCTTATTTCCTTGCATGCTTGGGAGTGGATGGTTAATGTAGAATGCTTTATCCTTTAAATTGTTTTATTGATTTCCTAGAATGTTATGATTATAAGACTATGCTGACAACAAGTTCTCGCATGCTTGTGTGTTTTGGAGATATTGTGTACTATAAGGCTCGGATGGCCTTATAGCTTTATTGTTTAATTAAGTTAAGCTTGTATGTGTTGTTGGGACCTTGTTTAAGCGTTTACAGGTTTTTAGAATGTCCACGGTACAGGGGAGACTCTGTCCGTGTGTCGGGTCCGGACTTAACCTTTAGCTTGGGGGTTGGGTCGGGGCGTGACAGTTATGACGTTGGTTGGGTGTTTGGTTAGGGTAGCGGTAGTTCAAACAAGCAAAGGGGGAAATCGGGGCTTTACGTGAATTCTAGGGTTAAGTAGGGTTTTGGGGTCTCTAGACGTGCCTTGTGGTGACCTAGGAGGATTGGTGAAGTCGGTTTACAAAACTCGTGGCTCGTTTGAAAGTAGTAGCGTTTTGAAAGTTGGGGTCATTTTGTGATTTTGTGTGTTTTCATAGTGTAATGCCTATAGAATGCTTAATATTGCTTGTTATGCTTGTTAAAGTTGATTATGACTGAATTTGTATATCAATTGTTGATAATGCTTGTTAGTGTTGTTCTTGTTATTTTATTGATTGTAAATGCTTATTGTATCGCATGTTGTTACTAACCTACACTTCAGTGCCTTGCTCGATTATTGTTATATATCTCGTATTGCATTGCATAAGTGTCAGGCGCATGAGTGATGGGCCTCTCTGGGTAGCCTCGGGTTGCTAGTGTTGGTTGCTCTAGCTCCGTGTCCTATTCCCATTCTCGCTTGGGTTGCCGCCCAGGGAGTTTTGGGTCGTAGAATTGACAGAGTATGTCCGAAGTACTCTAACGGAAGTTATAAGATAGGTGAGCTGGCGCGTCATCGTTAAAGTCATCGAAGTCATGATCGGTACATTTCTCGCTCGAGT
The DNA here is from genome assembly GCA_037974665.1 of Ehretia macrophylla. Classification (NCBI taxonomy): domain Eukaryota; kingdom Viridiplantae; phylum Streptophyta; class Magnoliopsida; order Boraginales; family Ehretiaceae; genus Ehretia; species Ehretia macrophylla. Next base: position 2,981,312 of record CM075779.1, read on the forward strand.
GAACCATAACCTTTAGAGTGTGGTATAGCTTTGAATGGTTGTATTAATGCTTTTATTAATTGGTTATTGCATTGATTGTTTATATTGAATGCTTTCTTGTCAATTATATTGCTTAGCTGTACCTATTTGCATTGCACGAACTTCTTTCTCTCCACCTCAATATCTGTCTCGCCCTCACTGAGTATACGTGTTGTGTATACTCACTCCTCACCACCATATTTCAGGAAATGCCATGTTAGTTGGAAAGTTCGTGATTACGTGAAAGTTCGTACTTGAAGAGTTGTCTTGCGTGCTATGTGGCTTGAGTTGTCAGGATGCAAAGATGTATGTTTCATGTGTTGTTGTATTTAATGTTGATAAGGAATGTAATTTAAATTTAACTGGGTGATTGAGGTAGAATGATAAGATAGTTTATGTATCTAGTTAGTATGGCTTAACTTTAATGCATGTTTGTATGGCTTAAAGGAAGAGTTAGAATAGTCTGGGTACTTGGAAATGTATGTATACCTGTTGAGTTTAATTGTTGAGAAACAAGGCTTGGATGGCCTTGAGGTGTTTGAATGGTTGGACACGGTACTGGTCCACTTATATGCTGTCACAGGTTTTGCATTTTGCCTAGAAACAGGGGAGACTCCGTCCGTTTTTCCCAAATTTTATGCCCGGGTTTGGAATTGGGTTGTGATTAGATTGATTGATAGAAGTTCCGGTCTCGAGAGGGAACGGGGTGTTACAATAGCACACTCTCTCATCATGTGACAACTACACATACATGCACATATAATTCGGCCAAGGCATACAAGGAGAGGAGAGAGAACTTCATCTTCTTCATCTTTGAGCTTGAACTTTCGGCCATAGCTAGAAGTTCATGAAGCTTTTGCCTTTTTGATCAAAACCACATATTCATAGTTTCATACATTGAAGATATACTAGCACATTCTATCTTCAAGGTGGGATAGGACTTTGGATGCTTGGTGGACTAACTAGAGCTTTCAAGTTAGAAGGATTCAAAGGCTTGTCTACTATCTACATCTTCTCCAAAGTGATCTACTAGTGAGGTATACCTATGAGCCTCCTTTTGTTTATGTATATATATAGTTGATATATATATGTGTTGATAATCAATGGGTATAATGAGATGTTAGCATGTTGATTCTTGTTACGAAACTAGCAAAATTTGTGTAGATAGCCTTTGTAGTTTTCGGCTATGTCAAGGCGTCCATGCATGACATTCTAGATCTTGAATCCAACTTATGATTATGTAATGACATGATATCTTATGTTGGCTAACACCATTCAAGTTGAAACAGACCTTTTACACCAGGTTGCAAGGATAGTTCCATACTATGGCTCCAATGCTCATAGATGGAACAACACCTACATCAGAGTTAGTAATCAGGATTTTGATAGGCTAAGTTAATTGACTAGGTTAATGCTTGTAGCTTAACCCTTGCATAAGATTAGATAACTTGAATGTCGAGCCTATATTGATTGTCTCTTTGAATATCTACCCCCTTGATTCCTTTCCCTCGTATTCCACTGTTACTTAGTTAGTTTAATTTAGTTGTAGTTTTGTTTATATTTTCAAACACCCCCTCAAACTGTCACTTACTGCTTTAACACTTTCACACGCTACTTCACTAACTAGCTACACGAGCCTCCCTGTGGTACGATTCCACACTCATAGCACACTACACTACAAAGATCCATGCACTTGAGGGTTATTAAAACTTGGTCATTTTGCACCTAATTATAAAGCACCATTTGATTGCATCAAGTTTTTGGCGCCATTGTCGGGGAAGCATGGTCTAGTTTAGTTTTTGAATTAAACTGTGAACTTGTTTTAAGTGTTGACTATATGTGTTTTAATTTGTATAAATTCTACTTGTAAAGTATTTTGCATATAGCTTATAAAATTTGTATATTGTTTGTATAATACTTGTACATAAACTATTTATATTATACTTTCTTAAAATAGTTTGCATATATACCTTAGCTTAATATATGTCTTTAAATTAAAGTGCTTAGTTTAAATTATGTATTTATTTCTAGTACTTAGTTTACTTTTTGGATTTAGTTAATATACTTATCTTATTTTCTGTCTTTACTTCTAAAGTACTTTGTTTATTTTCTGTAGTTGCTTATTGCACTTAGTTATAGTTTATTTTGCATGCACGGACGTTATTCCTTAAATCCGAATCTCGCCCAATTTGATCCCGAGCCCCAGAAAACTCCATGAATGAGAGTCCCAGTCCTGATGGTAGAACAAGAAGTAAATGTTCAAAACATACCGCCTCTTCCTATAGCTCAGCCTATTAACCAACTCGTTAATTGACCTGATGACCCACAAATGACTCTTTGTCAACATTTATCTCCGGGCGATTACAACCCTGAATTTGCCATAGCCCCACCTGCTCTTGGCAATGTTAACTTTGAACTTAAGACAGGGACCATTTCGAATCTTCCCTTCTTTTACGGGAAGAGCAACGAAAGCCCTCACGATCACATCATACAATTCTTGGAGGCATGTTCTATGCTTCATATCCCTAATGTGAGCCGTGAGATTATTCAACTGCGTTTGTTTCCATTTTCCTTAAAAGACAAAGCCAAACAATGGCTAAATCATTTGGACGCAGGGGTTATTACATCTTGGGGGGAACTTATTCAAAAGTTTTTAGATAAGTTCTTCCCAATGGCCAAGACTACTACTTTGTGAACAGACATCATGTCATTCGTTTAGTCAGACTTAGAGCCTTTTTCATGAAGCATGGGAAAGATTTATTGATCTTAGGAATCAGTGTCCTCACCAAGGGTTTGCCCGTCACGAACTCTTGCATTATTTCTTTAAAGGTCTTACACCTCAGCAGAAAATGATGGTTAATGCAATGAGCAATGGAGGTTTCTATAACCTTACAACAGAAGAAGCTTGGAGTAGAATTGAAAATATAGCTGAAGATTCTCTTCAGAACACAGCTATAGATAGAGAAACTAGAAGCACCCATAACCCCCAAAAGAGGGCATTGTTCGAGGTTAACTCTATTTCCCATTTGTTTGATAAAGTAGATACCCTATCCAAACAAGTAGAAAAATTCATCTCCCTAGGGTCTACTTCTTCACAAGCTCCTCAAATCACGAAAATTTGTGCTGTATGTTCTACAGTAGATCATTCTACTCTAGATTGTCTAATCAGTTCACAATTTTCTGAATTCATGCAAGAACAAGTCTATGCCACTCAAGGATATACGAGAAATTATGATCCTTATTCTAACACATATAATCCTGGCTGGCGAGACAATCCTGCATTTTCATGGTGACAAAGGAATCAAGAGCCTCAGTTTCCTCAATCACAATATCAAAAGCAACAAGGAAACTTTGAGCCTCGTTTTCCTCAATAGCTATATCAAAGGCCACAAAGTTCTAACCCTCCTGGTTTGTACCAAGTCCAGAAAGATCCGTTCCGAACACAACAGAACAATTTTCCCGCTCTTCCTACTGCACAGTCATCATCTGATGACAAGTTTGATAAACTCTTACAATTGGTCCAAGTTCAACAACTGTCCATTGTTAAACTTGAAGGACAAATTGGGCAGTTGGCCCAAAATATTAGTAGAAGGGATGAAGGCATATTCCCGTCTCAGACCGTGGAAAACCCATGAGGCCAATGTAGTAATGTCCAATATGAGACCGTCCACGAACATGCTAAGGCTGTAACTACCGTTAGGAGTAGGAAAGTGGTAGACAAAGAGGTTAGAAAGAAGAATAGGGATATTCTTAAGGAGATCGAGGAATCTGAGATCAAGGTTATAGGCAACAATGTCAATGACTCCTGTAGGAATGAAAACCCCACGGTAGAGACTATAGTTGAACCTTTATCTAAAACATCTTTCCTTACTGCTCTGTCCCATCCGAAGCTGAATGTTAATCCTAACCAGCTCAAGGTCTTAGAGCATCTGAAAGATATTAAGATCAATCTGCCTTTAGTCAAGGTAATCCAATAAATCCCTGCCTATGCCAAAATTTTTAAGGATTTGTGTGTGAAAAAGAGACGGACCAACTCCATTCCTAAGAAGGTCCAACTTACTAAGAAGGTTAGTAGCATCTGCACCAGAGGATTGCCTCAGAAGTGCAGTGACCCAGGAGCTTTCACCATTCCATGTTTAATTAATGACCAATTGGTAGAAAGCATCTTGCTAGACTTAGGATCTAGTGTTAACCTAATCCCTCACACAGTTTACCAAAAGCTAGGTCTTGGAGTGATAACACCGACAATTGTAACCTTCCAACTGGCAGATAGATCTGAGCAGAGACTTCGAGGTATTGTAGAGGATGTCCTAGTTCGAGTAGGAGAATTTCTGCTCCCAGTGGATTTCATTGTGTTAGATATGGACTTAGGCCCTGATAACAAGAATACCACTCCCATTTTATTAGGCAGACCTTTCCTAGCAACAGCTGATGTTGTTATTTACTGTAGGACGGGAATGATAGAGCTAACATTTGGGAACATGATAACGAAGTTAAGGTTGCTGATGCAACCAACAAGTTGAACCAATAAAAGGAAGAGAATGCTTCTATGTTGATACCATTGACTCATGCATAGACGAGTTTGCCCAATCAATATTAACTCCTAATGAGGAGATCTCCGAACTTGAATGACTATTGTTTGAATGCAACATTTCACCTAAAATGGTTGCCTTCGCTTCTATTGTTACTGATCAAGATAAGGACGATCAAGTAACAAATCCTTTCCCTGAAGTCCTTGATTGTCCCACAATTAAGTCTCTACCAGCTTTGGAACTCAAAACCTTGCCCCAACATCTTAAGTATGCCTACTTAGGACCTGAAGAGACCCTACAACTCATCATTGCCTCGGATTTGACTACCGAGAATGAAGCCAAACTCTTAAAAGTCTTAAGTATTCATAAAAAGGCGATAGGTTGGACAATTTCTGACTTGAAAGGAATTGATCCCTCTTTGTGTATGCACAAGATTCATCTCGACGAAGAAGTTACTCCTTCTCAAGAATTTCAGAGAAGACTAAACCCAAAGATTGGTGATGTCTTCTACAAAGAGATTATCAAGTTACTTGATGCGGGTATTATCTACCCGATTTCTTACAGTCCATGGGTAAGTCTGGTACAAGTGGTACCGAAGAAATCTGGGATTACTGTGGTCCCAAATGAAAAAGGTGAGCTAATTTCTATATGAACCACTACTGGGTGGTGTGTATGTATTGATTATAGGAATCTCAACTCCAAAACAAGGAAAAACCACTTCCCTTTACCCTTCCTTGACCAAGTTCTAGATAGAGTAGTTGGACAAGACTACTACTGCTTTTTGTACGGGTACTCGAGATATAACTAAATCCTAGTCTTTCATGAAGATTAGGAAAAGACTACATTCACTTGTCCCTAAGGGACTTTTGCATTCAGGCACATGCCTTTCGGTCTTTGCAATGCACATGTGACATTTCAAAGGTATGTGATGGCCCTCTTCTTAGATATGATCGAAAAGTTCCTGGAAGTCTTCATGGATGACTTCTCAGTGTTTGGAGCTACCTTCAACGAGTGCCTTACACACCTTTCACAAGTGCTTGATTGATGTGTTGAAATGAGCCTGGTTCTAAGTTAGAAAAAAAGTCACGTCAAGGTTAGACAAGGTATAGTTCAGGGTCATGTTGTTACCCAGGATGGAATCCATGTAGACCCAGCCAAAGTCAAGCTAATAGAAAAGTTGCCCGCACCCAAGACGGTGCGTGATATCAGATCTTTCCTTGGTCACGCCGGTTTCTATCGGCGTTTCATCAAGGATTTCAGCCATATAGCCCGACTTCTCTCTAGTCTCCTAGTACACGATACCGAATTCAACTTTGATGACAAGTGCTTGAAAGCTTTTGAGAAGCTTAAATCCTTGTTATCCTCTGCTCCAATCATCCAACCACCTAACTACAGTCTCCCCTTTGAGATAATGTATGATGCATCAGACTATGCAATGGGAGCTGTATTAGGCCAGTGTAAGGATAAGTTGCCTACTATGATATATTATGCTAGCAAAACCATAGATAAAGCTCAAAAGAATTACACTACCACTAAAAAGGAATTGCTAGCTGTAGTCTTCTCCTTGGATAAGTTCAAATCTTACATCCTAGGATCCAAAGTAATAGTCTACACAGACCACGCGGCTTTGCAGTATTTATTGACCAAGAAGGATACAAAGCCCCATCTAATCCGTTGGCTATTACTCCTACAAGAGTTCGGCCTTGAGATCAAGGACAAGAAAGGAAGCGAGAACTCTGTTGTCGATCATCTATCATGTTTGGTACGTGATTCTCCTATTAACTCTTTGCTTTTCAAAGACACATTCCCTAATGAACAACTTTTTGCTCTCTCATATAAGACCCCCTGGTATGCCCACTTTGTAAACTATCTGGCTGCCCAAGAGTTTCTAACTCACTAGGGTAATCGTGAGAAGGAACTATTCATAGCACAAGTTAAGTACTTTATTTGGGAAGATCCCTATCTTTTCAAGATCTGTACCAATCAGGTCATTAGGAGATATATTCATGAGGATGAAACTGATAGCATTCTCCAGTTCTACCACTCTGAAGCTTGTGGTGGACATTTGGAGGAAAGAGGACAGTTTCCAAAGTCCTTCAATGTGGGTTTTCTGGCCCACTCTTTTCAAAGATGCCCAGCAAATGTGTAAAAATTGCCCACAATGTCAACGAGTTGGATTTATCTCAAGAAGGGACATGATGCCCCTTACACCCATCCTTACATGTGAAATATTCGATGTATGGGGTATAGACTTCATGGGTCCCTTTTTTCCTTCCTTAGGTTATACTTATATTCTTGTTGGTATGGACTATGTGTCCAAGTGGGTAGCAGCAGTGGCAACCTAAACCAATGACCACAAAGTCCTGGTCAAGTGCATTAAAGAGAACATCTTTTCTCAATTCGGGGTACCACATGTACTTATAAGTGACGGAGGACAACATTACCATCACAGGACACTCGAAGCCTTATTAAGAAAATATTCAGTCTACCACAAGATAGCAACGCCTTACCACCCACAAACAAGTGGACAAGTGGGAGTGTCGAATAGGGAGATCAAGTCAATTCTTTAGAAAATGGTTATGCTCGATCGAAAAGATTGGTCAAGTCGTCTGGATGATGCATCATTGGACTACCATACTGCTTTCAAAACTCCATCGTCATATTCCCGTATAGATTGGCATACGGTAAAGCTTGCGACCTTCTTGTTGAATTAGAACATAAAGCCTATTAAGCTATTAAAGCCTTGAACTTTGACTTACAACAGGCGGTTGAAGGTAAGAAATCAGCGTTGAGTGAACTGGAAGAGCTTCATTTCGAAGCTTATAAGAATGCCAAACTCTACAAAAAAAGAATGAAGAGGATTCATGATAGGTCTATTCTGAGAAAAACTTTCTCTCATTCTGATAAAGTTTGGTTGTTTAACTCTAGACTGAGGTTCTTCCCAGGAAAATTAAGAACAAAGTAGGTTGGTCCTTATGAAGTGCTTAAAGCATATCCTTTTGGAGTCGTCGTGATTAAACATCCCACAGATGGGCATATTATCACTGTCAATGGACAAAGATTGAAACATGCATTCAATCCTAATGCGGTCCCTCATGAAGTTAAATATGTTGAACTTCAGGACCTTTCAGACATTCCATAAAAGGGAAATTGCCAAGTTATGGCATTAAACTCATCACAACCGTTTGGCTGAACACGTTAAACTTAGCGCTACTAGGAGGCAACCTTGAACTCTTTTGTGTTAATATTTATTTAAATTATGTCATTTCATGTACTCTGTGAATCTTTCTCCAGCTTTAGGTAGTTTGGGTCTCAACCCTGAGGAACATTCATAGAGGTACCAGTGTCATTATACTAATAGTCACTGTACGTTTCTATGTGTGGTTGGCTTAATTGTGCAACTCTATCTTATAGTGTGAGCTACTCCACCAGCTCAAAGTAGTTTGGGTCTATCAGATATTACTTGATAAAGTAGTTAGGAGTGTGAGCATACACTAGACGTAACATCTATGGCGTAAAACCCCACCGTAATAAACCTTGAACTTGTAGAACTAGCTTTGGCCTTAAGTGGCCAAAGGAGAGCACTAGATGTCATGAGCACAAAAACCTCTGGAAAAGCTAGTCTTTGTAGGAGTATCAACTCTAGAACCCCATAAAAGAGTCTAAATGGTCTGGGTAGTTTATTTATTGCTTTATGTATTAGGTTGTTTTCCTTGACCATAATTCTTTTTGACCCCCTCCCTTATACTATTTTGTATAGATTAACTATTTTTTGTGTTGATGATAATTTGTAAAATACTTTGTCTACTAATCTTTAATTGTAGAATGATACATCTTTTGGCAAAAGTGAGTAGAAAAGCTTTGACATCAACATAGAAATACTTCACATCAGGTGATATCTTTCCTTACTACATTTCCCTTTTTACCTGATCAACATGTGCTGTAGAGTAAGCAAACCATAGGTTTGGGGATGTAGCATTTGTCATTATGTTCTTTCTTGCATATTACACTCTCACTGTCTTATATTGCTATTTGCTTGAGGACAAGCAAAGTTTCGGTGTAGGGGTACGTACATTTCATGAAAATATTTTTTGAAATATGCAATAAATACACCATTTTTGTTCATGAGAAAAGTAGTTTGCTACCTTACTTGTTTAAAAGAAGATGATTTAGATGATTTGAGAACCTGTTTTGTTAGCTATGTATTGTGAAAAATTCTGAGGAAACTTTGTAAGAAAAACTTTGGGGTACTGTATTCATGAGTAAACCTAGTTGTTTTCTCTTTTTTCAATTGATAGCTATGTGATTATGAAAGGGCTGAGATAGGATTACCGTTTGTTATGAAAACTCCTTGTGATTGAAACCTATACCCTTATGCCATGTTTGTACAGTATGTTATGTTATTATGTCTGTATGTACACTCTGAAGAAAAAGAAAAAAAAAAAAAACAAAGAAAACAATGAAAAAAATAGAAAAAGAAAAAAGAGTTGTACATACTTTTACTGTTGAAGAAATTTTTGGTGTAAATATGTTATAAATCTCTAAGCACCACTATCCTAGACATTGTGATTTGGGATATATGCTATAGTATAAGGTTTCGAGCCTGGATATCTCGGGTGATTAAGGCACGTAGGGGTCCCTTTAAAACCTAGCAACCTCAGTCATAATGGCGGGGGATTGTTGGCCTTAAAGCCCACTACATGAGATATCTAGAAAGCAAAGGAAACTGAACAATATATAGAGATATTGTAAGTTGTACTTTTATATTTCTGACAAATGTTAAAGGGTTAAGGCATGATCAAGAACTTGAGTACAAATGTAGGTAAAAATATCAAGGTCCAATCTGTTTGCATAACTTGAAAGTTGGGAATTGTTTGAACTTAATCTACTTAGTTTACTTCTAAATATGTACTCCGAAGCAATCAATAGTCAATTTCCAAAAAGAATACCTATTTGAGAAAACTATGTAAAAGGTTATTTTATCATTTTTATCATTAACTACTGAATAGGTTTAAAATAGTAGATTGCAGTTATCATATTTCATTTTTGGAAAATATTTGACAAAAAGATAGGATAGATTATTTTATCTGCTTTTGACTTGTAAAATTTTGCAAATTTCACTTTCACATATGTTTTTAAGACAGTCTTGCTTGAGGGCAAGCAAGATTTAGGTTTGAGGATGTTGATGTGACTGTATTTACAACACTCAAACCTTGTATTTATTATTATGTTTGAGTAGAGTTATTTATCTAGGGGAGGATAATGTAAATGACGGTCTTTTAATATATGGTCTCGGATTCAATTGTTTTAATTCGATGGCAATATATGACTTGCTTTAAATTCAGTACTGTCTTTCATACATAATGCTTTTCAGTAGATGTTATGATTATTTTACTTATTGTCTTTCATACGTAATGCTTTTCAGTAGACGTTATGATTGTTTTACTTTTGTGTCATATATCCTTGCTTTAATAGTGAATCAAATAGCTTGACAACCTTAGATTCCATGAACTATAGGTTGTACCATAGTTCTAGACCTGTAAGGAGACATTAATGACTTAGTTAAAACAGACATTTTACACCAGATTGCAAGGACAGTTCCATACTATGGCTCCAATGCTCGTAGATGGAACAACACCTACATCAAAGTTAGTAATTGGCATTTTAATAGGCAAAGTTAATTGACTAGGTTAATGCCTGTAGCTTAACCCTTGCATAGGATTAGAGAACTTGAATGTCGAGCCTATATTGACTGCCTCTTTGCATATCCACCCCCTAGATTCCTTTCCCTCGTATTCCATTTTACTTAGTTAGTTTAATTTAGTTGTAATTTTGTCTATATTTTCAAACACCCTCTAAAACTGCCACTTACCGTTTTAACACTATCATACACTACTTCACTAACTAGCTAAACGAGCTTCCCTATTGTACGATTTCGCACTCATAGCACACTACACTACGAAGATCCGTGCACTACTTGGTCATTTTGCACCTAATTATAACGCACGGTTTGGATGCATCAAAATGCTTTCATGAGTTGTAACAAGGATAATAACATATACAACACAAAATAACAAAGCTAATTAGACAAGTATTTAACCACATATAAAAAGGATACGGTTCCACGTTTGTCTTCAATCACGAGCCACGAGCCAAGATCTTCAAGCAAGTGTTGGCAAACCCCTTATTCCTCCAAATGGGGTACTCCGGATGTACCCTAATCCTACAACCCATTTCTCTAGAGGTAGGTCCGTATGCCCTAACGAGATGAACCATACCTCTGGGGTAGGGGAGTATGCCTCAGCGAGAAAGAGAATAGGCACCATGGTAATCGAGGAAGCACGGCAAGCCCGATACCACCCGTGTTTATCGACGCTACCATGTCCGAAAAGGTTGCACAACCTCGAGTCAAGATCATGAGAATCAAGAATATCAAAGATTACATAAGAGAGACGGCAAAGTAGGCCGCCCTTGCAATTAAACACAAATAACACGAGGAAACACAAGATAACAAGTAAATAGTACATGTAAACTTTATCAATTACTAATCATATAATCTAGAAACAATAAAATAAGTTAAGATGCACAGAAGAGATGAAGACTCCCTCACCTGCAATTAAGCCAAGCATGCAAGAAAACAACTTATATGCACTTCAATTCTCCATGCGTTAGCTCAACATGCACCCTAACTTGACCATACAATTATAATATTTCTTATTTTGCATGTCATTTATAACTTATGAGTAATTCATAGCATCTAATAAGCATTAACAAACATAAAGTACACCATCTTCAATTCAACAAATGACAAGTAGTTATACACATTTACAAGGCATTTAACACTTCATTACTCAATCAATATACACATGAACTAGATAACATGCTTAAACTCAATTAAATGGAAGAAGAACTCTAACTAACCAATCAACTAAACAGTTACATCTAAACATTAATGAAGATTAGCTAGCGAACTAATTTCAGGCGTTAAGGTCATTAAAAACACACTAACTGCTTTAAATTATAAGACATGTTAGAATGATACTCTTATTTTAGCACTAAAACACAATAAGTAGCGAATTCACATTCTTTAGCTAAGTTATCATTCACCTTTTCTTCAATACATCTATATGTTCAAGTTCTCACTACACATGCAGTCTGAGTTCAAAAGTCTACTCTATAACATCATTAGATAATATAGAAAGCCTTAGAAACAAGAAACACAAGACTATAAGCAATAAACATGAAATTAACCATCGGTGCACAAAAGGGATTAACAACATACTTTCACGAAACTTTACCAAACGCTCACGTATACTTTAGAAATGTGATGGATAAAGTATCTTGGCTACCATAACCGGGGCAAAAAAAATTGAAAAGGGGGGGTGCAACACGAGGACTTCCCAAGGGGTTACCTATCCTAGTACTACTCTCGTCCAAGCACGCTTAACTTCAAAGTTCTGATGGGCTCCAGTGCATTTGTGCTGGTATGATCGCACCCGTCATGTTGAGGGCATAAATCCTTTATGTGTTAACGGTTCACAATCCCAGCCCAGAGAGATGGCCCATTCAAAAGGCCCAATGGGCTTAACGACAACCAATCCGCTTCAACAACACAGAATCCTTGTAAGACGTGATATCGACGTGTTGTAGGGCCCTCTAATGTCTTGCGAGTTAGGTTGTCATCCTCTTAATAGCACACGATGTACGATTTGGGACGAAAAACAGAGCAAAAGAAGAAAAGTGGCCCGAAACTGATGAAAACGTTTGATTTTAGGCTCGAAAAACAGGCACAAGGGAGCCGGCTTAATGCCCCTATCGTAGAGCTCTCGGAGAGCTTCCCAACAGTATGATGTGCGCCGCGTAACTGCTTACGAATCAAAAGTTGGGCACCAGAGTGACGAAGACCTGATTACAAGCCCCACACCCTCAGTTTGTGGGCCCAGCCTCTACGTGAAGCGGAGTTGTCTTGCCCATGTTGCAGTGGGATTCGGTAATAGAAATATGGTAGATAAAGTATCTTGGTAACCCTTCTGGGCAAAAAAAATTGAAAAGGGGGGTGCAACACGGGGACTTCCCAGAGGGTCACCCATCCTAGTACTACTCTCACCCAAGCACGCTTAACTTCGGAGTTCTGATGGGATTTGGAACATTAGTGCTGGTATGATCGCACCCGCCATGTTGAGGGCACAAATCCTTTATGTGTTAACGGTTCACAGTCCCAGCCCAGAGAGATGGCCTATTCAAAAGGCCCAATGGGCTTAACGACAACCTATCCGCTTTAACAACGCAGCATCCTCATAAGACGTGATATCGACGCATTGTAGGGCCCTGTAATGTCCTGCAAGTTAGGTTTTCGTCCTTTTAACAACTCATGACGTACGATACGGGAAAGAAAAACATAGAAAAAAAGAAAAGTGGCCCAAAACTGAGAAAAACGTTCGATTTTGGTCTCCGAAAATAGGCACAGCCAAGCAGGCTTGCTGCACCCATAGTAGAACTCTCGGAGAGCTTTCCAATGGTATGCTGTGCGCCGCGTAACTCCTTACGGATCAAAAGTTATGGGCACCGGAGCAACGGAGGCCTGGTCACAAGCACGACGCCCTCAGTTTGCTGGCTCAGCCTTTACGTGAAGTGAAGTTGTCTTGCCTAAGGTACCGTGGGATTCAGTAATAGAAATGTGGTGGATAAAGTATCTTGGCAACCCTAACCGGGGCAAAAAAAATTGAAAAGCGGGGGTGCAACACGAGAACTTCCCAGGGGGTCACCCATCCTAGCACTACTCTCGCCCAAGCACGCTTAACTTCGGAGTTCTGATGGGATCCGGTGCATTAGTGCTGGTATGATCGTACCCGTCATGTTGAGGGCACAAATCCTTATGTGTTGACGGTTTATAGTCCCAGCTCAGAGAGATGGCTCATTCAGAAGGCCCAATAGGCTTAACGACAACCCATCCACTACAACAACGCAGCATCCTCGCAAGACGTGATATCAATGCATTGTAGGGTCCTCTAATGTCCTGCGAGTTAGGTTTTCAGCCTTTTAACAGCTCACGATGTACAATCCAGGATAGAAAAATAGAGCAAAAGAAGAAAAATAGCCCGAAACTGATGAAAACGTTCGATTTTGGGCTCTGAAAACAAGTGCATCCGAGCAGGCTTAATGACCTTGTCGTAGAGCTCTCGAAAAGCTTTCCAACGGTATGTTGTGAGCCGCGTAAATCTTTGCAAATCAAAAGTTATGGGCACCGGAGTGACGGAGACCTGATCACAAGCCCCACGCCCTAGGTTTGCAGGCCTAGCCTCTACGTGAAGCGAAGTTGTCTTGCCCAAGGTGCAGTGGAATTCGGTGATAGAAATGTGGTGGATAAGGTATCTTGGCAACCCTAACCGTGGCAAAAAAAATTGAAAAGGGGGGTGCAACACAAGGACTTCCCAGGGGGTCACCTATCCTAGTACTACTTTCACCCAAGCACGCTTAACTTCGAAGTTCTGATGGGATCCGGTGCATTAGTGCTGGTATGATCGCACCCGTCATGTTGAGGGCACAAATCTTTTATGTGTTGACGGTACACAGTCCCAGCCCAGAGAGATGGCCCATTCAAAATGCCCAATGGGCTTAACTACAACCCATCCGCTTCAACAACGCAGTATCCTCGTAAGATGTGATATCGACGCATTGTAAGGCCCTGTAATATCCTGCAAGTTAGGTTGTCGTCCTTTTAACAGCTCACGACGTACGATCTGGGACGGAAAAACAGAGCAAAAAAAAAAAAGTTGCCCGAAACTAATGAAAACGTTCGATTTTGGGCTCCGAAAATAGGCGCCGCCGAGCAGGCTTGCTACCCCTGTTGTAGAGCTCTCGGAGAGATTTTCAACGGTATATTGTGCACCGCGTAACTCCTTACGGATCAAAAGTTATGAGCACCGGAGCGACGGAGACCTAGTCACAAGCCCCACGCCCTCGGTTTGTAGGCCCAACCTCTACGTGAAGCGAAGTTGTCATGCTGAAGTTGCCGTAGGATTCGGTAATAGAAATGCGGTGGATAAAGCATCTTGGCAACCCTAACCGAGGGAAAAAAAATTGAAAAGGGAGGTGCAACACGGGGACTTCCCAGGGGGTCACCCATCCTAGTATTACTCTCGCCCAAGCACGCTTAACTTCGGATTTCTGATGGGATCCGGTACATTAGTGCTGGTATGATCGCACCCGTCAGTTGAGGGCACAAATCCTTTATGTGGTGACGGTTCACAGTCCCATCCCAGAGAGATGGCCCATTCAAATCAGGACAAAACAAAATTTCGGCAGTATAACGACAGTAACACGGACATCAGGGCTCTAAACCAACCCTTTAGAACACCATACAACCAACTCCACAAATCACCAATCAACTTCATAATCAAGTTAACAATCAAGTTAACAACATACATAGTAACCATATTATACATTAAGCATTCTTTCAACAATCCACTGATAGTTATACGCCTCCGTTCCAACATCAATCCATAGGCTACATCATACATTTCCAAAATAGTTTATAAGCCAGTCTAACAACCTAATCATGTTCAAAATAAAGACTACTAAATTAGCAATATACATAAGTCTTATAATTGAGTAAATTATACAATATAACATATTACAACAACTAAGACAAACTTATGGCAACGACTCCGACACACAAGACTCGTCCACATAAAGCACATTCTCAGCTTCTTGAGGCACGTACCCGTAATCCTGTTCAGTATCACCTGTATGCATGCAATAATTGAGAGTGAACTTATATAAAACAAGCACAGTGAGGATTCGATAGATCTCTTAACAGTATTCACTATACTCCTTGAAAATCATCCTTTGAGCAGTAAACACATAATAAACATCAATAACAGTATAAGCACATCAATAATAATAACCAATCAATAAAGGATACTCTAGTTGGTATAGCTCCAAACGCCATCACGAACTCAACCATTCTTCTTGTAACTCCCCATTACTCATGCACCCGAGGTACCTCTCTAGCCCCTCCCTCCATGGCACCTCCGCCCATCCGAGCTAGGGGTAGCCTTTGATAGTCATGTCGTTATCAACTCGACAACCCAACGCTGCCCAAGAGGTGGCACACACATATCAAGACTCATGACAATAATAATAATCATTCATATCTCAGGAGGACAACATATCAAGTTAACTATCTCCCGGCTCATCAATAATCCATTATCATAGGAGGACAACAAAGTAGGTTGCCTATATCCCGACTCATCAATTGTCAATCAATAATCATCATTTCAACAACATAACAACAACTAGTCAAATAAGCAACAAACAACTAAGTTAGATGACAAAGTAGGCCACCCAACTTAACATGCATTAAACACACAACCAAACACTAGTCTAACCATCGACAACTCATAATTCAATTACTCAAACACTACCCAAACAACTAAAGACATTATCTCAACATTTAAAGAAAGACAACCCAGACTTCTAAAAGTCATAACTTACAATCTACTAATCCAATGACCTCTAAACCAGTTTCTATCACTCACCCACTCAAGCAACTACATTAGCCCCCTCGAAAACCAACCGCAATCTATCCAAATTAAGCCCAACAGCCCTAAAACATCAATGCACTATGGCTGAAATTTCTGGACATTCACCACGACATCGCAATCAAAATTTCGGCATTACAACATTACTCCCACGTATTTAACAAACTTTTAGAAGCTAACAGCAATCAATTCCAACCACCACAACTCTAATTATTCAACAAATGGTCAAATTCTCAACTTTAATACCCGGAAAATAAAAATACATACTACCACGGTTCAAAACTGCTATAAACTCATATAATCAATCCTTAGCATCTACTGAGCAATAATCTAACAACAATTTAACATTTCAACGGCAAAAAATTCGATTATATGAATTAACATAAAAATGACATTTTGAGATCTAGAATTTTTCTGTCACCTTTGATGTAAACTAAGGTTAGAAATAAGTAGAATGGATGCCCAACAAGCAAAATAAAGCTTTTAATGAAGTGATTTGGACTTGAATTGCAAAATCTATGTGAAAAATGCTTTGAAAAACCTTTAAAATGTCTTCTTTTTGCTTCCCTTTGGATTTTCGGTAATGTGCGTGTTTTGTGAGTGTGTTTGCTTTGTTTTTAATGTGTTTTGGTGATATATTAGCTCAAGTCAACAAAATATAAAAGTCAAAGTTAGTTTATTTAGTATTTTAATTGTTTTCTAGTCTTTTAATTGCATTGTTGGACTATTTTGCTCAAACAACTAAAAATACTATATTTACTATATTTAGTAAACTAAATTTGGGTGACAACAAATTTCATATGCATACTCATACACCCACTCAGGTAAAAACTCAATTTTTGCAAAAGCAGATGAAAAGTCATATTATTTGTTTTCAAATGTCTTTTGAATGCACAATTAATCTAAAATCATTTAATACCACATATAAATACATATATATTAATATATACTAAGTCAACGAAAGTCAATGCAAGAATCGGGTTTAGAAGAAAATACTATTTGGCTCAAAAACGCTATTTTTCGCCCGAAAAGTCCATTTAAATTTCTATTTCGTTTCAGAATCAATTTTTATCAAACATGGGTCTATTAATATCAGTGGACTACTTAAAAATTTTAGCGGACGTGTGTTCAAAATACTATTCACAAAAACCGTCGATAAAATTTCTGATGCCGATTTTGATAAAAATTTCATGAATGCACACATAGCATGTATTAGGAATATAAATCATAGAATTAGCACATTCTAACTCATATACTACATAAACAGGTCAAAATACGCAATTCAATGCAAAGGTAAAATCTTGGGTTTCACATACAGTATCTCTGCTCTAGTCATTAGTTGGTATTTTCTCGGCACTCTTGGTTGGGATTTCTATTTGGATTTTCCTATGGCTATCTTATTCAGTATCTTACTCAGCAACCGATGAGGATTAGTCAGAGTTGGATTTCGGTCGATGCGAAGTTCTATTGGAAGAAGAATTGCGAGGACACAATTATTTTAAAAGGGGAAGGATGTGATACCCCGAACCCAGCATATAATTAGTGATATCTATTTGCATTTAAATGAGTTTTATTTTGAATAATAGTATAAGTTTAAGTGATTAATTTAGCTAAAGTCATTTGTTTTTGTATTGTTTACATATTTCTTTCAAAAATACTGAATAATACTTGAATTAATTATTTTGAATAAGTATTAATTATGTTATTATATTTAGTACTTGATTTTATTTTCTTGTATTTAATTAAGTGTCATCTTAAATGTTAGTATTTAATTGCATTTGATTACATGGTTGTATTAACTTATTCATTTGTATCTTAGCATTATTTTCACAATTCTTCAAAATATTCTAAAAAATAGTTAAATTAATTATTTTTAAATCAATACTAATTATTTTGGTTATTTTTAATAAACGGTTTTATTTTCTTGCACTTAATTACTTTGTTTTCAACTAAAAGGAAAATGGCTCCTAGCCCGGAGTGAATTTTGAAACTATTTTACTTTTTAAAATTATATTTTTATATTGTTCCTTATCATTTTATTAGTGTTCGTTCATTGATCGTTTGATTGTAGTGCATCGAAAATGAAAGTTAGAGAATTGTTTATGGTTTTTCGTAAATATTGTTTTTAGTTTGGTTTTAGTTGTTTTTCATTTAATTGCAATGTTTTAACTTGAGTTAGCCTACATGGTAATTAAATAGCCTTAGTTGGCCAATTTAACTTGAATTTTGACCTTGGTAAAAGATCATTTTGCCCATAGTTGATTCGTCATCTTTTATATATAAAAAAACAAGGAAAAATATCATCAAAACAATTTCATAAATTCCCCCCATATCCCCCCTGGTCATGAGTTTGCAAGCCAAACAAGTTTGCTTCAAATTTCTTCTACAATCTTGCGTGGAATTGCTCGGGGGTCGTGGCTCGGGTCCTTGCGGGTATTACTCTTCAATCTCCGTGAAGGTTTTCACGTTTTTGTGCATTTTTATTCGAATTTGATTTTTGTTTCAAATTTTCAGATTTCATATTTACGGTGCTATAATGCCTGTTGTTGCTTGAAATAACTTCCTTAGGGTTTATAGAGCATTGCTTGTTAGTTATTTAGCAATTTTTACGGCTAGAAACACAAATTGAATATGGGAAGAATAATGAATAGTATTTTTAAATAGTAAAACCCTAGATTTTTGGATTTTTTATCTGAATCGCGTTTTCTTGATTTGGTTTGGTGCCATTAATGCTAGAAAGATAAAATGTGCAATAAAAATGGACCGGCCTTTGTTAAAATTGAGAATTAGACAAAGAAACGTAAAGGGGTCGTTTGATCAAGTTTTGATCGTGCTCGAATTGGTTTGGGGGTTTGGCTAATATGGGCATGGAAGCACTTTTGGTGCTGTTGTGGCATTGATTGAGTGTCCGGTTAGCATAGGTATAGTTCAAACGCAGTAGATGGACTTTTGGGCTTCGGTTGGAAAAGTGAGATTTCGTACCATAGAAACGTTCATTGTAGTGCCTATATGAGGATACTGAAATCGGTTTCCTAATCTTGTAGCTCGTTTTCTTGTAATTACCTTTTGAAGTTAGAGATTGAATAGTATTATTTATTGTTTTTCGTGTTTGTACTGCTATAGCTTGTTTAATTGATGTTCTTGATGCTATGAATGATAATCATGTTTGTATTGTCATTTGATTGCTATTATTGATTGTATGTGCTTGTTGTATTGAAATATTGTTATTAATTTGCACTTTGATGCGCTCGCTCGTATATTGCTTGTATCTCGTATTGCATTGCATAGTGTCAGGCACGAGAGTGATAGGCTTCTCTGGATAGCCTCGGGTTGCCAAGGTTGGACACTCTAGCTCCGTGTCCTATTCCCTTTCTTGCTTGAGTTGCCACCCAGGGAGATTTGGGTCGTAGTATTCCGGGGTATTCCAAACTGAAGTTATAAGGTGGTTGCGCGCTCAGTGTCATCGTTGTCAACATCAAGCTCGAGATTGATATATTGCTCGTAAATCGGTACATTGCTCGTATGAGTGAACCATAGCCCTCAAAGTGTGGTATAGCTTTGATTGGTTGTGTTAATGCTTTCTTTAGTTGTGTATTGTATTGTTGTTTATATTGATTTCCTTTCTTATTGGTTATGTTGCTTAACTGCCTTATTTGCATTGCACAACCTCATTCTATCTCCCTCGATATCTAATTCGCCCTCACTGAGTATACGTGTTGTGTATTCTCACTCCTCACCACCATATTTCAGGTATTGCAGTGTTAGCAGAATTGTTCGTGCTTGTGTTGATTGCTCTTGCTTGAAAGTCAATGTGCTACGTAGCGTGGCTTGCAAAGATGTGATTTTGATTTGTATAAAATCAATGTAGCAAGAAAGGTCATTTAAGTTTATGTATTAGGTTAATGAGATATATGTTCAATGTATGAATGTGGTTGACTATAAGTAAAGAGTTAGGATAGTCATGGAACCTATAAAGCTATATTTGTTATGTATACTTGCTGAGAACTAAGGCTCGGATGGCCTTGAGGTATTTGTATGTTTGGACACGGTACTGGTCCAATTATGTATTGTTGCAGGTTTTGATTTTTCCTAGAAATAGGGGAGACTCCATCCGTTTTCCTTAAATATTATGCCCGGGTATGGAATTGGGTTGCGATTAGATTGATTAATAGAACTTCCGGTCTCGTGAGGGATCGGGGTGTTACAGAATAGGTCACTTCTTAATCTAGAACAATAGCTTGAGTTTGGAAGGAAAATAGTTTACGTTATAAAGCGGTTAAAGGGAAAAATCGGTTGTCTTACACTTCCATGATTCTGTAAATGTTCCTTAGGTGCTTAAATGTGTTTTTAAGGCATTCTTGAGTTTTTGGTAAGATTCTATGTGAAATGTGTAAATGCTCCTTTGTAACCATTTAGTTGTTTATGCTAATGCTTCTATTCTAATTGCTTTGAGGACAACCTACTTTGTTGTTCCTCCTATGTGTTATTGCTTTGATTATTGATATTGTATTGCCATTGATAAGTGCATTGCATAACGGTTGCATAACCATAGTGTCCGGGGTAGATGTATTGAATATCGGCAGGGCGGCTGCGGGCTTGACAGTGGATATTCGATCTCTGTGCCCTAGTCCCTCACTCTCCTGGTCCGAAAATTGCTAGGGGGTATTAAGTCGTAGGTTTATCGGGGTACATCCGGAGTACACCCACTGGGGTGATTGTGGATTATGTCGGCTCATTGATCATGGTTCGTGGCTCGTGGTTCGTGATCGAAGATAAGAGTATTCTGGAATGTTGGGGTTAAGTGTATTGTATCCTTTGATATGTGTGTTTACTTACTACTTTAGTGTAACTTTCTTGCTTCCATTGCTTAATTGTTATAATTGTTGCATTGCATACCCTGGGTAGTCTTAATCCCTCATTAGGCAATTGTGGTTGCTCATACCTCGCTAACATGTTACAGGAGACGCTGAGGTTGAACCCCAGCTTGACTTGGTTGAGGGTGAGGAGCAGAAGGTCCATATTTATCAGTTAGCTTAGTTGTAGTGTCCTTCTTGTTGAGGTGGATTGTAGTGCTTGTTGTGTTGCAAAGACTTTGCTTGTGGTTATGTTCTATTTTGGAGCTTGGAACTCATGTATATATTGTTTAGTTGTAAGTTTGAATTTGATGTATGATAAGTATCTAGGACATGTAATAACTTATATTTCTGCTTTTAGCTACTTTGCATGCTAGGGTGTGAATGAACGGATGTATGGTAGTTTTTAATTTCTATGAATGTTTAAATGCTATCATGGAGTGGTATGATAAGCGGTTATGTAAAGAAGTTTATATTGTGAATGCATGCTTGTATGTATCTAAACTGTTTGTATGGCTTAAAGCTCGGATGGCCTTGAAGCGAGGATTTGAATTAAAAATGGAATAGTTGTTATTCTGTGGCTTATTTGATTGTTTACAGGTTTTCACAATGCTCAAGGTACAGAGAAGACTATGTTCATTTGTCGGGTCCAGACTTAACCTTTTAGCGTGGAGTTGGGTCGGGGCGTGACATTTAGGTGGTATCAAAGCTATTAGAATGCATAAGCCGGGATAGGTTTCTCGTTCTGTGAGAAGAGGTCTATTATGTGACTATGTGATTGCGTGAATCAGTGAGTTTTTGATTGACTAAGTGAAAATTGAATTGATAATGAACATGTTAGCATTGAAATAGAATGTGAAAGGTCTTTTAAGAGTTAATGTTTGAATGTGAAAAGTTTAGAATGTAAAGTATGATTAAGTGCCTTATATGTACCTCTTGTATATGAAATATTCATATGATTTTATAGGTGACTTTATGTGGATTTATTTGAACTTCTTCATATGTGTTTTACTTGTAAACTGCATACATATACCTGTCATAACAATTTGCATTCTAGTTACTCGAGATGGGGCCATGTCGTCAAAACAGAAATCAGAATGTTGAGGAAGAAGAAGTTGACCAGTGGACAATCAATGCATAGTTGACCGCTGCAATAGGCCAGATTGCTCAGGTACTACAGAGGCAGGGATGAAATGTCCCGGGGGCAATCCAGTTCAGGGTCAGGCTAGAGCTGAGGGAGGTGGTGGTAACTACCTTGAGAAATTTCTGCACCGTGGACCACCTAGTTTCTTTGGGGAGCCCAATGATATGCAGGCTGAGCAGTGGTTGAACAAGGAAGAAAAGATTCTTATAGGCCTTGAGTATACTGATGCGAGAAGCGTTGTGTGTGCTGAGTTTCTATTCAAGAGAGATACAGAGCAGTGGTAACACACTGTGAAATCTAGATGGGAGGCGGAGGCGGTACCTCGGACTTGGGATGAGTTTGTTAGAGAATTTCGAGAGAAGTAAATTATAGAAACAGCCATTGAAAGGAGAGAGCAGGAGTTCATTAATTTGAAACAGGGTAACATGACCATTGATCAGTAAGATGCTGTATTCACTCGCCTATCCCGTTATGTGCCAGCATTAGTACAGCCAGAGAATAAGAGAATCCAGAGATTTATTATCGGGCTGAGGGCTGATATTTCGTTGAATCTGTCTACTCAAGACTATCCTTCCTATGCAGCAGCTGTCAAAATAGCCGCCAGGTATGAGAAATGCAAAGCAGACCTGTTTGGAGAACCGAGTCAGCCTAGTAAACGACCACACCAGACTCAGAGTCAGGGGTATCCAAGGCAGAGTATTTTAGTAGGTCAGAGTTAGCAGTCGAGGTAGACTCAGAGTTATACAAAGTCTACTCAAACTCAGACGCGACCAGTACAGAGTCAGAATCAGGGTCAGCCTCGCCCAGCGGCAACACGATCACAACAGGGTAGTTCAGCTACTTCTACTTACAGAGCTCCTACGGGAGGCACTACTCTAAGACGTCATCAGCAGTGCAGCTTCTATCAGCGCCAGGGCCACACAAAGAAGAACTACTAGAGGATATTGAACAGGTGTACGGCTGTGGGAGTGACTAGCACAGGGTCAAGGATTGCCTGAAATTTAAAAACACCAGGGGTCTGACATCGGGCCAGAATTCTCAGACCAGGGCACCAGCTATAACACCAGCGCCATGGGGGCAGGCCCAAGTATTTGCTTTGGATGTAGAGGAGCTTCCAGATACGACTGTTGTGGTAGAAGGTACTTTTTTTCTTAATGATCAGTCAGTTAAGGTTTTAATTGACGCCAGGGCAACTCATTCATTTATTATACCTATTTGTGCACAAAATGCTAAATTGAAACATGATAAACTGTTGCATGAGATTGTGGTTTATACACCTATGGGTCCGAAGTTTGTTACCAAATCTATTTGCAAGGATTGTAATATTTATATTGAAGGTCATGTATTTCCTATTGATTTGATTATTCTACCCTTCAACGACTTTGAAATTATACTGGGGATGGATTGGTTGGGAAGATATTATGCACAGCTTGATTGTAGAAAGAAGATTGTGAAACTAGAAATGCTCGACTAGCCTAATATTGAAATAGTTAGAAGTAGAAAATCAGCTGGAACTCCTATAATTTCTTTTATTAAGGCATCAAAACTGTTGAGTAAAGGTTGTGAGGCTTATCTTGCATATTTAATTAACCAACCTGGGGATAAATTAAAATTGAATGATATGCTTATTGTGAGAGAGTTTTCGGGGGTTTTTCCTGAGGAATTACCTGGTTTACCTCCTGATAGAGAGATAGAGTATATGATTGACTTATTACCAGGAACTACGCCTATCTTTAGGACTCCGTATAGAATGGCTCCATTCGAATTGTAGGAATTGAAAGTTCAATTGCAGGGCTTGCTTGAGAAGGGATTCATTCAGCCGAGTTATTCACCTTGGGGTGTACCAGTCTTGTTTGTTAAGAAGAAAGATGGATCTCTATGCTTATGTATTGATTACTGGGGTCTTAATCAAGTGACTATCAAAAACAAATATCCATTACCTTTAATTGAGGAGTTATTTGATCAATTGCAAGGCGCCAAGGTATTTTTTAAATTCGATCTGAGGCAAGGTTATTATCAGTTGAGGATTAAGAAAGATGATGTGCCTAAAACTGCTTTCAGAACTCGTTATGGTCACTATGAGTTTGTTGTTCTGCCGTTTGGTTTAAGTAATGCTCCCGTCTCATTAATGGATCTAATGCAGAGGGTATTCCGTCCTTATCTGGACCAATTTATGGTTATCTTTATTGACGATATTCTTGTATATTCTAAATCTGAGGCGGAGCATGAACAATATCTCAGGATTGTATTGCAGACTCTTCAAGAACATCAATTGTTTGCAAAGTTCAGCAAATGCGAATTCTGGTTAAAACAAGTTGCTTTTCTTGGTCATATTATCTCACATGATGGTATTTCTGTTGATTCGGCGAAGATTGAGGTTGTATTAGCTTAAAAGTGACCTGAAACTGTTACAAAGATCTATAGTTTTCTTGGCTTAGCAAGGTATTATCAAAGATTTGTCAAGGACTTCTCTAAAATTTCTGGGCCTTTGACTCAACTTACTCCGAAGAAAACTGTGTTCGACTGGAATGATAAGTGCGAGGCTAGCTTTCAAGAATTTAAGAAGAGGTTAACCACACAGTTCCTGATATACTATCCATCCAGGCAGTACAAAGATGTATAGGGATTTGAAACAGAACTTCTGGTGGAACAACATGAAGAGAGAGATTGCCAACTATGTTGTTAGATGCCTTACATGTCAGAAAGTTAAAGTGGAGCATCAGAGACCTGCAGGGTTGTTGCAGCCTTTGGCTATACCTGATTGGAAATGGGACCATATTACTATGAATTTTGTCTCAAATTTACCGAGGTCTTCGAAGGGAAATGATTCAGTTTGGGTTGTCGTTGATAGATTGACCAAGACTTCTCTCTTTATTGCTACTAAGAAGACTGGTTCTCTTGATAAACTAGCTGAGTTGTATGTTAAGAATATTGTCAGACTTCATGGGATTCCAAAGAGTATTGTGTCAGACAGAGATCCCAGGTTTACATCTCAATTCTAG
Source organism: Ehretia macrophylla (assembly GCA_037974665.1). Classification (NCBI taxonomy): domain Eukaryota; kingdom Viridiplantae; phylum Streptophyta; class Magnoliopsida; order Boraginales; family Ehretiaceae; genus Ehretia; species Ehretia macrophylla. The sequence goes on from CM075779.1 coordinate 3,006,404, forward strand.
CAAAAGATCCAGAAAGCTTTGGGCACAACTCTGAGCTTCAGTACTTCTTATCACCCTCAGATGGACGGTCAATCTGAGAAAACTATCTTAATCCTCGAGGATATGTTGCGAGCTTGTATTCTGGACTTTGGTAAGAGTTGGGAGAAATATTTGCCACTCGCAGAGTTCACCTATAACAATAGTTATCAAGCTACTATTTGTATGACACCGTATGAGGCGCTGTATGGGCGTAAATGCAGATCTCCTCTCTACTGGGATGAGGTTGGTGAGATGAAAACTATCGACCCTACTCTATTGCCTGAGATGAACAAAATGATTGATAATGTACAGCTTATCAAAAGGAGAATGCTTATAGCCCAAAGTCAGCATAAGAGTTATGTAGATAGACGTCGCCGAGATTTGGAATTTGTCGTGGGTGATCGAGTATTTCTGAAAATCTCTCCTTGGAAGGGTTTGATTCGGCATGGTAAAGGTGGTAAACTCAGTCCGAGATATGTAGGGTCGTTCAAAATCATTAAGAGAGTTGGTGCATTGGCTTACATACTAGCTTTGCCTCCTATCTTGGTCAGAATTCATGATGTCTTCGATGTGTCTATGCTTCAGAAGTATCAGTCAGATCCTTCTCATGTTCTTGAGCCAGAGCCGCTAGAGATTAGTGAGACTTTGACTTATACAGAGAAACCTCTGCGGGTTGTAGATCAAAAGGTTCAAGAGCTCAGAACTAAAAACATTCTGATGGTTAAGATATTGTGGGATCATCATGGTTAGAGGATGCCACATGGGAGAGAGAGGATCAGATGCGAGATCGCTATCCCGAGTTGTTCGCCAAATCATGTAAGAATTGCGTGGGCGCAATTAGTTTAAGAGGGAAATTGTGTAACGCCCGAGATCTTTGTCGTACTTCTATTTACTATGCATCCACTATTTGTACATTTTTACTGTGCTTTACTTGTTGCTTTAAGTGAGTACTATTCATCACATTTTTCAACTGTTTATTTTCTTCGAATTAGCATTTTTCTTAAATCATATTAATTGTTTTAGGAATGAGAAAAATGTGCATTTGAGCTAAAAGCGATGACAGCATCTGTTTAGAAAATGTTTTACCGAACCAGTGAATATGCTAATATATGTTGTATATAAGTAGTAGAGACTACATTTATGATATTGTTTCGTATTTTAAACGATTGAATTCGTTCATTGATCGTATGACATGAATAGTGATAAAATTTCTAGGGTTTTGTGAAATCGAACCTTATAGCTTGATTCAATGGTCCAAATAGATGCTCTAGGTGCTAATGAAGATAGTGTAAAGGCCCCGTAGGGTTTAATTTCTCGTAACTTAACAAAAGCACGAAATATGCGACTTTTTAAAAGGGGTTTCGGGGTTATTGCAAATCCGGGTTTATTTGGCCTTCACATTTGGTATTCCTAGGCTATATAGGTTCTAAATACGCTTTGCTAGCTCTCGTTTGAATCCTAGTTGAGGTATGCGTAGTACAAAGTCATAAGAGAGAAATTGGGACTTTTGTGCTAAACGTGGGTAAATGGGTAACTTCGAAGGTCCTAAGGGTGCCTAATGGGTTAATTAGAAGCATGGAATAGGTTACTTCTTAATCTAGAACAATAGCTTGAGTTTGGAAGGAAAATGGTTTATGTTATAAAGGGGTTAAAGGGGGAAATCGGTTGTCTCACGCTTCCATGATCCTGTAAATGTTCCTTAGGTGCTTAAATGTGTTTCTAAGGCATTCTTGAGCTTTTGGTAAGATTCTATGTGAAATGTGTAATTCTCCTTTGTAGTCGTTTAGTTGTTTATGCTAATACTTCTATTCTAGTTGCTTTAAGGACAACCTACTTTGTTGTTCCTCTTATGTGTTATTGCTTTAATTATTGATATTGTATTGCCATTGATAAGTGCATTGCATAGTGGTTGTGCAACCATAGTGTCAGAGGCGGATGTATTGAATATCGGCTAGGCAGCAACGAGCTTGCCAGTGGATATTCGATCTCCGTGCCCTAGTCCCTCACTCGTCTGGTCCGGAGATTGCCAGGGGGTGTTGGGTCATAGGTTTATCGAGGTACATCTGGAGTACACGCACAGGAGTGATTGGAATTATGCCGGCTCATTGATCGTGGTTCGTGGCTCGTGGTTCATGATCGAAGATAAGAGAATTCTGGAGTGTTGGGGTTAAGTGTATTGTATCCTTTGATATTTGTTGTCACGCCCAAACTCGACCCCACCTACGATCAGTTAGGACGCAATGAAATTTCGGCAGTATAACGACAGTAACATAGATACCGGGGCTCTAAACCAACCCCTTGGTAACTCATACAACCAACTTCAAGATCAACAACAACTCCACAACCATTTCAACAATATACAACACAACCATTTCCATATATTAAACAACCATTCGACAGTTCATTCACAAGTTATACGCCTCCGTTCCAACATCAATCCATAGGCTATATCATACATTAGCAAAATAGATTATAAACCAATCTAGCAATCTATTCAAGTTCAGAAGAAAGACTACTAAACTAGCAATATATAAGTCTTTATCTTTAAGTAAGTTATACAATACATCATACTACAAATACTAAGACAAGCTCAAGGACATGACTCCGGCACATAAGACTCGTCCACATAAGGCATATTCTCAGCTTCCTGAGGCACGTACCCGTAATCCTGTTCAGTAACACCTAAATGCAGATAACGAATGAGAGTGAGCTTATATAAAACAAGCCCAGTGAGAAATTCGATAGATCTTTGAAAACATTTACTTTACCACTTTGGTAATCCTCCTATGAGCAATATCTCACAATTAACACTGATAACAATACAAATATAATAACAACAGTAAACACACAATAAGGATACGTTACACTTGTTGATGAAGCTCCATACACCATTTCAATGCTCACTAACTCCTCCAAACTCAATGACACAATCCTGAACCTAGACCCACACCCTATGGCCTTTCCGCCCATGCGAGATAAGGATTAGCCATGATAACTGTGCCCGCAGCCCAGGATGCCTCCCGAGGTGACACAACATTATCAAAGCTCACAACAATGACAATTGACTCTATATATATTCTGAGAGATCAACAACGAAAATACCCGATTCCTGTATTTCAACAATCAATCAATATTCTAAGATATCAGCAACGAAAGTGCCCGATTCTCGACATTCAACAATCAACATTCAATTAACAATGTAACGCCTCGGATTAACCCGAGCGCGCTACTAAGAAGGTAATGTCCGCTTTGGCTACACCCCGGATTAACCCGAGCGTGCTCCTCACAGTTTTGTATCAACAATCAATAATCAATAATCAATTAAACCATATTTCAACAATCAATTAAACAACATTTAACAATCAACAACGATACAATTTTGAAACAATTAAGTTAGATGACAAAGTAGGTCATCCAACTCAACATGCATTTAAACCAACATTCAACCCCGATCTCAATCAACAACAATTCAAGAATCAACTACCCAAACACTACCCAATCATTCAAAGACAACATTTCAACATATTAAAGAAAGACTATACAAACTTCTAAAAGTCATAACTTACAATCTAGATATCCAATGACCTCCGAACCACTTTCTATCACTCAACCACTCATGCAACTACATTAACCCCACATGAGACCAACCAAAAGCCATCCAAAACAAGTCCAACAACCCTAATTTTGACAATGTTCTTGGCTGAATTTTTTGGGATTTTGCTACAACATTCCAATAAAAAATTTGGCATTACAACATTACTACCCCGCAATTAAAAAACTTTTAGAAGCTATAAGCAATCAATTCCAACCACCACAACAATAATTAATCAACATTGAAGCTATAACTCAACTTTAATACCCAAAAAATAGAAATACATGCTACTACCGATCAAAACAGCTATAAACTCATATAAATGATCCTTGGCAACTACCGAGCAATAATCGAAAGACAATTTAACATTTCATCGGATAAAAATGCAGTTATATGAAATTGACACAAAATAGCATTTTGAGATCTAGAATTTTTTTCTCACCTTTGATGTTATTTGATGCTAGAAAGATGTGCAATAGATGCCCAACAAGTGAAATCAAACTTTGGATGACAAGTTTTGGCTTTGAAATGCAAAATCTATGAAAAGTTTGCTTTGAAAACTAAGTAGAAAACTTCTTTTTTCTCCCTTGAAGCTCTCAGCCAGCTAGGTGAAAAATGGAGGGGTTTTTGTGTGTTATTTTGGCTGAATTATTTTTTGCTTAATTTCACACAAAATATTAAATATCACACATTAAAAAGGATACATTTCACTTAACCCCAACACTCCAATCTTCACTTGATCTTCAATCATGATCCACGATCCACGATCACTGCGCCGGCATAATCCTAATCACTCGAGTGGGTGTACTTCGGATGTACCCCGATAATCCTACAACCCAACATCCCCTGGCAATCTCCGGACCAGGCGAATGAGGGACTAGGGCACGGAGTTTGAATATCCACTGGCAAGCCCTCTACTGCCCAGCCGATATTTAACACATCCGCCCCTGACACTATGGTTACGCAACCACGATACAATGCACGTCAACACTTGACAATAAGGCAATCAATGAAGAACAATAACACTTAGGAGGGTCAACAAAAGAGGTTGCCCTCGAGACAGTTCATAATATAAGTAATAGTACAAACTAATTAAAAGAGAACAAAGGGAAAAGTTGCACATTTACCAATAAACCAATACCAAAAGCTCATAAACACCTTATAATTACAATTAAACACTTAATCAACACTTACAAGGTTATAGAAGTGAAAATTCATTCATTTCCTGATCATCCCCCTTTTTATCCTAAGCCATTTTTCCTTCCAAATAAAAGTTAATGATTCGAATTCATGGGGAAGCTATATCATTCTTCTAATTAACCCTTAAGGCACTCTTATAAACCTCATACACATTCAAATACTTGCAATTACCACAAAAGCCCCAATTTTTCCCTTATGGCTTTGAACTACACATACCATAACCGGGACTCAAACGAGGTATAGCAAAGCTTCTATAGCACCTAGGTAGCCTAAGAATACCAAATGTGAAGCTCAAATTAACCCGGATTAGCATTAACCCCGAGACCCCTTTTAAAAAAGTCAGCTATTTCGCGTTTTAGCTAAGTTCCGAGCAATTAAACTACATGGGGTCATTAGACTATCTTCATTAATATCTATAGCACCTAACTATAGTATTGAATCAAACCCTAAAGCACATTTTATCAAAACCCTAAAATTTACACTATTCATTGTCTTTATTAACTTGTCATTTCAAAATCTAGCCATAAACTATGCCAATAGCTTACAAAAGAATGTTCACTAATCATTTTAGAAGGTTTTGGAAGCATTCATAAGCATTTATATCACAATATACAATAATTGCAAAATTCAACATAAACCCTAACATTCAAAGAAATGCATATAAAATGTTTCTCCCTCACCTCTACCAGTTTCCATGACGCAAGTTTGGGCTCAATGGATCCACCTAGCATGTAATAGTACACATATTTATCACAAGAAACCTCATAGATGTGATTCACAGCAAAATATAACAACGAGAACAATAGCTAAGTAGGCAATACTAGCTCAATTATAGCAACTTATGCAATCAAAGTCATTCTAACTTCCACCTATCACCACACAACCTTAGCATGCTACTATTATAACTCCAAGGCAGCCCAAAGGTCACCATTACAAGCGTAGAGATTACACACCATACAGGAGCACACATTTGCACCTAAACCAACCATTTCAACTCAAAAACACCAACAATTTAGCTTATTCCACCCAAACCACCATGACCCTTCAACTTCCAACATTTTTCCCTATCTAATAGAAGGCTTATAAACCATATAATAGCATAAAATAAGCCATCTAATGGGTGCACAAAAACTGCCCAACGAAACAGCCCCAAAATGCCCAAAAACAGAAAAATTCAGCAAGCTACATTTTCCATTTTTTGCTCCATTTTGCAATCTCAGGTTATTTTATTATGCTAGATAGGTTCATTAACATATATGAGCATTATATAAAAGCTAAGAATCAAGATTAAACACAACTTAGGCATATAAATCATTGAACAACTCAAAATAGCTAATTTCAACAAAATATGTTGTATATAAGAAATTAATCGGTAAAGTCTTCTCTAACACCTATTTAGCAAGATAAAAATGCAATCCTATCATTTTATGACGTAAAAATAAACTTTGGAAGATTTGAAAAAAAATTCTCTCACCTTTGTTTCACAAAATAAAGGCAAAAACGATCGGTAAAAAGATGCTAGACGTCGACACGAGTCCAAAAATGCTTGGTTTGCATCTTGGTTCCGCTTCTAGTTCTAGATATAAGCAAAATAGTGTAAAATCTACTATTCCTAGGGTTTGGACTGGTCATGGCTTAAGCAAGAAGAAGATGAGCAATTTTGGGATTTTTTTTGGTGTTTTATAAGTTTTAATGAAAGTTAAAGGTCAAGTCTTCGGTCAAACCCGTGTAAACCAAAACAGTTATGCGCAACCTTACGAAAATGGTAATAACTTCTTCTAGAAAACTCCAATTCACGAACGGTTTGAAGCCTTAGAAACTAGACTCATAGAGATTTCCAACCATATATAATTTGCTATCTAACTCTTCCCCAATTGGTTCAGATTTAATTCCAAAGTTGGCCCAAAATTTGACTAACTTAACCTTGCATTTTTTTTTTTCTAATCCCAAGTTTGCCTTTCATTAAACATTTTAAAAATTCTCACCTTGTCCTAGTTGGTCAATGTAGATGAAAAGTCAACTAGTTTGGTCAAAGAATGTGAAAGTCAACAAGATGCAATTTAAATGAACTTTAAATGCAATTTTAAATTTTAAAACACTAAATAAGTCATGTAATTGCACATATTATTTTTTAAATAATGATTAAAATAAATGAATGCACATGTAATGAATGTTCGGGTTCTCACAACTACCATTTAAGATAACACGTAATAAATGCAATTAAATATTATTAAATATGTGCCGATTTTGGGGTATCACATCCTTCCCCCATTAAAACAATTGCGTCCTCGCAATTCATCTTCCAATAGAACTCGACATCAACTAAAGTCCAACTCTGGTTACTCTTCATCGATTGTTGCAGTATGAACACTAAATAAGAATGCCCATAGGAAGACCTAAGAAGAAATCGCAAGAGTACTGCTTAAGAGTTCCCAAGTAATAAGGCGAAATAAAGGCTCCAATGAACAACCAATCAGAAATCTTAATGAGAATCCCAGTATGTACACCGATATATTTACATATCAATATAGTCCCTAAGCGAAATACCCAATAGAAGAACCAAATAAATCTCGAATACCGCTATCGAATGCTAAGAGCAATGCCAATGGGAATATCAAAGGAAATACTGAAGAAAATACCGTGCATCCAATAAGATAGTCAAGTTGAATATTGAATATAGATCCCCGGTTGGACGAGAAAACTAGGTGAGAATATAGTACGAATTTACCATTAAGGGAACCTAATGAGAAATCCATAGAATGCCACAGGCAATACAGAGTAATCATTCTGCGTAGAACCCCAAATACGAAACTTGCTGAGGAGTGCCAATAAGAAAGTACTAGAAGAATGCCCAACAAGAAAATACTAATGAAATGCTCCAGAGAACTATCATATAGAAATCCCCAAGAAGCTACTCATTCTTGACTGCTGAGCATAGAGGAATGCTTGAGAAGAATCCCAATAACAGAGCTCTAATTAGAAACGCCAACTCCTAATTAAAGGGCTGATCAACTGCTTCTCACTCCGCTAATCCTCACAACTTGGAGGATTGCTACTAATCTCATCTCTTCAAGGGAAGGAAAAAGTCTTTCTTACCATTTTGATGGGTTATGTATGAATGCCAAGATATTACATATGTATAAACATTCTTTAAGCTATTATGCAAGTATGATTATAAAAGAGTTTATAAAAACAGTTTAATCAACAAGGTCATTCAAGTGCGAATCACAACATAACTAATTCAAATAACAACAAAACAAATTCAAGACATTCAAATACACACATTACAAGCAATAATTCAAGCAAATAATAAGTCATGAGGTCAATTTGATTCACATTTACTCATTTCACTTCAATTAACACGCATTTAACACATAACACACAACTATATCACATAGGTGCACACATTCAAACCAAGACACATAATCTCACATACAAGCACACACTTTCAAGACACACTTAACAAGTACACAATCAAGATTTGCTACCCAACAGACCGAGAACCCTGTCCTGGCTTAGAGCTAACTAAGCTCTGATACCACCAGAATGTAACGCCCCAATCCCTCACGAGACTGGAGGCTCTAATGTCATGCCCCAACTCGACCCCTCTTACGATCAATCAGGATGCAACGGAATTTCGGCAGCATAACGACAGTAACATGAACATCAGGGCTCTAAACCAACCCTTAAGAACAACAAACATCAAACTCCACAAATCACCAACCAACTCCACAATCAAATTAACAACATACAATCAACCATTTCATACATTAAACATTCTTTCATCAACTCATTCATAGTTATGCGCCTCCGTTCCAACATAATACATTTACTATATAACATACACTTCCAAAATAGATTATAGTCCACCTAGCAACCTAATCATGTTCCAAAACAAGACTACTAAGCTAGCAACATTTAATTCATTATCTTTATAACATCTTATACATCATAAAATTCTAAGTAAATACAAAACATCTAGTTTTAATATACAAGATAACAAAAGAGAACTACATCTCAGACATCAATGACAAGCCTTTGGCACATAGGACTTGTCCACATAAAGCACATTCTCAGCTTCCTGAGGCAAGTACCCATATTCCTGCTCTGTAACACCTGTATATATGCAATAATTGAGAGTGAGCTTTATAAAACAAGCTCAGTGAGGATCCGATAGATCTCTAGCAGTATTTACTATACTCTTTGGAAATGATCATTTGAGCAGTAAACACACAATAACATCAATAACAATATAATCACATAAACTATAATGACTAATCAATAAAGGATACTCTAGTTGGTGTAGCTCCAAACGCCATCACAATCTCAACCGTTCTTCTTATAACTCCCCATTACTCACGCACCCGAGATACCTCACTAGCCTCGCCCTCCATGACACATCCGTCATACGAGCTGGAGGTAGTCTCTGGTAGTCATGCCGTTATCAACCCGACAGCCCGATGCTACCCGAGAGGTGGCACACACATACCAAGACTCAGCAATAAAATTAAACATCAATCATTCACAGGAGGACAATCTAGCAGAATTGCTTATCTCCCGGTTCATCAATCATCAATCAATAATCATCAATAATCATTATTTTCCATCAATATAACATCAAGTAATCAATTAAACAACAAACAACTAAGTTAGATGACAAAGTAGGCCATCCAACTTAACATGCATTAAACACGTAATCTAACCCTAATCTAACCATCAACAACTCACAATTCAATCACTCAAACACCACCCAATCATCTAAAGGCTCAATTCAACAATTAAAGAAAGACAACCTAAACTTCAAATAATCATATCTTACATTCTACTAATCCAAACAACTCCAAATCAGTTTCAAACACTCGCCCATTCAATCAACTACATTAGCCCTCTCGGAAACCAACCAAGATACATCAAAATCAAGCCCAACAGCCCTAAAACCTCAATGCACCTAGGCTGAAATTTTTGGATTTTCACTCAAACATCGCAATCGAAAATTCGGCATCATAACGCCGTTACCACGTAATTAACAAACTTTTAGAAATCGATGGCAATCGATTCCAACCACAAGAACTCAAGATAATCCTCAAATAGCCAATCTATCAACTTTAAATACCCGAAAATAAATAATTTCGCTACAATGGCTCAAATCTCATAGTAATACACATAAATGATCCCTAGCACGCACTGATCAATAATATAACTTCAAATTAATATTCTAACAGTTCAAAATGCAGTTATGAGCAAAAACATAAAAAATGAGTTTTGAGATCTAGAGTTTTTCTCTCACCTTTGATGTGATATAAGCCTAGATATGCGTGCAATGCATGCCCAACAAGCGGAATCCAACTCGGCACGAAGTTCTACGGACAAAAACTAGATTTTTCTATGAAAAATTGATTTGAAAACTTGAAGAAAAGCTTTGGTTTTCTCTCTTATGGCTCTCGGCCATATGTGTGAAATTTGAGTGTGTTTTGTGTTGTGTTTAGTGTGTGTTGATGATATTATGCATATAAAAGCTTGGTCAATTAAAAAAAATGCAAAGTCAAAGTTAGTTTATTAGTCCTTTAATTGTTTTTCTAGTCTTTTAATTCATTTTTTGAGTATTTCTTGCTCAACTATTAAATTAACACTTAAATTAATTCTAGACATTATATTTTAGGTGACAAAGAAGGTTACATTAAAATAGTTTCACCCGAATCGGCTTAAAACTCATTTTCTTGCAAAAGAAAGTGTAAAAATCTTTAAAATTCCAAAACCGATTCTAAATCCGTTTTTGTCACGCCCTGACCCAACCCCCGAGCTAAAGGTTAAGTCCGGACCCGACACACGGACATAGTCTTCCCTGTACCGTGGACATTCAGAAAACCTGTAAACTAGAAAATAAGGTAACTACAATGTAAACAAACTTTTCATGGCTATATATAACAAAGATTCAAGGCCATCCGAGCCTTGAAGTAAATAACAATTCCAAAAAAACCACAAAAGCATGCAAGAAAATAAAGGCAAGAATAAAAGTTATTACAAGACATGGCTTCCAATTCTACACCACAATCTACTATCCTTCAACTTTGCACAACAAACATATACATAGCCCTTAGGCCACAAAATAGTACATAAAACAATTAGTTGAACTTTCCACAAAGCAGCAAGAAATTCAACCACCTCAAACTATCAGGCTCAGCAACTAAGGCAAAGGATCAATCTGAACTTCCTCCTCCTCAACTAACTCAACAAGCTGGGGATCACCCACAGCGTCTCCTGAAACATATATCGAGGTATGAGCAACCACTGTTGCCCAGTGAGGGATATAGTCCCGGGGCGTGCAATGCAACAGATAATACAATTATACAACAATAACACTTGGACAATTTAAGAAACAATGATAACTTAGATAACCACACATTTAAAAGGATACATTTCACACAATCCCCTATACACCAATCTTCACTGGTCTTCATTCACGATCCACGAACCATGTGACGCCCCGATCCCTCACGAGACCGGAGGCTCTAATAACCAAGCTATTCTCAACCCAATCCCAACCCGGTCTCAAAATTTTAAGAAAAAACAGACAGAGTTTCCTCTGTATCGTGGACATTTCTCAAACCTGTAAATGCTCAAAATAGCCACAATATACTAAAACAAGCTTTTATAATTAAAATTCAAGGTTCTAGGCCATCCAAGCCAGGAGACAAACAACAGCTCCAAATCACACATGCATGCACCCAACTTAACTTTTCATTAAACCTTTTTAACATGCCATTCTATGATAATATTAGAGCAATTTTAGAAGTTGAAATCAACACCTCTAAACATACACACCCAAGCATGCAAGAACTAAAAGGAGAATTAAAAGTTATTACAAGCCATAATATCTCAAAGCTAACATTACAACTAACAACTTTCAACTTGCAACTACAAGAATATACATAGCCTTAAGGCCACAAAAATAGATCATGCTATAGCAATACAAGTACACCATGTAACAACAAGAAGACAAATCCACCTTAGACAACAAACACATAACAACTAGGGCAAAGGCTCAGCCTGAACTTCTTCCTCTTCCACTAGCACCTCAATTAGCTGGGGATCACCCTCAGCACTTCCTGAAACATATATCGAGGTATGAGCAACCACTGTTGCCCAGTGAGGGATATAGTCTCCCGAGGCGTGCAATGCAACAGGTAATACAGTTAAACAACAATAACAATTAGACAATTAAAGAAACAATGATAGCTTAAATAACCACACATTTAAAAGGATACATTTCACATAACCCCTATACACCAATCTTCGCTGGTCTTCATTCACGATCCACGAACCACGATCACGATCACGATAAGCCGGCATCCCAAACACCAAAGGGTACTCCGGATGTACCCAATCCTACGACCCAACACCCCCTGGCAATCTCTGGACCAGGCGAGTGAGGGAATAGGGTACGGAGCTAGAGCAACCAACCCTGGCAAGCCCGCTACCGCCCAGAGAGGCCCATCGCATCCACCCCGACGATAAGGTTGCGCAACCATTGACTCGATAACACAGGAAGCAATAATAATAACAATATAACAAAATAAGCCGATATACAAACAAGGAGGACAACAAAAGAGGTTGTCCTCGAGCACACACATCATCAATCACGCCATACGATGAAATATGATACATTCATTAGTCTATAATTGCTAAACTAATCCAACTAAAACACTTAAATCACTTAGTATCGAATATTTAGCATATAACAAGATAAGACACATAGAATGCACATAGAAATGATCCCTTACCTTTTAGGAAGCCAAACCTGCGCGAATTAAGCCAAGATTCCCTCAATATTCTCCAAAAGCATCAATTCCCTTCAATTATCACTACCTAATACAATCAACTATATGCATAAGAAGTGATTTCTTATTCTCAACTAAAGCTAGTTCATAAAGCCATTAACTTATCCAACTCTATTTGATTCCCTTTAATTCACATAACTAACAATATATTTCATGGTTTAACAATCATTCTAATCAACATCTGAACAATACATAAACTCAAGTGATCACATATGCAACATTCTTTAATTTTCAAGTATTAGACAAAGACAATAGCATAATAAATAACATATACATAGCCATTCATATAAGTAGAAACACTATATAACATCTAACCAATAAGTTATATAAGCGTATCTTTACACATATAATGCAATTAATAAGCAATATAAACATGTTTACTCAATCTTTAACTAGTATCGATATAAGTTAACTCACAACTTCTCCGAATAGATGAACTTGTTACATAAGTACATTTAAATATTTATCCAATCAATCAAGAATCAACTAACAACAATTATTACCATGGTTCATTACTAGTTCCTTTAGTCCATTCTAAATTCATACTCAACCAAATCCATGTAAACCAAGCAACTTAATTCACGAGACTTCACTACTATAATACGTACACTACACAAATGCATATAAACATTTAATTACTCAATTATAAAGCAATTATCATGAGATTAACTATGCGAACACAAAGGGGTCAATATTATACTTTTCACAAAACTCAACCAAAAGCTCACACATACCTTAGAATAGCATTTAGACTCGCTAGGAGCAACTACAAAGCAATACAAGTACTAAAGCAATTAATTCATTCATTTCCCCTTTGTTCAACTAGGCTATTTAGCTTCCTATCGGAATTCAATGATCAAGTTAAGCTAGCTAACCATCCTACCAATCTAAGGATACCTAAATACCTCATTTAAAACCTCCAAATCATAACCTAGAGCACAAGTACACGAAAACACCAAAAATGCCTCTTTGTGGGTTTACACTACAAGTACCAATTTCGGAACCCAAACAAGCGAAACGAAAGCACTTCTAAGGTTTCAATACTTAATAAAGACTAGCCATAACCTCAAAACGTGCCCGGATTCAAGTTAAACCCGAAACTCCTTATTAAAGTAGCCTATTTTGATCAAATTTCTCAAATTTTGAACATAGCAAGTGCAATTAACATTTTTCCCATGCTTATGGACCTAATTAGCAACTACTAGAAGCCTCGAATTGAATTAAATTGTAACTTTTTTCGGAAACCCTAGTTTAGCACTATTCATCATCTTCCCCAAGTGCCATTTTCATTTTCAAGCATTCAACAAGCATTTTAAACCATCAAACATATTCTATGAAGTCATTAGAGCGTATAAGAATCAACGAAACAAGAATTAAACCACTACAATATTAGATCACAAAAATAATAATACAAACTTTAATTGAATTTAATACAAAAATATAATGCACCCTCACCTCTTTTGAAGATCAAAGAATGGTCTTAAGGTCCTAAGGATGAAGCACAACCAATTTGGGAAGCAATGGAAGCAAGAATGAAGCAAGGAGTAATTTTTTTTTGAGAAGTTACTATTCCCGTAACTCTTTTTTGGCTATTTTTTTGACCCCTTTTTTTTTTGTTTCTTGGCTTTTAATATTCTCATAAGATGGTCAAAGGGTAGGTCAAGCAAATAGGGTATTTTAGTAAGGGTAAATAGGTCATTTGGGTGATTAAATTTCAGCAAAATAAAATCCCAAAAATCTGAAAAATCTGGAAAAATCTCGCTGATACTATTCATCAGACATTTCGTGAATTTTTTCCCGTTGATCCCAATATGCAATGCACGCACAGTCAGGGGCTATAGTCCCCTAAAAATATGTAGTATTTTATAAAAATATAAAATGCATGAAAAGAAATATTTGAATTTATGGAAATATAAAAAAATAAAGTAATTAGCTAAATTACATCTAAGTTAACAATTTAATGAATGCAATTAGTGAAGTGCTGGGTTCAGGGTGTCACAAACCACGAGCACGATCACGATAAGCTGGCATAACCCCAAACACTCCAGTGGGTATACTCCGGATGTACCCCGATAAGCCTACGACCCAACATCCCCTAGCAATCTCCGGATCAGGCGAATGAGGGACTAGGGCACGGAGTTTGAATATCCACCGGCAAGCCCTCTGCCGCCCAGCCGATATTCAACACATCCGCCCCTGACACTATAGTTGCGCAACCACGATGCAATGCACTTAACAATGGCAATTTAATAGCAATAATATAAGCATTAACACATAGGAGGATCAACAAAGTAGGTTGACCTCGATGCAATTAGAATAGAAGCAATTATAGAAGCTAATAAGCAGTTTACAAAGGAACATATACAAGATAAGCATAGAATTATACCAAAAGCTCCAAATCAACTTGAAACCACATATAAACACTTAAGGAGTCATGCCATGGGTTTAGAAGTGTGAGACAACCGAAATTGCACCTAAACCCCTTTGTTTTTCAAACTATTTCTCTTCCAAACCAAGGTTAATGATTCCATTTTCAAAGGAAACTCTCCCAACCCTCTAATTAACCTTCAAGGTACCCTCTCAACCCTCTAACTCATTCAAATGCACGCGATTACCTTGAAAGCCCCAATTTCCCTCTTATGGCTTTAAACTACTCCTACATTGTCCGGGCTTCAAACAAGGGATATCAAAGCTTCTATAGCACCTAGGTAGCCTAAGAATACTAGAAGTGAAGCTCGAATTCACCCGGATTCACATTAACCTCAAAAGCCCCAAATTAAAGTCGGCTATTTTCCATTTTAAGAGATTTAAGGGCAATGCAAGTGCACGGGGCTATTAGGTTACCTTCACTAGCACCTAAGGTATCTATTAGAAGCATTGAATCAAGCTAATTCGAGCAATTACGCAAAACCCTAGAAAAAACGTCACTATTCACCCTAAAAATCAAACTAACGATTCTAACCGTTTAAATTGCGAAACGATGGCTCAAATATGTTCTCTAGCATTCATATACATGGTATAATAGCATAGATAACTAATACAATGGCATTTGAACACATTTTGGAGTGGCTTGAAATGAAGGCTTGGAGTGGCTTGAAATGAAGGATTGAAGATGAAAAACTCACCCAAAGGCAAGAGGAGGGCTGTCGGGTTCCAGGCACTGTTCACTGCTGAAATTTTTGTGTTTTTGTGCTAAAATGTGCTTGTCTCATGTTTTAATAAGTAGGCCTTGAGGTGGGGTCAAGTTTGGGTGTTCAAGTGGTCAATTATAATGTGCTTATTAAGCTTAAAACGAGCTTAGATAGTAAAATATATGCTAGCTAATTAATTACCTAAGTTATGTTATGTAACACTATTCACTCAACTACTAAAACTATTTACTAAATGTATCCTCCTACCGCTTCTAGCTCAATTGCACATTTTTCCCACTACTCTAACAATTAATATGATTTAATAAAAATGTTAATTAACTAATAGAATGTAGTTTAAAAATGGGGTGAATAGTAACCTAAGAAGACAGTTAATAAGACATAAAAAGAGATGCGCAAACAAAGGATGCAACAGTAATTAAATGCATGGCTAAATCTCGGGCGTCACAGTTTTAATCAAACACGGGTCTATTAATACTTGAGGACTAGGTTTTAAAACGTTTAAAACATCCCTGTAAAAATGTTAGCGGACAGGTGTTCAAAAATACTATTTACCAAAACCGACGATAAAATTTCTAATTCCGTTTTTTATGAAAATTTCATGAATGCACACTTAGCATGTATTAGGAGTATTAATCACTTATTTAGCACATTCTAAGTCATATAGCACATAAACAGGCTAATTCACGCAAAACGAGATAAAGCACGTAAATCGAGATAAAGCAAAATATGGGGTCTCACAACCTCAACTAGTTGGGGATCACCCACAACGTCTCCTGAAACATGATATCGAGGTATGAGCAACCACTGTTGCCCAGTGAGGGATAAAGTCTCCCGGGGCGTGCAATGCAGCAAGTAATACAGTTAAACATTAATAACAATGAAAACCATTCAAGAATGACAAAAGATTAAATATCACACATTAAAAAGGATACATTTCACTTAACCCCAATACACTAATCTTCACTTAATCTTCAATCATGATCCACGATCCACGATCCACGATCACTGTGCCGGCATAATCCCAATCATTCCAGTGGGTGTACTCCGGATGTACCCCGATAATCCTACGACCCAACATCCCCTGGCAATCTCCGGACTAGGCGAATAAGGGACTAGGGCATGGAGTTTGAATATCCACTAGCAAGCCCTTTACCACCTAGTCGATATTCAACACATCCGCCCCTGACACTATAGTTGCGCAACCACTATGCAATGCACGTCAACACTTGACAATAAGGTAATCAATGAAGAACAATAACACTTAGAAGGGTCAACAAAAGAGGTTTCCCTCGAGACAGTTCATAATATAAGTAATAGTACAAACTAATTAAAAGAGAACAAAGGGAAAAGTTGCACATTTACCAATAAACCAATACCAAAAGCTCATAAACACCTTATAATTACAATTAAACACTTAATAAACACTTACAAGGTTATATAAGTGAAAATTCATTCATTTCCCAATCATCCCCCTTGTTATCCTAAACCATTTTTCCTTCCAAATAAAAGTTAATGTTTCGAATTCAAAGGGAAGCTATATCATTCTTCTAATTAACCCTTAAGGCACCCTTATAAACCTCCAACACATTCACATACTTGCAATTACCACAAAAGCCCCAATTTTCCCCTTATGGCTTTGAACTACACATACCATAACCGGGACTCAAACGAGTTATAGAAAAGCTTCTATAGAACCTAGGTAGCCTAAGAATACCAAATGTGAAGCTCAAATTAACCCGGATTAGCATTAACCCTGAAACCCCTTTTAAAAAGTCGGCTATTTCGCGTTTTAGCTAAGTTCCGAGCAATTAAACTACATGGGGTCATTAGACTATCTTCATTAATATCTATAGCACCTAACTATAGTATTGAATCAAACCCTAAAGCACATTTTATCAAAACCCTAAAATTTACACTATTCATTGTCTTCTTTAACTTGTCATTTCAAAATCTAGCCATAAACTATGCCAATAGCTTGCAAAAGAATGTTCACTAATCATTTTAGAAGGTTTTGGAAGCATTCATAAGCATTTATATCACAATATACAATAATTGCAAAATTCAACATAAACCCTAACATTCAAAGAAATGCATATAAAATGTTTCTCCCTCACCTCTACCAGTTTCCATGATGCAAGTTTGGGCTCAATGGATCCACCTAGCATGTAATAGAACACATATTTATCACAAGAAACCTCATGGACGTGATTCACAGCAAAATATAACAACGAGAACAATAGCTAAGTAGGCAATACTAGCTCAATTATAGCAACTTATGCAATCAAAGGCATTCTAACTTCCACCTATCACCACACAACCTTAGCATGCTACTATTATAACTCCAAGGCAGCCCAAAGGTCACCATTACAAGCGTAGAGATTACACACCACACAGGAGCACACATTTGCACCTAAACCAACTATTTCAACTCAAAAACACCAACAATTTAGCTTATTCCACCCAAACTACCATGACCCTTCAACTACCAACATTTTTCCCTATCTAATAGAAGACTTATAAACCATTTAATAGCATAAAATAAGCCATCTAATGGGTGCACAAAAACTGCCCAACGAAACAGCCCCAAAACGCCCAAAAACAGAAAAATTCAGCAGGCTACATTATCCATTTTTTGCTCTATTTTGCAATCACAAGTTATTTTATTATGCTAGATTGGTTCATTAACATATATGAGCATTATATAAAAGCTAAGAATCAAGATTAAACACAACTTAGGCATATAAATCATTGAACAACTCAAAATTAGCCAATTTCAACAAAATATGTTGTATATAAGAAATTAATCAGTAAAGTCTTCTCTAACACCTATTTAGCAAGATACAAATGCAATCCTATCATTTTATGACGTAAAAATAAACTTTGGAAGATTTGAAAAAAAATTCCCTCACCTTTGTTTCACAAAATTAAGGCAAAAACAATCGGTAGAAAGATGCTACATGTCGACACAAGTCCAAAAATGCTTGGTTTGCATCTTGGTTCCGCTTCTAGCTCAAGATATAAGCAAAATAGTGTAAAACCTACTATTCCTAGGGTTTAGGCTGGTCACGGTTGAAGCAAGAAGAAGATGAGCAATTTTGGGATTTTTTTTGGTGTTTTATAAGTTTTAATGAAAGTCAAAGGTCAAGTCTTCGGTCAAACCCGCGTAAACCAACATAGCTCTGCGCAACCTTACGAAAATGGCCATAACTTCTTCTAGAAAACTCCAATTCATGAACGGTTTGAAGTCTTAGAAACTAGAATCATAGAGCTTTCCAACCATATATAATTTGCTATCTAACTCTTCCCCAATTGGTTCGTATTTAATTTCAAATTTGACCCAAAATTTGACTAACATAACCTTGCATTTTTTTTTATTTCTAATCCCAAGTTTGCCTTTCATTAAACATTTTAAAAATTCTCACCTTGTCCTAGTTGGTCAATGTAGATGAAAAATCAACTAGTTTGGTCAAAGAATGTGAAAGTCAACAAGATGCAATTTAAATGAACTTTAAATGCAATTTTAAATTTTAAAACACTAAATAAGTCATGTAATTACACATATTATTTTTCAAATAATGATTAAAATAAATGAATGCACATGTAATGAATGTCCGGGTTCTCACAGCTACCATTTAAGATAACACGTAATAAATGCAATTAAATACTATTAAATATATGCCGATTTTGGGGTATCACAGAATTGATTGTTATTAGCTTCTAAAAGTTTGTTGAAAATGTGGTAGTAATGTTGTAATGCCAAAATTTTGAATGTGATGTCGTGGTGAAAGTCCAAAAATTTCAGCCATGGTGCATTGAGGTTTTAGGGTTCTTGGATTTTTTTTAGATGGCTTTTGGTTGGTTTTCGATAGGGTAAATGTTGATGCATGTGTAGGTGAGTGGTAGGAAGTGGTTTAGAGGTTATCGGGTTAGTAGATTGTGAGTTATGAAGTTTGAAAGATTGAGTTGACTTTTCTTAAAATGTTGAAAGGTTGTTTGGAATGTTGGGTACTGTTTCGGTAGTTGATTCTTGGATTGTTGTTGGTTGAGATCGGGGTTGAATGTTGGTTTAAATGCATATTGAGTTGGATGGCCTACTTTGTCATATAACCTAAATCCTTCATAACTGTATAGTTGTGATTGCTAAATGTTGTTTATTTGGTTGATGATATAGTTTAATTGATTATTGATTATGGATTGTGGAAAGCGAGAGTCGGGCAACCCTTGTTGTTCACTTTTCGAATTGAAATTGTTATTGTTACTAAGAGTCGGGAGTCGGGCAACCCTCGTTGTTGGCTTCTCGAATTGAGTCTCATTGTTGTGAGCTTTGATAATATTGTGTCACCTCGGGAGGCATCCTGGGTTGCTGGCACAGTTATCATGGCTAATCCCTATCTCGCATGGGCGGAGAGGCCATGGGGTATATGTCTAGGTCAAGGTACCTTAGGGTTATGTCATTGAGTTTGGAGGAGTGGGTGAGCATTGGAAATGGTGTATGGAGCTTCATCAACAAGAGTATCGTAACCTTATTGTGTATTTACTGTTGTTGTTATTGTTGCACTTATAATATTGTTGATGTCTATTATGTGTTTACTGCTCAAGGGATGATTTCCAAAGGGTATAGTAAATACTTTTAAGAGATCTATGGAATCATCACTGGGCTTGTTTTATATAAGCTCACTCTCAATTATTGTATGCATACAAGTAAAATTGAACAAGATTTCGAGTATGTGCCTCAAGAAGCTGAGAATGTGCCATATGTGGACGAGTCCTATGTGCCAGAGTCTTATCCTTGATATCTGAGATGTAGTTCTCTTTTGTTATCTTGTATATTAAAACTAGTTGGTTTGTATTTACTTAGAAGTTTATGATGTATAAGATGTTTTAAAGATAGTGGATTAAATGTTGCTAGCTTAGCAGTCTTGTTTTGGAACATGATTAGGTTACTAGATTGGTTATAAGCTATTTTGGAAATGTATGTTATATATCATATGTATGATGTTGGAACGGAGGCGTATAACTTATGGATGCAATGGTAAAAGAATGTTTAATGTCTATTATGGTTGTGTTGTTTATTGTTGAATTATTTGTGGAGTTGGTTGTATAGGTTGCAAAGAGGTTGGTTTAGAGCCTCGGTATCCAAGTTACAGTCGTTATACTGCCAAAATTTCGTTGCGTCATGACTGATCGTAAGTGGGGTCGAGTTGAGGCGTGACACACATCCTTCACAAAATGCATTCTTATTTCCTCAAACAATTCTATCTCCCAATAATTACATCTTTGAATAAAGTAACTTTAGTCAGAAATCACTCTAATTGGCTCCAAGATTTAAAGATCAAAACTCCAAAATAACATTTGATAAGATTGCAATCCCAAGTACTAGAAATATATACATGTTATACTACACTTTATTTCATTCACAAATATACATCACCAATTTCTCAAATAAATTCATTCTAAAATAATCTCAAGAAAGTATAATATGAGTTGAGACTCCAAAAGTGTCTAATCACAACCTTACAGAAACCTCAACTTATGATCCATCTCCAAGTAATAACAAGTTAAACATGACAAGAAAAACAATTCTAATCATCAAAATATATTGTTATTCCTCGAATAACTTCATTCTCACTAAAGGAACATCAAGATCATATCCATTAAGCTGACACTAAAATCCATAAACATAACATCAAAATCGCAAAGCTAAACCACCAAAATAATAATAATTCAAAATCACGGCCTACCTCTGGTTCTGAAAGCTCCTGCAGCCATCTTTACTTCACCCAAAAGAGTCACCCACAATTATAGCATATATACAATTATATCTCATGAAAACAAGTACAACATATTGCATGATTATCATGTATTACAACATTATCACATAACGCACAATT
This sequence comes from Ehretia macrophylla, assembly GCA_037974665.1. Lineage (NCBI taxonomy): Eukaryota > Viridiplantae > Streptophyta > Magnoliopsida > Boraginales > Ehretiaceae > Ehretia > Ehretia macrophylla. The sequence continues at coordinate 3,028,095 of CM075779.1, forward strand.
CAGTACATAGGAAGCCAATTTCAAATAAACAGGTTATATCACGGAAGTAAGTTATAAACAATTAAAGTCACATAAGCAACAAACTTCACATAAGACAAGTTGATCACGTAACTCATATTGGTCACTTAAAGTACATTGAGCACCTAAAGCACCTTGTTTCACATAAGTTAGTTATAAATAATTAAAACCACATAAACAGCGAACTTCACACAAGGCATGTTGATCACATAAAACACATTTGTCACATAATACACATTAATCACATAATACATATGAATTACAACACATTGTGTACATAAGGCACGGTGTCACATAAAACATATTGACCATAGTTCACTTAACATATACAACATATTAATCACATAGAAAGTTAGTCATATAAGTAAATTAATCACATAAACATATTAACATATAATTCACTTTACACTTAGTACATGCATTCATGTCAAGACCACTACCTACAGTCCGAGGATACCTCAGCTGACAGCTAATATGCGCTCTGATACTACTTAATGTCACGCCCCAACTCGACCCTACTTATGATAAGTCAAGACGCAACGGAATTTCGGCAATATAACATCTGTAATATGGACATCAGGGCTTTAAACCAACACTTTATAACATCACACAACCAACTCCAAATTTCAATAACAACTCCACAACCATTCATCAACATTCAACCCAACACATTAGACAACCATACACCATACCAACCATAAGTCATATGCCTCCGTTTCAACAACATACCACAAGTTATACTATACATATGCATACATGATATAAAACTAGACTAGCAACCTACTCATAATCCAGGATAAGACAACTAAACTAACATTATACCTTTCACTATCTTTATAACATCTTATGCAATACAACTTCAAAGTAAGTGCAATACAACTGGTTCTAATATACAATATAGTAAATAGAGAACTTCAGCCAAGACTTCATGGATAAGACTCAAGCATACGACTCCTCAACAAATGGCACATTCTTAGCTTCCTGAGGGACGTACCCAAAAAACTAGCTTAGTTACACTTGATAACAATAAACGAATGAAGGAAAGCTTATATGTAACAAAGCTCAGTGAGGATTCAAAAGATGTTTTAAAATCATTTACTTTGCCACTAGGGAAATCATCCTATGTACAATAACACACATCAATCTTCATTAACATCAACATTTCATTTCAAGCCACATAAGTAACCATTCAATTGAAAAAGGATACACTAGTCGGTGTAGCTCCATACGCCATTACGATCTCAACCAACTTCTCATAATGCCCACTGATATATTCCGGAAGTACCTCAACTAGCCCACACACTCTAAGGCACTCTCCGAGCACACGAGATAGGGGTAACACATGATAGCTATGCCGGCAACACGGAAAGCCCGATGCCACCCGAGGTGACACAATACTATCATGGCTTTCATCAGACAACACTTAACATTTAACATTCCTAGAGATCAACAAAGTAGGTTGTCTCCCGGTACCTCAACAATCATCAATACTTTCTACAACACTATAACAACTCAACATTTAATTAAATAGTTAAGACACCCCAAGTTAGATGACAAAGTAGGCCACCCAACTTATCATACATTTCAACATGTATTCAATCCCGAACCTACTCAACAACAATCCAAGAAACAACTACACAACCACAACCAATCAACTAAGACAACATTTAAGCATTTTAAAGAAAGACTACACAAACTTCTAAAATTCATAACTTACAATCTATTAATCAAACAACCCCCGAACCTTTTCCTATCACTCAACCACACATGCAACTACATTAACCCCCTCGGAAACCAACCAAAAGCCACTCAAAATAAGCCCAACAAGCTAAAATGGAAATGTACACTAGGCTGAATTTTTGGACTTTTGCTATGGCATTCAAATCGAAAATTCGGCATTACAACATTACTACACAATAATTAACAAGCTTATAGAAGCAACAACCATTCAATTCTAATCACTACAACAACAATTATTCAACTATAAGCTAATAAATCAATTTTAATGCCTGAAAAATAGAAATACATGCTACTACTGTTCAAAACAGCTATAAATACATATAACTGATCCTTGACAACTACTAAGCAATAATATAAAGAAAATTTAACAAAACATCGGATAAGTATGCAACTATAGAAATTTGACAAGAAATAGCATTTCTAGATCTAAAATTTTTCTCTCACCTCTGATCCAAAGCTAGGTTATAGATGTGTAGAACAAGTGCCCAACAAGCAAAATCCAACCCGGAATGAAAAGCTGTGGCCTAAAAATGAGTGTTCTAAGAGAAATTTGCTTTGAAAAACCTTGAAATTTTCCTCTCCTTTCTCCTATGGAGCTCATGGCAATGTGAGTGTTTTTGAGTGTGTTTTGCTTGTTTTTATTGTGTGTTATGATTGTATATTGTATATATATGCTAAGTCAACAAAAATAAGCTAAGTCAAAGTTGTCATCTTTTTAGTTTTTAGTTGTTTTAGCCTAGTTTGCTTGTATATATGTAAACTACTATAAATACTATATTTAGTAGTATATTTCTAGTTGACAACATATATATGTAAGCATTTGTAAGCATATATATACTGATATTTAAAATAAAATGCTTATTTTTGCAAAAGAAGATGAAAAATCCATTTAAATTTCTAATTCATTTTAGACCCAGTTTCTATCAAACACAGGTCTACTAATAACAATGGACTAGGTTTTAAAACATTTAAAAGACCAGTTCAAAATTATAACGGACGTGTCTTCAAACACTATTCATAAAAATTGACGATAAAATTGACAATGCAGATTTTTATGAAAATTTCATGAATGCTCAGATATCATGTAGTAGAAGTAATAATCACATAATTATCACATTTTAATTCAAATAACATATAAACAGGTCAAAACACGTGATTGCAAATAAGAGCAAATTCGGGGTCTTACAGTTACGGGAAATATTTATAAGGGGACAACAAAGTAGGTTGCTCTCGAAAACTACTAAGATATAAGCGTTAGCATGAAATTAACTATAAGAACATAAAGGGGTCAATGACATATTTCTCACAAAACTTTACCAAAAATCTCACAATTACCTTTGAAATGCATTTAAACACATTATAAGCATCTACAAGTCAATAGGTATGCAAAACAACCTCTCTTGTAGGCTATCAACAAAGTTTGGTTCCTATTGAATTACAAAGCACAATCTACCCAAACCAAGTATCCCACTGAAAGTGCTAGGCCAACATAAGATATCATGTCATAACATAATCATAAGTTGGATTCAAGATCGCAAAAGTTGTGCATGGATACCTAGTCATAGCCGAAACTACATAGGCTATCAACAAAATTTCACAAGTTTTGTCACATAGGATCAACATGCTAACTTTCTATTACATCCTTTGTTTATCAACACATGCCATATATATCAACAATACATATAGAAATAAAGAGGTTCATAGGTATACCTCTCTTGTAGATCTCTTTGAAGATGATGAGGTTGGTGACAAGCTTTTGAATCCTTCTAACTTGAAGGCCCTAGTTAGTCCACCAAGCATCCAAAGCTCAACCACCGCAAGAAGATATAGTGTGCTAGTAGTATCTCTAAGCTATTAAAACTATGTATGTGTGCAACAAGCAAAACAAAAACTTCTCTCATGTATTTCTAGCCATGGCCGAAACTTGCAAGCAATGAGATGAAGTTTTTTTGCTCTTTGATTGGTATGTATGTCATGTGGTGAGAGGCCTTGTGTGTGTGAGAGAAAATGCTATCATCTTTATTATAATAATGCATCATAATAGGTGACCAATCATATTATCACCTTTTAATCAAAAGCCATGCAAGCCTTTTGATCCTAATGATTAGCATTAGATGGCAAGATGACAACTTTCTCTCTCCTCCTACCCTTGGCCGAAAAAGCAAGTGGATGGAGAGAGAATGTTTGTCATCTTTTATTAAATATATATTATATGCTCATTTAAACATATATATAATATTACTTTAATAGGTGGCCAATCAAAATTGCTTCCTTCTAAAGTAAAAGCCATGCAAGTCCTAGGATTGTAATCATTATAATCCAAAGATAACTTTATTATCTCTCTTGACACTTGTCAAAAAGGCTTTATCAACAAAAGCAATGGTCAAGTTCCTTTTGTCTTTATTCAAAAATGAATCCTATCCATTCATTTCAAATTCAAATGACTAGGATTAATGACATGGACAATCCTAGTCATCAATCTCTACATGCATATACCACATGTAATTGTCTAGTCATTAATTTGTAATTTCACCTTTTGACAACTAAGATGATGACGTGGCATTTCACAAATTACATCATCATTACTCATATACATATATAAACACTTATATATATATATATTGAGGACTCTTAACACCTTAAAGCCACCAACCAGTTGAAAATATTGAGGTATTGCAAGAGGAATTGAATGAGTTACAATATCAACAACAACAAGAAGTTGAAGGTGAAAGTGAAGGTGAAGACGAAGACGAAGATGAAAATGAAAATAGTGACGATGAAGATAATGCTAATGATTAATGTTAATTACATTTAATGGATTATTTCAATGTATTTATACTACTTATAAACATTTAATATGATTGTAATGTTTTCAAATTGCATGTGTAGATCTACATTCTTTAATGATAGTTGGATTTTATTCAAAACAGACATATCTTCAAATAAAAATAAAGGTAAAGGTACGGCTAGGAAATATGTGCCTCCTGGAATGTTGCAGCGCTCTATTGCACATTTAGGTGGTGCACAAACATCCCACTCATCCTTCGATGCTGGGCGAACATCTACTTCATCTACTTCAATACCATTGAGTACTCCAGGGTTGATCTCACAGATTGCTAGACCCACAGATGATCAATCTCTGACAATTACTTCATCCACTTTACCCACCGATAATCAATCTCTGGCAACTACTTCATCCATGGGCTTGCCACAACACTTAGATGGTTTGTACGTTGACTCAGCCTATGGCCCGTTCCACACCAACTACTAACTAGCTGGAGTCTTCAATTGTTTCCCAACGATGGACTGCTGGAGTACATTTAGAGGTTTGGCAAGAATATGGATTCCCATCTTTGGAGGTGTACACTGTATGGTATATTGATAGACGCATACACATGACGATATATTCAGGCGAGTATGAGAACATTAAGTACAATTTTATATATTATGTACATTATTTTGTTTATTTTTTTCATTACAATTGTTAGTATACTTTTGTATCTTTTAGTAATTGTAGATGGATACCAGTCAGGGTGGCACGAGAGGTCACCAATATATTAAATTCCGGGTTCAACGAGCCTTGGACGAGATGGGTGCAATTCCAGTTGATGTTAAAGAGAGATGGTTCATCTCTTTTCAGGTACTAAAGTATATGAAATTAATTTCATATATATATTTTAGTTTCCTATACCGTGTCAATATATAAGTTGTATTACTAATACTTAATATATGACTGTAGAGATTGTACAAGTGGTACCCCTTTGATGAACCAGTCATCCGCCGGTTATTTTTTAAAAACGTGAATACTCGGTTACAGGGCCTCTTCTATAGGGGTCGTGAAACAGAAAAAAAGGAAAAAATTAAGCCTAGTTGGTTGAGTGACAGTGTATGGGAGGGACTATGTCAACACTGGAACACAGATGCATGGAGGAAGAGGTCAGAGACAAGCAAAAAAAACAGATTGAGTAAGCCGTCTCCACATTATGCTGGTTGTTTCCCATTTCACGGGGTCAATAGAAGATTGGTAAGTGTTAAACTACTTATTTAAATTGTATTTCTATATGATAATTAAATATTTAATTTAGGAATTGTTATTTGATAAATGCTTCTATAGGAATCAAAATCGGAGGGACCGGTGACGAGGGCAGATGTGTTTGAAAAAGTTCATAGGAAAGACGTCGATGGTCCATACTCTGACCCTAATGCTGAAGAAACCATGGTATGTCATATATTTATTTGAACTTATTCCATGATTAATAATTAACATTAAAGTAAAATAACAATAATTACGTATTAATTGCCGGCCAAGTACAAAGAATTGGTTGAGCAGGCCACAACGTCATCGCAAGGAGATCCGATTGCACTGCCTATTGACTGTGATGCATTGTTTTACCAGGCAGTAAGTGGATCAGCTAGAGCAGGACGATTGATTACACAGCAAGAAATGCAAGAAACCATCAATAGGGCAACATCAAATTTAAGGGCTGAATTGATTACACAGCAAAACGAGCAATTTAGAAAGTTTCAGCAACAGATCGCTCAGTTGACCTAATTGTTGCCGCATCTAGCCCAACTGCATCCAAATCAATCTTAGTCTCCCTCAGAACAGCAAGACGGTAATGCCCAATAAGATCTATAAGGTCATGGTATGATAGATGTACATTTAGTATTTCTTTTTAGAATGTATGTTTGAAGAAGGTAATTTTGTTGAATGGTGGCTATTATGTATATTTAACTACTTTTGTGTAGATTTGTGTTCATTTGAATGATTGTGTAGGTTGTATAATTATTTGAGATTTAATTATAGGGTTGCCTTCAAAAATTAATGAGATTCAATTATGAATGTTATTTTATAATTTAGCAGGACAAACAAGATGATATTACAAGTAATATCAGAATAGTGGATTTGAAAATTGCCACGAATTTGTGACGAAAACAATTTGATAATTGTCACGATTTTGTGATGAAAACAGTTTCAACATTGTCGCAAATTTGTGATGACAATAATTTGAAAATTGCGACGATTTTGTGATGAAAATAGTTTCAACATTGTCACAGATTTATGACAAAAGAAATAAATCTAGCCACGCTTTTGTGACGAACATAATTTGAAAATTGCCACGATTTTATGACGAAAGTAGTTTCAACATTGTCACAAATTTGAGACAACAGAAATGAAATCTAGCCACACTTTTATGACGAACATAATTTGAAAATTGCCACGATTTTGTGACAAAAATAGTTTGGGACGCATTTGCGATGAAACATTTGTGACAACATTCGGCCACGATATTACCACGAAATGTTTGCCACGATTTACCGACAATCATAGTTCGTAGCAAATTAGTCACATTGAGACGAATTTGCTACGAAAAGTTTCAGCTTTCTAAATCGTCGCAAATTCGTCACATTGCAACAAAAATGTGATGAAAATTTATTTTGCCACACCATTGTTTAGCGACAACTTAAATTTCGTCACAATTTCGTCACAAATGCCTTTTTGTGACGAAAATGTGACGTTAACTGACCATCACAAAACAACTATATGTATAAATCTGAATCGGTGAAGTGAGAGATGACTACCATGGAAAAACTCATTTCCATCACTTCATACTTGCCTTGGCCAAGGACCTCCTCATTTGCCAACCGATCTCAGATATCATAGGACATCATCTCATGCCAGAAGCTAACAGATCCTTCTTGACAATTACCTGTCGATTCATACTACAAGTGTGATAACCCGAACCCGGCATGCATTTAATGGCATTTAATTGCATTTAATTAAGTGTCATCTTGAATATTAGCATTGAATTTCGTATTTATTTTTAGTTAAACATTCATTTCTAGCATTATTTTCATATTATATTTCATAATATTTAGGTGTTATACATTCTTCATCGTTTTGTGCATAGCATATCGAGAGGGGTAGCTAGAGAGTGTTTTCTAGTCCTCAGCAAATAGTGAAAGCTAGTATTTAGTGTTTTAATTTTAGTGTTTTAGTTGTTATTAACTAGAATTGAAATTGTGTTAGTTGTTTTAAGCTTAAAATGCACAAAATGAACTAGCTTTGACCAACTTAGTTAGCATTGACCAAGCCTTGACCATTTGACCTTAAGTTATCATCTTTTGAGCATAAAAAAAACAAAAGAAAAAAACAATTCAAAGCTGAAAAACAAAGGGGAAAACCGAAACCATAGAGGAAAAGAAAAAAAAGATTTCAACCTTCAAATCTTCAAATCTTCGCGTGAGCTTGCACGGGGTTGTTTTCGAGGCATCCAGTGTGGTTTTCCTTGCGTCTAGGAGTGTCTCAGGTGAGGGTTTCATCCTTATTTGCGCATTTGAAAATGTTGTATATAAACTTTAATTTTTGGGTTTTAGCCGTAGATTGTTATTTAATTCGTTTTGATGCTTGAAGAATGTTCCCTAGCAATTGTAGAACATGTATTTATAGCTTTTTAGCATTTTCTGTGGTTGAATATCGAAATTGAAATTTAAATTGATAATTGAATAGTAAATTACGAATAGTAAACCCCCGTTTCAATGAAGTTGCTCCGTTATGCGTTCTATTGATGTGAAAAGATGCTAGATATGCTAGATTGCCTAAATGCATGATTTGTTTGGGTTGTGTAATGGAAAAAAGGAGAAAAATACCTTGGTACAAGTTGGGGTCGTTTAGGTCGAGATTAGCATTTCCTCGATTTGTGTGATGGCATTGTCTCGAGAGGCCTTGGAAGTACTTTTGGTATGGTTATGGCGTTGGTTGGGTGTTTGGTTAGGGTAGCGGTAGTTCAAACGAGCAAAGGGGAAAATTAGGGCTTTGCGGGAATTCTAGGGTAAAGCAGGGTTTCGGGGTCTTTAGACGTGCCTTATAGTGACTTAGGAGAATTGGTGAAGTCGGTTTCCAAAACTCGTAGCTCGTTTGAAAGTAGTAGCATTTTGAAAGTTGGAATCGTTTTGAGTTTTTGTTGGTTTTCATAGTGTTATGCTTGTAGAATGCTTGTTATTGCTTGTTATGCTTGTTAAAGTTGGTTATGATCGAATTGTATGTTGATTGTTGATAATGCTTGTTAGTGTTGTTCTTGTTACTTTATTGATTGTAATTGCTTATTGTATCGCATGTTGTTACTAAGCTACACTTCAGTGCCTTACTCGATTATTGTTATATATCTCATATTGTATTGCATAAGTGTCAGGCGCATGAGTGATGGGCCTCTCTGGGTAGCCTCGGGTTGCCAGTGTTGGTTGCTCTAGCTCCGTGTCCTATTCCCTTTCTCGTTTGGGTTTCCGCCCAGGGAGTTTTGGGTCGTAGAATTGATAGAGTATGTCTGGAGTACTCTAAATGGAAGTTATAAGGTGGGTGAGCCGGCGCGTCATCGTTAAAGTAATCAAAATCATGATCGGTATATTGCTCGTTTGAGTGAACCATAGCCTTCAAAGTGTGGTATAGCTTTGAATGGTTATGTTAATGTTTTGTTTAATTGTTTATTGTATTGTCGTCCATATTGAATGCCTTCTTATTGATTATATTGCTTAACTGTACCTATTTGCATTGCACGATCTTCTTTCTCTCCACCTCGATATCTGTCTCGCCCTCACTGAGTATACATGTTGAGTATACTCATTCCTCACCACCATATTTCAGGAAATGCCATGTTAGCTGGAAGTTCGTGACTGTATGAAAGTTCGTGCTTGAAGAGTTGTCTTGCGTGCTATGTGGCTTGAGTTGTCAAAGATGCAAAGATGTATGTTTCATGTATTGTATGTATTTGATGTTAAAAGGAATGTAATTTAAGTTTTACTAGATTATTGAAGTGGAATGATAAGCTAGTTTATGTATTCAGTTAGTATAGTTTAACTTCATTGCATATATGTAATTGTCTAAAGAAAAAGAGTTAGAATTGTTTGGGTACCTGGAAATATGTATATTTGTTGTGTTTAATTGTTGAGAACCGAGGCTCGGATGGCCTTGGGGTGGTTGAATGTTTGGACATGGTATCGGTCCACTTAATTGCTATTGCAGGTTTTACATTTTGCCTAGAAACAATAGAGACTCCGTCCGTCTTTCCCTAAAATTTTGCCCGGATTTGGAATTGGGTTGTGAATAGATTGATTGATAGAACTCCCGATCTCGGGAGGGATCGGGGTGTTACAGGTGGTATCAGAGCTTGTCTAGCTCATAAGCCGGGACAGGGTCCTCGGTCTGGTGGGTAGTGATCCTTGAATGTGTGCTTGTTAAGTGTGTCTTGAAAGTGTATGCTTGTATGTGAGATTGTGTGTCTTGACTTGAATGTATGCACCTATGTGATATAGTTATGTGTTATGTGTTAAATGTTTCTCAAGTAAAGTGAAGTGTCTAGTTGTGCATTGAATTGACCTATCGAATTGGCATCGTGAATCGAATTGATCTCGTGAATTGTTATTTACTTGGAGTATTGCTTGTAATGTGTGTATTGAAATGTCTTGAATTGGTTATGTCATGATTTGAATTGATTATGTTGTGCTTGACTTGATTGTCGTGCTTGAGTGACTTTGTTGAATAAACTGTTTTATAAACTCTTTTGTAAACTTGCTTGCATAATAGTTTAAGACATGTGTATAAATGTGATACCTTGGCATTCATACATGTCCTATTGAAATGGTAAGAAAGACTTCTTCCTTCCCCTGAAAAGAAGTGGTTAGTAGCAGGCCTCCAAGTTATATGGATTGACGGGAACAAGTAGTATTTGACTAGCCTTGATTTGGGAATTGGTGTTTGCTTTTGGAGCTCGGTTATTGGCGAATCTCTAAGGTCCTCCTCTGTGATTAACAGTTGTGAAGAGTAGCTTTCTCTTGGGATTTTATTTGGTTGTTCTCTGGGGCATTATTTGGTTTTCTTAATGGATATTCTTTGGAGACTTCTGTTGGCACTTCTCAGTGGACTTGGCTATTGGGATTTCAATCAGACTTACTGCACAGTATTATCTATGGTATATGTGTCTTGGTCTTTATTGGTGTGATACTGGCATCCCTGATTGGAAATTCTTCAATGGCATTTTATAGAATTCTTAGTGGGCATTCTACTAGTATCTTTCCTTGATGGCACTTATTGGAAGTTTTACACTTGGAATCTTGTTCAGACTTATTATCTCATATTTCTTATGGTATGCTGTGGAATACTTTGGACTTTCTTGGTGGTAAGTTGTATAAAGTTCTCACTTGGCAAACAGTGAAGAGGCCTCAGAGTTTGGTTTTGTATATTGTGCATCAGCTCGGTATTTTCTTTAGGGTTTTCTTCTATCTGGGAAACTATATTTGTTATTCAACTTGATTGTCTTATTGGGCACATTATATTTTCTCTGCTATTCCCTTTGACATTCTTTTCAGCATTTGATAGCGATACTCGGAATCTAATTGGTTGTCCTAAGGGGTTATTATTTGGAAGACTTCTTTGGAACTTTTGAAGTATATTTGATTGGGTTTCTTAGTATTTTCTTCAGCACTCTTAACATGGAATTCTTCTATGAAATTCATGACCAGCGGGGTACTTCTTTGGACCTCTGGATGGAACCTTTGTTTGAGCCTTTATTTAGCTTCTTGCTTGGGAATTCTCGGGCAGTAATAGTTGAACGTCTACTAGAGATTCGTGTATGGGGTATTCATTCGGTATTCTTCTTATCATTAATATGTGATGTGATTTTATCTACAGTATCTTTGTTTTATTCTTTATTGGTATTATCTCGGCGCTTTTGGTTGGAATTTTATTCTTCTTCGGTATTCGTGTCAACGGGATTCTTGTGCGGTGTCAACATTTGAGCCTTTATTCAGCATTACTACTTGGAATTTCTTCTTAAACTTCCCTATTGGTTATCTTGATTAATATACTTGCTCAGCAGCTGATGAAGATTAGTCAGAGTTGGATTTCAGATGATGTTGAGTTCTATTGGAAGAAGAATTGCGAGGACGCAATTGTTTTAAGGCGGGAAGGATGTGATAACCCGAACCCAGCATGTATTTAATGGCATTTAATTGCATTTAATTAAGTGTCATCTTGAATGTTAGCATTGAATTTCGTATTTATTTTTAGTTAAACATTCATTTCTAGCATTATTTTCATATTATATTCCATAATATTTAGGTGTTATACATTCTTCATCGTTTTGTGCATAGCATATCGAGAGAGGTAGCTAGAGAGTATTTTTTAGTCCTCAGCAAATAGTGAAAGCTAGTATTTAGTGTTTTAATTTTAGTGTTTTAGTTGTTATTAACTAGAATTGAAATTGTGTTAGTTGTTTTAAGCTTAAAATGCAAAAAATGAACTAGCTTTGACCAACTTAGTTAGCATTGACCAAGCCTTGACCATTTGACCTTAAGTTATCATCTTTTGAGCATAAAAAAAACAAAAGAAAAAAACAATTCAAAGCTGAAAAACAAAGGGGAAAACCGAAACCATAGAGGAAAAGAAAAAAAAGATTTCAACCTTCAAATCTTCAAATCTTCGCGTGAGCTTGCACGGGGTTGTTTCCGAGGCATCCAGCGTGGTTTTCCTTGCATCTAGGAGCGTCCCAGGTGAGGGTTTCATCCTTATTTGCGCATTTGAAAATGTTGTATATAAACTTTAATTTTTGGGTTTTAGCCATAGATTGTTATTTAATTCGTTTTGATGCTTGAAGAATGTTCCCTAGCAATTGTAGAACATGTATTTATAGCTTTTTAGCATTTTCTGTGGTTGAATATCGAAATTGAAATTTAAATTGATAATTGAATAGTAAATTACGAATAGTAAACCCCCGTTTCAATGAAGTTGCTCCGTTATGCGTTCTATTGATGTGAAAAGATGCTAGATATGCTAGAATGCCTAAATGCATGATTTGTTTGGGTTGCGTAATGGAAAAAAGGAGAAAAATACCTTGGTACAAGTTGGGGTCATTTAGGTCGAGATTAGCGTTTCCTCGATTTGTGTGATGGCATTATCTCGGGAGGCCATGGAAGCACTTTTGGTGTGGTTATAGCGTTGGTTGGGTGTTTGGTTAGGGTAGCGGTAGTTCAAACGAGCAAAGGGGGAAATTAGGGCTTTGCGGGAATTCTAAGGTAAAGCAGGGTTTCGGGGTGTTTAGACGTGCCTTATAGTGACTTAGGAGGATTGGTGAAGTTGGTTTCCAAAACTCATAGCTCGTTTGAAAGTAGTAGCGTTTTGAAAGTTAGGATCGTTTTGAGTTTTTGTTGGTTTTCATAGTGTTATGTTTGTAGAATGCTTGTTATTGCTTGTTATGCTCGTTAAAGTTGGTTATGATCGAATTGTATGTTGATTGTTGATAATGCTTGTTAGTGTTGTTCTTGTTACTTTATTGATTGTAATTGCTTATTGTATCGCATGTTGTTACTAACCTGCACTTCAGTGCCTTACTCGATTATCGTTATATATCTCGTATTGCATTGTATAAGTGTCAGGCGCGTGAGTGATGGGCCTCTCTGGGTAGCCTCGGGTTGCCAGTGTTGGTTGCTCTAGCTCCGTGTCCTATTCCCTTTCTCGTTTGGGTTGCCGCCCAGGGAGTTTTGGGTCGTAGAATTGACAGAGTATGTCCGGAGTACTCTAAATGGAAGTTATAAGGTGGGTGAGCCGGCGCGTCATCGTTAAAGTCATTGAAATCATGATCGGTACATTGCTCGTTTGAGTGAACCATAGCCTTCAAAGTGTGGTATAGCTTTGAATGGTTGTGTTAATGTTTTCTTTAATTGTTTATTGTATTGTCGTCTATATTGAATGCCTTCTTATTAATTATATTGCTTAACTGTACCTATTTGCATTGCACGATCTTCTTTCTCTCCACCTCGATATCTGTCTCACCCTCACTGAGTACACGTGTTGAGTATACTCACTCCTCACCACCACATTTTAGGAAATGTCATGTTAGCTGGAAAGTTCGTGACTGTGTGAAAGTTCGTGCTTGAAGAGTTGTCTTGCGTGCTATGTGGCTTGAGTTGTCAAAGAAGCAAAGATGTATGTTTCATGTATTGTATGTATTTAATGTTAACAGGAATGTAATTTAAGTTTTACTAGATTATTGAAGTGGAATGATAAGCTAGTTTATGTATTTAGTTAGTATAGTTTAACTTCATTGCATATATGTAATTGTCTAAAGAAAAAGAGTTAGAATTGTTTGGGTACCTGGAAATATGTATATTTGCTGTGTTTAATTGTTGAGAACCGAGGCTCGGATGGCCTTGGGGTGGTTGACTGTTTGGACATGGTATCAGTCCACTTAATTGCTATTGCAGGTTTTATATTTTGCCTAGAAATAGGGGAGACTCCATCCGTCTTTCCCTAAAATTTTGCCCGGGTTTGGATTTGGGTTGTGAATAGATTGATTGATAGAACTCCCGGTCTCGAGAGGGATCGGGGTGTTCCAACAAGACTAAAACACGAAATGCCGTAACCTACCTTATGGAAGACGAGTATTGTCTAGACGTAGTATTTAGCCCCTGATATAACCGGCAGTCGTAATCTCTCAAGTCTGAGGATTAATTTGCACAATTCTCAACTAAAAGTAAACTATTAACCTAAACTCATGCAGTTCACTATTTATTGTCACATGCAATGATCCGTACGTAGACGATCACTCATATGTTTATTAGTCCACATCATCATGTTGTTTTGGCACTTTGCACGCCATCCTTTAACATTAACATCATTATGTTAATCAAACGTAATAACATATGATAACCCATACTCAATTACTCTAGTCCTGGTTGAATAATCTAAAGGGCTATGAATTGATTCTCAATGTTTATCATATCGAAGAGAAAATGTGAAATATCATAAACCCTTTTAGAACATTTCTCTTCTCGGATAAGGATTACAGACATATTCATATTGAAGCGGAGAATATGAACATCCTACAAATGACATAGTGCATAAAACACATAAATATATTCTTATTAAACCCTAATAAGGTCATCTTAAATTATAGCATTGTGGAATATCCCCAACAATCTCCCACTTGCACTAGTGCTATCAGCCATAGGATCCAAGATGGTGATCAACTGTAACTATCTTTACCTAATTAGTGTGTCAACTATAGAAGCATCTATAGGAATTTATTCTGTTATATCGTTTTCTATCAAGAAAGAAAATCTTGAATTGACTCTTCTCATGTTCGGACTCTTGATGAGATCGGGTTTTTTTAAGCTTGTGCAATAAAACCTCTATAATAGTTACCATATCACATGATATCGGCTACCATCAATAGACAGAACCACATAATATCCAAGCCTCATAAAAGTCAAGCAGGTTCTTGGCTCAAATAACAACAATTACTTATCATTATTCAGAACTCTTTCCAATAATTCATAAATCCATTAAATACATTCTTATCATTTTAAGTGAATTCTTTACTAAGAACCTCACTACAACTACAATAACCTTAAATTTCTGGGTTAAAGTTCATATAGAGATCATTATAACAATAAGATCAATAGAACTTATATGTATTCTCTACGATATCTATGATGTAACTCATTACATCATATCGTGCCAAGTACTTGCTATTGCATTTAAAGGAGAATGCAAACAGCGAAAGGATTAGGTGCAAAAACCATTCGCAACTTTCCCTTAATAGTCAGAAAGAAATCTACAAGAAAAGACGGATACCCTGTCATAGAGACTAGAGACCAAAATTTCTTAGATTCTTCCATCTTAAAGAAAACTTTAAGATCGTGACTAGGTGTACAGGTCATGAGAAAACAATCAATCATATCATTGTACTTATGACACTTACAAGACATGATCGGTTTGCCCAAGAAATACAATATGTTATAAAATTTGATTGGACCTTGGCGAACAAAGGTATCATAAATTCACAAGACTTGTTAAAGGCATGAACTCCTACTAACCTTTCTTATAAATTTAGATATTACCTTTATTCATAAATGAAAATGATCTCTATATTTTCATTTTATCCATCTCATCAGAGTTACCTTTCTCTAAAGAAACTATGCATGAAAGAGTTTAAATTCTATTTAGCCATAGAATTAAAACATGGTGTAAGTTTAAAATCAATTTGAAAGATTTTGGTGATATAAGATGCATTCTCTAATCTTCTTTTATAACCTACCATATCTTGGACAAGACTCATAAGCTCCATTTCATTCAATTACTTTTGAACAAACTCTTTTGTCAAAAAGAATAATTAATCTATCAAACTCGTTTGAATAGACATAAAAGTATTCAAGTCTTTAACTCTTGGCCATTTCAAAGCTAAAGACAATATATGTATGATTTGGTATTTAGATATTTCATTTAATGCTAAGCAATGAAATGTAAATGTTTAAGTTTGAAGTCATTCTTTCTTCTGATACGCATTCCGACCATTTCATTACTATAATGAAAGATATACAAACTGCCAATCCTTTCTTACAAAGGATCAATTCCAAAATTACCCATTGTAAGAAAAGATTGATAATAGTCACTACTATTTAAAGAAACATTCAATCTAATCTAAAACATTTATAAACATTTTCAAAATTGGGATCGCATACCAAGTCAATCCATAACAACCAAATCATGCATAAACGGGGTCTATTACTCAATTCCCTCCAGATGAGAGATCTCCTGGTAAGAATGCCACAACTCTACTCCTCATATGTCTCATCCTCCTACTTCTTCTGTTTTTGTTTTGGCTGGGCTCAGCCGCAGAAAGAGAAGACTCAACATAAGGATCGGGTCCTACACCCAAATCATGATTCTGCCAACTAGTCAGAATATCTGGCAACTCATTCAGGGTGATCTCAATTCTATGTATGTATAAGTCCAAGATGAAGAGAAAGTAGGATGATGGAAGAGACTACAAGATCAAGTGCACCTGAAGCCAGGGGTCCATGATGAAACCAAACGCAACCTCCAGCTGAGTTACCAGGTAAATTATCCTGAGGCAGTGCTGGCTCACATCACCCCCTTCTTCAAGTCTCATACTAAAAAGCTCACGGGTCAACTAAAATCTCATGGACTGACTGTGCTCGCCAATGGATACCTTCAAACAATGAATGATATCTATGGAATGAGGCAGCCCCTTATAGAATCGACGCAGATCATCGCTCATTCATGAAATAATGTATCCCCTAGTACACATGTCATCCTGGACCCATTTATAGTAAGTAATCTTGTTGGTCTCGGACGCAGTCTCATTTATAGGAGCAAATGTCGGGACATCCACAATATACTCAATTCTCTCAAATTGGAGGACTACTCTTAAACTTTTGTACTATTTCTCAAAGTTTGATCCAACTAAATAATCATGATTAAGGATGGATATAATAGAATTTATGAATGAAGCCATAATAAACTGCAGAAAAAGTAAATATAACAGAAAGTAAGATTGCAGGCTAGCAAGAATATATACAATGCTATTAAATTGTAAAATAAAATAGCTACTCCCACTATTTGTTTTAAATCTCATACTCCCTTCATGAGAAAACATGAATCTATGAGAAGACTTTAAGTAGAATGACCAAGTTCCTATGATCAGACATATTTCTCAAACCTTTGTGGCTATGTTGAAATATGAATACCAAAGGTCAACAACTCTTTGTTGTCTTTTTCTCTAAATGAGGTATGGTCTACTTTAGTCCCTAAATCACTTTGCTCTCAAACCTTTGTGGCTATGTTGATTAAGTGATCTAGTTAGATTGGACCTGCCATTGCTTAGTTATCTGACAAATTGAATCAATAACCTCAAACCTTTGTGGCTATGTTGGCCATTAGATTTTGGAAGATTACCACATCTCAATGTTTCATTCTAGCGATTTTAATAAACTTACTTTGAAACATATCATTTACCTTTGGGTAAGAATGATTGTATTCATCTAGGTCTTATTAAAAATCCTAGGATGCGGAGGACTACGATAAAACCCCTTTTACAGTTTATTGAAAATCTAATATTCATTTGCACGTAGGGAGTTTATACAATCTCATCAAATCAATAAGCATTCTACATACTATTAAGCTAATAATCACAATTATAGCAATTTAAATAGTATGATTGCAAAGATATATGAATGGCCGATCATGGGCTTGACTTTTGGGCTTGAAGAAATAAAATTATTCTATTTAAAAGATCTTCAACACTTTGAAATCTTCATTGGGCCTCCAACTCCTTAGAAAAGTCCATTGGGCCTCCAACTTCTTGGAAAAGTCCATTGGGCTTCTTTCAAGTTTCTTTTGAAGAATTACATAAAAGTCTTCACTACATAATTCTTTCAAATGACAAGAAATAAATTGAGACTTATGTCTCATATTACAACCCAATAACAATTGTTCTTAAAGCCCAAATCCATGATCAAATTCATCATTTCCAAGATAAAGATATATGCATGATTACTCATATCAAGTATATAATAATCCACATATAATAAGTTAGCATATAAGTCTAATTAACTCATCATCATGAAAAATTAAACCTATCTATACTTATTTCATTTTCTTGAAAAACACCTTTCATTAATACAAATCATAATGGCTCATTAATTCATAACCCTTTATAATTAATGACAATCACATGCAAGCCCAAAACTTTAAAGAAAACACAAGTCTATGGCCCAAACACATAAAGTGGCCCAATTAGGCTAAAATTAAATCTATAACATGCACATAAGGCCCAAGCCTAAATCCATATGTCTCATTGGCCTACGTACATTTATTTTAGCCCAATAGTCTATCAAAAGACATTATATCAACATATAATAACTTTTAACTTTCTTAAATTTAAAAATTTCTAATACTACTCAATAGATAATTTCTAATTTCAAGATTAGAACATAAAGGCCTTCAATTATGTGAAAAATATTTTGCTATTTTCAAGACACATAGATGAGTTGCATTCTTGACTATTAAACACTTTTAATCATCAAGTAGTCCTTAATTCAATTTATATGCATGATCATATAAAATAAGTTTAAAACTATCTTTTAAAGTTTCATTTCAACACATGCATATAATAGACATATACTTTTAAGGACTTCAAGGCAACTACTATCATCTTTTATATAAAAAGCAAAATCAATCTCCTACATCCAAGAGAATTTTCAGCCAACCCAATAAAAGGGAAAGACTTGACTTTTCAAAACTTTTGACTTTATAATTATACAAAAGGACCTTTTAAAGAAGTACCTTGTTAACATTTTAAGATAGTCTACTTATCCCAAGTCTAAGGTCAACAAGCAAAGATCAAATCTTCATTTATCTTCACAACTTAGAACTTTTAATAAAAGGACAAATCATCAATAAACCACATGTGATTTTCAGCCATCTCACTTATATAGGTGTAGTATGCAAGTTCAAGCCAAGATATATACACACATATATATATCCAAGATCTATATTATCAATCAAAGATCTAAACTAGATTTGAACATGTAAGTGTGTAGGCTAAAGTCTTAACATCAAAAACTTGCAAATCTACAAGCTGATATTCGGCCATAGGGTTAAAAACACATGACCAACATTTGATAATCAATGGATATATAAACATGGCTCTGATACTACTTGAAAGCACTAGCCAACATAAGATATCATGTCATAACATAATCATAAGTTGGATTCAAGATCGAAAAGTTATGCATGGACACCTTGGTATAGCTGAAACATACAGAGGCTAACAATAAATTTTTTTCAAGAATTGTAACAAGGATCAACATGCTAACTTTCTATTATACCCATTGACTATCAACACAAGCTATATATATATCAACTATACATATACAAATAGAGAGGTTCATAGGTATACCTCATTTGTAGATCACTTTGGAGAAGATGGAGAATGGTGACAAGCCTTTGAATCCTTCTAACTTGAAGGTCCTAGTTAGTCCACCAAGTATCCAAAGCTCAACCAACACTTGAAGATTGAATGTGCCAGTAGTACCTTCAAGTTTTGAAACTATATATGAGTATTAAAAAGCAAAACATAAAACTTCTCCATTCTATTTGGCAATGGCCGAAACTAGCATAAGAATAATTGAAGTTCTCTTTGCTTTCTTGGTTGGTTATGTTGTGTGAGTGAGAGGCGTCACATGAGAGAGAAATTTCCATCGTCATATATTATTATAATCTATCATAATAGGTGACCAATCACAATTATCACCTTTTGATAAGAAGCCATCCAAGCCTTTTGATCTTAATGATTAGCATTAGATGGCAAAGATGATCATCTTCTCTCTCCTCCATGGCTTTGCCAAAAATGCAAGTGGATGGAGAGAGAAGGTTGTCATCTTTATTATTATTATTATTATTATTATTATTATTATATATATATATATATATATATATATATATATATATATATATATATAAAGTTACTTTAATAGATAGCCAATCAAAATTGTTTTCTTCTAAAGTAAAAGCCATGCAAATCTTAGGATTGTAATCTTTACAATCAAAAGGTAACTTTATTCTCTCTCGACACTTAGCAAAAAGGTTTTATCATCAAAAGCAATGGTCAAGATTCTTTTGTCTTTATTCAAAAGTGAATCATATCCATTCATTTCAAATTCAAATTACTAGGATTGATGACATGGACAATCCTAGTCATCAATCTCTATATGTATATGCCATATGTAATTATCTAGTCATTAATTTGCAATTCACCTTTTGACAACTAAGACGAGGATGTGGCATTTCTCAAATTTCATCATCATTACACACACACACACACACACACACACACACACACACACACACACACACACACACACACACATATATATATATATATATATATATATCATTTTTGCTCATTCTAATCTCTATTAGAATAAATATATTGAAACTACTTTTCAATAATTACGGTTTGGCCCCAAAAGTTTTGGTAATTATAATTTGACCCCAAAACTTTACAAAACTACACTTTTGGCCCAAATACCAACATAGATGACTCTTAACCCCTGAAAGACACCTACCAAATTATATAAGCTTCTGGTGAATTTATTCATGATACTTATTAGTGTGTGACCTTCTAAATTCACAATCACATACTGATGAGGGACTGATAAACCTCCTTATCTATTTCAAAAATGTCTCCGCCATTTATCGAAATACCCTTATGCTCATGAGTGACGCACTAGCTGTGACACCCCGATCCCTCTCGAGACCGGGAGTTCTAACAATCAATCTATTCACAACCCAAACCAAAACCCGGGCATAATTTTCAGGGAAAACGGACGGAGTCTCCCCTGTTTCTAGGTGAGATGTAAAACCTGCGACAGCATATAAGTGGACCAATACCATGTCCAAACATTCAACCACCTCAAGGCCATCCGAGCCTTGGTTCACAACAAGCAAAACACAAGTAAATATACATTCAAACTTAGCAATTAAACTGCACCAACCTATTTCATAAGCTAGACTATCATACCTTTCTATCTCTTTTCCTTTGTCATTACAAATATATATTGAAGTTAAGCTACATTAACTAAATACATAATCTAGTGAAACTTAAATTACATCCCCTTTAACATTAAATACATATAATACATAAAAGAATACAACTTTACAACTTTGACAACTCAAGTCACATAGGCACGCAGGACAACTCTTCAAGCATGGACTTTCACGAAATCACGAACTTTCCAGCTAACATGGCATTTCCTGAAATGTGGTGGTAAGGAGTGAGTATACACAACACGTATACTCAGTGAGGGCGAGACAGATATCGAATTGGAGAGAAAGAAAGTCGTGCAATGCAAATAAGACAGTTAAGCAATATAACTGATAAATAAGCAATCAAAACAAACAATCAATACAATAAGCAATTACTGAAAGCATTAACACAACCATTCAAAGCTATACCACACTTTGAAGGCTATGGTTCACTCATACGAGCAATGTACCATTACACGAGCGATACATCAATCTTGAGCTTGATGTTGACAACGATGACAATAAGCGCGCATCCACCTTATAACACCAGTTTGGAATACCCCGGAAGTATCCATCAATCTACGACCCAAATCTCCCTGGGAGGCAACCCAAGCGAGAAAAGGGAATAGCAGCGGAGCTAGAGCAACCAACACTGGCAACCCGAGGCTACCCAGAGAGGCCCATCACTCACGCGTGAGACGCTATGCAATGCAAGACTCGATACAAGGCAATAAACGAGCGATAGCACAACAATACAAACTAGTGACAACAAACGAGATAACAAGCAATCACAATCAATACTAACATTCAACTAACTTTTCAAGCATAACAAGCAATAATAAGCAACAATAACACCAATTAAACAAGTATATCAAGCAACCCTAAGCATTCTATTGGCATAATATCAAGATAACAAGCAAAATCACAAATCGGCCCCAACTATCAAAACACTACCATTTCCAAACGAGCCACGAGTTCTGGAAACCGACTTCGCTAATCCTCCTAGGTCACCATAAGGCACGTCTAAAGACCTCGAAACCCTACCTTACCCTAGAATTCACACAAAGTCCTGATTTCCCCCTTTGCTCGTTTGAACTACCGCTACCTCAACCGATCACCCAACCAATGCCATAATCGTACCAAAAGTGCTTCCATGGCCTCCCAAAACAAAGCCATCACGCAAAACGAGAAAACGCTAAACTCGACCTAAACGACCCCGACTTTCACCAGGGCATATTTCTCATTTTTTTCATTACGCAACCTAAAAAAATCATGCATTTAGACATTCTAGCATACCTAGCACCTTTTCACATCAACAGACAGCATAACAGCGCAACTTTATCATTTCAAGGGTTTACTATTCATGTTTTACTATTCAACTAACAAATTATATTTCAATTTCAATATTCAACTGCAGAAAATGTTAAAAAGCTATAAATACATGTTCTACGATTGCTAGAGAATATTCTACAAGCCTCAAAATGATCAAAATAACATTCTACGGATAAAATTCAAAAATTAAAGTTAAAGCATAAAACCTTCAAATGCGCAAATAAACATGAAACCCTCACCTTAGATGCCTCAGAAACCGCCCCGTGCAAGCTCATGTGAAGATTCGAAGATTTTGGCTTGAAATCTTTTTTTTTCTTCTCTCATATTTTCGGCCCTGCTTGCTTCTATTTCAGCTCTGTTTTTTTTTATTTTGAGCTATTTTAGGCTATTAAAAAGAGGCACAAGGTCAAAATGGTCAATCCCCTTGGTCAAACCACTTAAAAATTGGTCAAACTAGCCTATTTCATGCATTTTTAGGCTAAAACAACTAAGGAAACATCAATTCTAGCAATTGATCCCTCATAATTCTTACCCTCATCATGAGCCCGCAGATCAATGGCATAGTGTCGCTGGGTCAGAGATTGAGTTTGAAAATTCTGTCACCATGCAGCCTTAGCCAACACTGAAGGCTAGCTAAGTGCGCCTGTGAGTGGTTGAAATCAGAGTGAGCATCACGTTTAAGGAGTGTTGGAGGTTGGCAGCCTCAACACTTAGGCATTTTTCAGCTCACTTGCTTGCTAAGGGTTGTTTGAGTGAAGTAATAGCCAAAGGCAAGCTAAACCAAGGGACTATTACTTATAGAAGACTGAAAAATTGGCTAAGTATGGAGAGCTTGAAGGATGCATGAAAATGGTTGAAGTGTGTCTCTGAATCATTGCCCAAAATGGCTATACAATTACATATTTATAGTTGCTTACAAATCAGATCAAGCCCTATGATCTATACAAGTGTCACCACTATGATTTGTACATTTGTCATGATCACATTTTAATAATAAAAGATATTACAACACAATTTGCTAGAGAATTCCAGATTTAAACAACTAAGCAAAATTCTAGAAAAATCACTACACAGTTAGGCAGTTTGGGCAACGAGCCGGGCAACTTAGGCAGATTTTCTCCCTTGGCTATTTTCTAGACCTTTCCATGTTCAAACCTGATTTTTCCCTCCAATTTTGTTCCACATGCTTGCTGAACAATCTCCTCTGCCCTAGAATATTCCAAAAACGTTGAGAAGGATCATTGGTTGCCTTGGGAGAATTTTCACGTAGGGCATGTTGACTTCGTTCCGCGCACGTTCTAGCTAAGCCGTCGGTCTCGTTAGGCCAAAACGTGTGTTCCATCTCCATATACTCTGGTCTGAACATAGGGCTGTAGAGGTGCGATATCTGCCGGACTACTCTGGGTATCCCTGGCTACTGACTGCCCCTGATTGGCTTGAAACTTCAGGCAATCCTTTGTCCTATGCTGGTCGCTACCGCAACTTGTACACCTGCCAGACGTCCTTCAGCAGTTGGCCTCCCTATGGCCTTTCTTATTGCATAAAGCACAAAGTGGAACATTAACAGTAGCACGACTTCCTGAAAAGCTCTGAGCTGTAAAAGCAACTAGTTCACTCTACTGGTACCTCATACTAGCTGGTCTACTCTAGCCTTGAGTCTAGGTCTGCCCTGACTAAGACCTCACCGGTACCTGCCTAAACTGCCCCTATAACTTACTAGGAATAGGCTCTAACTGACTCGGAGGCTAGAAAGACTTTTGCTGATCATCTGAGTAGACGTGGGGATGATAATACCTCTGTTGATCCTGGGTCGGGAAAGATCGCTGCTGACTTTGGCTCTAAGGCTGAAACGGCCTCTTGTTTGG
This sequence comes from Ehretia macrophylla, assembly GCA_037974665.1. Classification (NCBI taxonomy): domain Eukaryota; kingdom Viridiplantae; phylum Streptophyta; class Magnoliopsida; order Boraginales; family Ehretiaceae; genus Ehretia; species Ehretia macrophylla. The sequence goes on from CM075779.1 coordinate 3,052,434, forward strand.
CTGATTGGACCCGGCTCGATCCAACTTCCTCTTTTCCAGTCTAGAAGCTGTATTAAAAGCCACAGTGTACTCGTCAAACTCTAACATAGCCATAGGATCCTAGAGCTCTGGTCTCAATCCCTGAATGAACCTCCGGGTCTTCCTTTCCTGATCCTACAAAAACTCTGGTGCATAACGGGACATCCTATTAAAGTTGGCCTTTTACTGAGTCACAGTAGTACTACCCTGAGTGAGGGACATGAATTCTTCCTCTCTGCGCTCCTGTGCAATCTTCAGAATGTAGTTGGCTCTGAACTCCCGAAGTAAGTTAGCCCAAAGATAAAGAGTTCCTTGGGCTTCCCACCTCGACCTCACTGTGCGCCACCACTGCTCTGCCTCATTATCAAGAAAAAACACAACAAAAGATACCTTTCTATCATCAATGTAGTCGAGAGCATCATATATCTTTTCAACCCTGCTCAACCAAGCCTCAGCTTTCTCGTCGTCAGGCTCTCCCAAAATCCTCAGTGGAATGTAACTCAAAAACTCCAGCAAACTACCCCTAGTAAAGACACCAACTTGTGAGGCCCGACCCCAAATAACGTGTCTTACCTCGATTTACGTGCCTTAGACCCAGAATTATATGACCGACCTTGGATTACGTGCCATGTCTTGGTTTTCGTACATGCCTCGTCATACGTGCCTTGACCTAGAATTATGTGTACTGACCTCGATTTACGTGCGTTACTTCAATTCATGTGCCCTAACCTTGAACTGCATGCCTTAACCTAGATTTAAGAGTCGTACCTCGATTTACATGCATTGCATCAAAATACGTGTCTTACATTGGTTTACGTGCATTACCTACGGTTGTGTACATTTACATTGGAATCTGTGTATTTATCTTGAAGTACGTGCATTATCTCGCAGTTCGTGTCTACCCCGTGATTCGTGCCCCGTATTGATTTTTGTGCATGCCTCGTAGTGCGTGCCCTAGACCTAGGAATGCGTATCTGCACGCTAATCAATAAAAATTCATGCACAAAGCACAAGACAATAAAATAATCATACACAATCCACTAACTATTAAAATAATATTATATTAATCCTTTATATTTCACTAACAATATTCTAATCCTAATTCAAATTCTCTACAAAACCCACTAACTACTAAAATATTCTATTCTTCCTAACACACTCAACTAACCAATAAACTATTATAAACCTACACAAAACACTATAATACTAAAAATACTACACCCAACATTTCAAACATACTTTAATCTAACACAAAGCACAAGAATGCATAAAAAATACACACCACACATTATCCTAGCCCTCATTTTCGACCAAGGCACCCCACATACAATCAAAATTCAGATTTTATACCAAAAACATCTCACACATTGTGAGACCCCATATTTTGCTTTATCTCGATTTGCGTGCTTTACCTCATTTTGCATGAATTGACCTGTTTATGTGCTATATGACTTAGAATGTGCTAAATATGTGATTAATACTCCTAGTACATGCTAAGTGTGCATTCATGAAATTTTTATAAAAAACGGAATCAGAAATTTTATCGTCGGTTTTGATGAATAGTATTTTTGAACACCTGTCCGCTAAAATTTTTACAGGGGTGTTTTAAATGTTTTAAAACCTAGTCCTCGAGTATTAATAGACTGGTGTTTGATTAAAACGAATTTTGGAATCGGTTTTGGAATTTTAAAGATTTTTATACTTTCTTTTGCAAGAAAATGAGTTTTAAGCCGACTCAGGTAGAATTGTTTGAATGTAAAACTTCTTGTTACCTAAAAATAACTTACTTGAGCTATCTTGGGTGTTGTATAATTGTTTTGAGCAATGGTGATCAAGAAAATGAATTTAAAGTCAAGAAAACACTAAAAATTAATTAGTTTTCAACTTTGACTTTATTTATTTTGTTGACTTTTGAGTATTTTGTAGTTACATACATTATAAAGCACACAAAACACACTCATCAACACACACAAAGGGCCAAGAGGTTCAAGGGAGAAAAGAGAAAGAATTTTCAAGGTTTTCAAAGTAATTTTTCATAGAAAAACCTAGTTTTTGTCCGTAGAACTTCGTGCCGAGTGGGATTTCGCTTGTTGGGCAAGCATTGTACGCATATCTAGGCTTATATCGCATCAAATTTGAGAGAAAAATTCTAGATCTCAAAAGTCATATTTTATGTTTTTGCTCATAACTATATTTTGAACCATTAGAATGTTAATTTGAGGTTATATTATTGCTCAGCGCATGATAGGGATCGTTTATGTGTATTACTACGAGATTTGAACAATTGTAGTGAAATTATTTATTTTCGAGTATTAAAAGTTGATTAATTAGCCATTTGAGGATTATCTTGAGTTGTTGAAGTTGGAATCGATTGCCGTCGATTTCTAAAAGTTTGTTAATTACGTGGTAACGCCGTTATAATACCAAATTTTCGATTGCGATGTTTGGATGAAAATCCAGAAATTTCAGCCTAGGTGCCTTGAGGTTTTAGGGTTGTTGGGCTTGATTTTGATGTGTCTTGGTTGGTTTCCGAGATGGCTAATGTAGTGGATTGAATGGGTGAGTGTTTGAAACTGATTTAGAGTTGTTTGGATTAGTAGAATGTAAGATATGATTATTTGAAGTTTAGGTTGTCTTTCTTTAAATTGTTGAATTGAGCCTTTAGTTGATTAGGTGGTATTTGAGTGATTGAATTGTGAGTTGTTAATGGTTAGACTAGGGTTAGATTATGTGTTTCATGCATGTTAAGTTGGATGGCCTACTTTGTCATCTAACTTAGTTGTTTGTTATTTAATTAAATATTGATGTTATATTGATGCTATATTGATGATTATATTGATGTTACATTGATAGAAATAGACGATTATTGATGATTATTGATTGATGATTGATGAACAGGGAGATAGGCAATTCTGCTAGATTGTCCTCCTGTGAATGATGTTTATTATTATTACTGAGTCTTGGTATGTGTGTGCCACCTCTCGGGCAGCATCAGGCTGTCGGGTTGATAACGGCATGACTACCAGAAACTACCCCCAACTCGCATGACAGAGGTGTCATGGAGGGAGGGGCTAGTGAGGTACCTCGGGTGCGTGAGTAATGGAGAGTTATAAGAAGAATAGTTGAGATCGTGATGGCGTTTGGAGCTACACCAAATAGAGTATCATTTATTGATTGGTCATTATAGTTATGTGTTTATATTGTTATGATGCTTTATTATGTGTTTACTTGCTCAAAGGATCATTTTCAAGGAGTATAGTAAATACTGTTAGAGATCTATCGGATCCTCATTGAGCTTGTTTATATAAGCTCACTCTCTATTATTGCATGCATACAGGTGTTATTGAGCAAGATTACAGGTACGTGCCTCCAGAAGGGGATAATGTGTCGTATGTGGATGAGTCCTATGTGCCAAAGTCTTTTCCTTGATGCTTGAGATGTTGTATACTCTATTATCATGTATATTAAACTAGTTGTCTTTCATTTACTTTGTAGTTTATGATGTATAAGTTGTAGTAAAGATAATGAACTAAATGATGCTAACTTAGTAGTCTTTCTTTTGTTATGATCTAGGTTGCTAAGTTCGTTTATAATCTATTTTGATATGTATGTTAAAGTTAAAGTAATATGTTGGAATGGAGGCGTATAACTATGAATGGATTGTCTAAGGATGATTATTGTATAATATGGTTATGTTGTATGTTGTTAATGGTATTGAGGAATTGATTGTTGTTTGGTTGAGGAGTTGAATGTATGATGTACTGAGAGGTTGATTTAAACCCTCGGTGTCTTAATTACTGTCGTTATACTGCCGAAATTCTATTGCGTCCTGACTGATTATAGGTGGGGTTGAGTTGGGGCGTGACACACATGCTCTCTCAACTCACCAAAACCGAGCACACACACACACACACACTAAAACTTCATGTTTCCTCTCAAACTCTCCCATTCTCTCTCATTCTTTCTCCATTTCGGCTAAGGCTTTCACTTAAGCATTCAAGACCTCAAGCATGCTCTCAAGACCTCTCTCAAGCTCAACCATCGCAAATACAAGCAAGCAACATAGCATGAAAACTCACACAAGCTCACAAACCTCTAATTTTGGCCATAGGTGAGTTTTAAAGGTTTTCTTCCTTGTCTTTTGGTTTCACACACATGCACACCTCCTACACAAGCTAACTAAGCTAGGATTTAAGAAAAAACCAGCCATCACTCGGCCAAAGCAAGGAAAAAGGGCTATTTGTGCGATTCAAAGGGGCAATCTTGCATTTTCATCCATCAATAGGCTAAGGCGAGGGTTAAACTCTTTTAAAAGCTTTCAAAACTCACATACATGCTCTCATATGACTATATTTACCTCTGTAGTTATTGTATATGTGTGTATATGAGCCTATCCACTCATGCATCGCTTGATAATGGCTAGAAACTTGAAGATATGTAAACACATTTTTTTCTGGCAGATTACTGACCTTGTAGAACGAAGTATTTTTGGCCTAGTAAAAGATGTTGAAAATGCATGAAAATTGGTAGATCACTATATTTGTCAGTTCTAAACATATTTTGCAGAAATAGGACAAGTCCAATTTTGACTCTAAGACCTCCAAAATGGTCAAATATCATGATGTGTCTAAATCTGAAAAACTTGGAAATGTGAAGTAGGTTTCTGGCAGCTTTCTGACCTTGTAGAACAAAATATTTTTGGCCTAGTAAACGATACCAAAAATTCATAAAATTTGGTAGGTCACTATATTTGTCAGTTATGAACATATTTTTCAGAAATAGGCTAAGGCTAATTTTGAGGTAAAATGCCCCAAAAATGGCAAATATCGAGATGTGTATGAATCTGGGCAGTTTTGCATAGTCTCACGGTTTTGGCCATAACTCCTAAGTCCAAACTCCAAATGTAGCAAGGTTTGTTCCTAGATTTAAAGCACTGATTGAGCTTCAATTTGAAATTTGGTTCACTGAAATTGGAGATTATTTTCTTGGCTAATTGAATATGGAAAAACAGACCATTGCAGTAGGGTTTTTGCTTAGTAATATGCTTTGAATCATGTTGTAACTTTACTTGTGGTATTGAATTCTTGGAATTGTAGCAATTAGAAGTGGTGTGGGCTGTTTTGGTTGGTTTAGGATGCTTAATTGATTGATGCATGGCTTGGATTTAATTACATGATGCATTGTTGCTTAATCGCATGTGTAGCACGAAATTGAGGCCCTATTGCTCATGAATGCTTGCTAAGTGATAATCCTATGGTTAAATGTGTTTAATTGATTGGTTAGTAGGCTACCCAATAAATGCTAAGTATGCTTGAAATGGTTTAAGTGTCACTTGTAGTGCTTAGCAACAAAACCAACGCCCGAGCACAACCTTGTAAGCCCTAATGGCCCCGTAGGCTCCCAAGTCTTAAACCATTCTTGTGTGACTTATAATGGATGTTGAGGATTGATAATAGGCCGCCCGGAATTGTCTTTATAACTCTAAACATGATCCCTGATGTTTGCATGTTGATAAGTTAACTATTTTTGCACCCGGTCTAATTGTCATAGCATGCTCGTGTGATCCTAATACTTGGTATGTGAACTAAATTAGGTAAAATGACTTGTTAGCAAGATGTTACTTGGCTGCCCGTTAAATGTTTATATGCCTCTAAGTGTTTTACAAAGTGAATATACATGTCAAAGCATGCCTTGTATGTTTACTTATCGATATGTGATCTTATACTTGCTCGGAGACAACCTACTTTGTTGACCTCCTAATGTGAATTGTTAAAGGATATTCCGTGGCTTGTTTTGAACATGATTACTTGGCTGCCCGTGAAAGTTTAATTGCTTTCAAATTGATATATGAAATGATTACATGTTCTTACAAGGCCTTATGTGCCAATATGTCAATATGTGATCTTATAAATGCTCGGAAGCAACCTACTTTGTTGACTTCCTAATGTGAATTGTTAAATGGTATAAGTTTGCATTACATACAAGGTTGCAACATTTCATTGTGGCATGGTAGCGTTTCACGAACGCCGGGCGGCATAGGGCTTGTGGGTGCTCCCGTGACTACCATGGTCCAATTCCCTCTCTCGCTTGGCATTCCACCCTCGGAGAGTTGAGTCGTAGGATTTCGGGGTACATCCGGAGTACACCTATTTGGAGTGATAAGTGGATGATTGAAGCCAGCCGCAACAAATTGTTATCGAAAATGATCTTGAGAGCAAATGCTCACCGATTGATCTTGAGAGCGAAAGCTCACCGTATCTTTTTCACTATGTGTTTAAATACTCTCGCTTGGTTCCTAGAGGACCTCGGGGAAGAAAGACGGGTAAATGTGTTCATTTATATTTATGTTATGTTATGAACTTACTTATTTTATATGACATGTTTTCAAAAGGGTTTTTTATAAGATTAACCGAAAAAGAGTTTCAAAACATTATCTCTTGTTCTTCCTCGCTGAGTTCATAAGGACTCAACATCTTTTGTCATTACAGGTGAAACAGATTTGGATCAGGTGCTTGAAGAGAATGTGCTAGTTGATGAACCTCTGGAATGACTGTGTGCATTTACGTGCTTTTCATGAACATGGATGCTATTAGGGATGTTGTGTTTGTCTACGGACTCTTTATTTCGTTAATGTAAATGACCCCGATGTAATTTGGGTCTAATTTTGGCTTGCACTATCTATAACCGGATGAACTTTTTATTTGGTTGTTTGCTTTCATTTTCTTGATTAGTAGTTATCGTAGGCGTTTAAACCGCTAGGTGAATAATCAACTAAGTAGACTCTATCCAATTCCACTTAGGTACTCATTCGTAAGCTAAAGGATAATAGTTACGTGCATGATAGGGGTAAATTGACAAATGAACGGGACATAGTCAACATGCTAGGCTTATTAACCAAATAGGACCTTCAAGATAAATTAGTAGGCATATCGGTTGATAACAAAATAGGAATGATAGTTGGCATCAAATTAAAGATTTTGAAATTTTTGAGGTGTTCTAGAAATTAGGTCAAACTAAAGGTCCTAAATATAGCCGTTATGCTGCCAATTTTTCAAAAAACTTTTGGAGTTCTGGGCTAACGGATAAGCATTAACCTTCATAGACGTAAAATAATGATAATGATTAGGTCACACTCTAGTCTAGCCTCTATAGGTCGGGTTGGGGCGTGATAAACCTGTATTATGACTCGGTTGTTGTTACCCTTAACATTTTTCCTCTGTGCAGCCTGCCCTGCCAAACTCTAGGTTTGTCCTGCTAGAACGTTAGTCATCCGGTCTATAGCCACGGCTATCCAATCAAAACCTAGATCTCGGCCTGGTGCTTGGCTGCCTTGTCCCTCTTCATCTCTACAGGGTCTTCCCCTAGTATTACTTCCAGCCATCTTTCAAACAAGGATTAGTAACAAGTTATATAATATAAGCAAGTCATAAACAATTAATATCATATAAGCAACAAACTTCTCACAAAGTAAGTTGATCACGTAACACACATTAGTCACATAAAGCATATTGAACACATAAGCACGTTGTTCACTTAAAAGCATATTGACCTCATTAGTTCAATTAACACATAAGGCATACATGCATTCTTTTAAAACACATTCACATTAAGACTCTACCCGACAGTCCAAAGATCCTATCCCGGCTTATGAGCTAACTAAGCTCTGATACCATTAAATGTCACGCCCCAACTCGACCCCTCTTAGAATCAAGTCACGACGTGATGGAATTTTGGTATTATGACGGTTGTAAATAGACATTAGCCCAATTTATAAAACCTGCACAAAAGTCATTTATACACCCCACAACAACCAACAACACAAATCAACCAAATACACAACCTTGGATCCCCAACATACAACCATAGGGTTTTCCATCCGTCACAATACATCAACATCCTTATAAGATACAAATCACAAAATAGATTACATAAGTCTAGTCACATTTACAACAAAATAGACCTATGACATTACACTACCATCTATTACATTAAAAGTAAACATTTAGACTTAAAACATAAAACTTAAAGTTAACAAGTTTTCATCTTCCTAATTACAATAAGACTCAAGTACATAGACATCAGCTAAACAAGCATATCAAGTCTCAGGCTTGTCCTCAACAACTGGTGGAACATATTCCACGTAAGACACATTGTCCTCACCTGAAATGTTAATGAAAAAGGTGAGTTTCGACGAAGTAAGCGATAGGGGAACAATGCACGGGGAGCTTTGGAAAACATTTTACCTTTGGAAATCCCTTTCGAAACCATGCCATACACATCATTAAGCAATAAGCATATTAAGTGAGAAATGCAAAGTAGGTAAACACTTAGTAAGGATACGGTCGTTCTGTTAAAGCAGTTTCTCTGGGCACCAATCACGAACCCTACCCAGGCACCAAATGCATTTCGAAAATACACCAAACTAAACCACACCCTATGAACATCCTCCGATTATGTAGGATAGGGGATAGAACATGATAGTCGTGTCAATGCCACCCAGGATGCCCAATACTGCCCAAGTTGACACTACCCTATCATACTTCACAACATATATCACTTAACACTAAACATTCTGAGAGAACAACAAAGTAGGTTGTCTCCTGGCACTTAAACATTTACAAACAACAATTCAACACTTATAAAACACTTAAGACAATTTAAAACAACACTTAACTAATTCAAAGAAACATAAGCCCATTTAACATGTACACTCCTAGTATCTAATTTAACCATATTGACACCAATACAAGACTTGACAACACCTCAACTATCAAAGAACACGAACAACATTCATTTCAACTAATAAAAACAATACAACTGATTTCTAGCAACATAAACCGCAATAAAGCATTCAAACGACCCCTGATCAACTACCTAACTTAAAAGCAACTTAACACATTAATCCTACACCCCGAGGGCAGTCCATAAACCATCCCAAACCACCCCAAACATCCACGGTAATCACACCACCCGGGCTGAAAAATTAAGCCAACTAACATCTATCAAACTTGCACAAAAATATATTTTTTAGCTATTCTACAATACTAAATCATTATACAACATACATAGGCCTTATATATCATTCCAAGAATCAACTAAAACCAATAAATAATGTACAAAATCAGCCACAAAACAACTATGAATTTAAATGGCTAAAAATCGTGCTATATGTTTTCTAAAGCCTAACTAGCAAGAATTAACAACTATAGTAACAATTTAATACATAAATGCACATTTATATGAAATTTAAAAATAAATTTCAGAAATTTCCCTCACCTTTTTTCCGAATAAAAAACTTAAAACAACTGGTAGAGAGGTAGAACGTGTCGAGGAGACTCCGAAAATACTTGCCTCGGGTTCTGATTCAACTCCTAAGACCTATTTTTGGTTAAAATAAGATGATAATTACTATTCCTAGAGTTCTAAGAGTCACGGCTGGAACAAGGAGGAAATGGCTGATTTTTTTTTCATTTTTTGGCTATTTTTGGAGTTTAAATACTTTTTAAAGTCAAAGGTTGGTCAATGTTGGCTTAAAATGGTCAAACTAGCTTGTTTTCGCTCCAAATCGATTCTAAATGCATTATTATCGCTCCACCAAATATTTAAAATGTTGCGAGGTGCGTTTAGACCGAGTTTAGGCTAGTTTAAGCAATTAAAACTCAAAAACAGTCAAAGAAGACAACAAGTCAAAGTTAACTCTCAAATCGATTTTCAAATGCATTTTTGAATTAGTAAACATATATTCATATTTTTTGAACATTATTAGATATTAAATTAATATACATATGATTTTTGTACATAGAAGTTAAATAAACACGTTATTTGCACATAAAAGTCAAATAAGCACGATTTGCATGTAAGGCAAGCTTGGGGTCTCACAGTCCCTCCAGCAACGGTTGTACCACTCAATACCAAACCCCAGGGAGTAGGGATACCCTCAGGGGTGCCTCCTGTGTATGTCCCAAGAGATATGCCTTCATTGTCATAGCAGATCGACTTGCCAAACCTGGTCCAAATGTTCAACGGCCTCAAGGGGGCCTTTAACCAATTCTTGCGGACTTAAGGATTGGCACAACCAGAGCCGATACCCCATCAGCAATCAGTTCTAGTGCTCTATGACCTGCCCTATCATCTTGTGATTTTGGATAACACGGGAGGCTCAACTGAGCCAGTGGATAGGCCTCATTAGGACAAACCATGGAGACCCGCAAAGCAAGGGGTAGGAGGCATCCTACACCTACGGTGATTAGCAGTAAGCTCTGGTTAGGCAAGAGAAGAACCATCCCTTTAGTAGAGAGGTCATGCAGGTGAAATGACCATTATGGATATGAGCATCATCAAGCTAAGAAATCAGTAGAAGCGAAAAACATTAAATTTCAAAAATTTCTATAAGATCAAAACTTAATATATATGCAATATCCCAATCTTGATATCATGTGATTAACATATTCAAGACGACAAGAGGTAGACATAAAAAATACCTCTTGAAGCCAAGTAAAATGAAGCCCAAATGTGTAGTTGATGAAGACACCATCTCTCACCCCATGCAAGAGTCCTAGTAGGTCCACACAAACATAGAATGGTTTATTTTCATCATCTAAGTAGTTATGCTAGCTAACCTAGATGATATTTGAGCTTGCATATAGAAGAATTGAAGAAAAAAAATTTCTTCTCCTTTTTCATAGCCATGGCCGAACCTAGCTTAAAGAGAAAGAAAAAGATGAAGCCTTCACTTGTTTTGTATGTTGTGTTGTGTTGTTTTTAGTGTAGTTATTTCCAAGGCTAAATCCACTAAGCTTAGTTAGTGGACTTTCCTAGCAAATCCCACTAACTTACATAACCTAGGCAAATTCCACTAACTTGCCATGCATGCATTTTTAGCCAAGTAAAAGGAGTTAGTAGAATATGACATAGCTCCAAGAGTTAATGGAAGATGACATGGCATAATCCTAGCCAAGTAAAGTCTTCTTCTTTCAAGAATAATACAAATACATTCATATATATTTTTCCACTAACTTGTATAAATAAATAAATTAATCCTAATCACCATTAGATTAATTTATGAAAACTAACTTTTCATATTTATACTTTGGCCCCAATATTTTTGGTAATTATACTTTTGGCCCATTAACATTTAATGACCAAACACAACATCGTTAACTCTTTAACGTCTCAAAACAAAAAGCAAGCTCAATAGAAACCTATTCACAAGTGCTTTATTGTGTGTGACTTTTTAGATTCACTACTATATAGCATTGGTGAAACATTGAACACTTTCAACGTTAATTGAACACTTTTCAATTTGTTTAGAGAATGTCTCCCATCATTCTCAAAACACCCTTAGAGTTCTTGAGTGACGTTCTAGCAACTAACGTATCAAGACAATTTATAAAGTAATGAAGTCCAATTCAAGTGAATCTATTTTTGGTTGCCGATTACTGTGCAATCCAATCCTTTGATTAGGTGTCCCGTCGAGCAAGAATCATGATCCGATTAAGTTCATAGACTCAAAATGATGCATAAAGGTCGGTTCAGTCCAGGAGGCTAGTTTGAAATCCGGACTCGCTGAGGTTCACACACTTTTCTTTCTTTATGAAATTATACAACAAGCTTCCAAATGAGGCGCTTGCGCTTGGTACTAATAGCCTATAGAGTATAGAGGGGCTATGAAGAGGCGCGCAACTGTGCTTCATCGCTTCGCCAAGAAAAGCATTTCTTACTGGGTGAAGGGCGCGGTAGAGGCCTACGCTTGTTCCTCCGCAAGAATTTCCGGCTCTTTGGCTCACCCTTATCTCTAACGGGGCATAAGCACTTCAATTGAAATCCACTCCTGAAGTCACGTCTTTCAGTACTGGGACTCAAGTCAAGTACTTTCAAGTTACTCTTTGTGACACCCAAGATCTTACCCTTACATTTAACCACTGTTGCATACACTACTTGTGCATTTCTTCTGTGCATTGCTCATTGCTTTACATGATCACTATTCATCACATTTTTCAACTGTTTAATTACTTCGAATTAGCATTTTTCTTAAATCATATTAATTGTTTTAGGAATGAGAAAAATGTGTGATTGAGCTAAATGCATTAGGAATCTTCGTTTAGAAAATGATTTGTTGAAACTAATTAATAGTATTACATAGTTAAACTTTATAATTTAATTAGCTAGCACATAATTTCACCTTAGGACTTGTTTTTAGCTAGCTAAACGTATTTTAGTAGTCAACATATGCACCTAACTTGACCTCACCCTTATTATATCCTCACACATACATAACAAGCTCATAAAACAAAAACAAAAAAGAGGAAAAAGCTGGAAAATCAGGCAGGAAACCCAACAGCCAAGAGGGAGAGGAAGAAGGAGATTTTTCTCTTCAAATCTTCAATCCAAGCCAAGCCAAACTAATTGCAAGTAGTTTTGGGTGTTTGCTAGCCTCCTAGGAGCTTCTACACGCTTTGGTGAGGGATTTCATACCTATTTTTGCATTTGAAAAATGTTGCTCATTTCTTGAATTTCTAGATTTGCTTGTAAATGATTGTTGGATGCTTAAATATGCTAATGTATGTTGTATACAAGTAGTAGAGACCTTATTTATGCTATTGTTTCGTAGTTTAAACGGTTGAATTTACTCGTTGATTGTATGGCATGAATAGTGACGGGAATGTTAGGGTTTTGTGAAATCGAACCTTATAGCTTGATTTAATAGTCCAAGTAGATGCTTTAGGTGATAATGAAGGTAGTGTAAAGGCCCCGTAAAGTTTAATTGCTCAAAACCTAACAAAAGCAAGAAATAAGCGACTTTTAAAAAGGGGTTTCAGGCCTATCACGAATCCGGGTAAAATTGGCCTTCACGTTTGGTATTCCTAGGCTAAGTAGGCTCTAAATATGCTTTGCTAGCTTCTGTTTGAGTCTCGGTTGAGGTACGTGTAGTACAAAGTCAAAAGAGAGAAATTGGAGCTTTTGTGCTAAACGTGGGTAAATGGAAAACTTTGAGGGTCCTAAGGGTGTCTATTGGGTTAGTTAAAAGTATGAAATAGGCCGCTTGCCAATATAGAACAATAGTTTGAGTTTGGAAGGAAAACGGGTTGAGTTACAAAGGGGTTTAAGTGCAAATTCGATTGTCTCACGCTTCTAAAACCTTATCATGACTCCTTGAGTGTTTAAATGTGTTTTTAAGATGTTCTTGAGCTTTTGGTATAGTTCTATGTGAATCATGATTATACCCCTTTGTAATCACTTAGTTATCAATATGTTAATGTTTCTATTCTAACTGTTTCGAGGTCAACCTACTTTGTTGATCCTCCTACGTGTTATTGCTTCCATTATTGTTATCGTGTTGCCATTGATAAGTGTATTGCATAGTAGTTGCGCAACTATAGTATCAAGGGCGGTTGTATTGAATATCGACTGGGCGGCAACGGACTTGCCAGTGAATATTCGATCTTCGTGCCCTAGTCCCTCACTCGCCTGGTCCAGAAATTACCAGGGGGTGTTGGGTCGTAAAATTATCGGGATACATCCAAAATACACCCACTGGAGTGATTGGGATTCTGCCAGCACATTGATCGTGATTCGTGATTCATGAATCGTGATTCGTGATCAAAGATAAGAGAATTATGTCATTTATTTGTCTGTCTCACATGTATACGCAAGATATACAAAGGAAAAGAAATCAGTTCTTGCTTGTATTTAACAAGTGTTTGTTCATTCAAGTGAATCACAGATTGCTAAAATCACAAAACAAACCACACAATCACTTCCAATTAAGTTAGAAAGGCTGGTACAGGTAACAACAAAACATTGTTCGGAAAAGTAAATCAGAACAAGAACAACATGAATCCCACAATCCCAATCCAACTATTCAGTCAAGCAATACCCTATAAAAAACAAATTATATGTTAACATGTCTAAAAACCGCACGCTTTATACAGTATACGTATTAGAAATGGAAATGTTTCAGGTCATCTTCAAATCCTAAGAATTAGGGGATCCTTTCGCTAGTTTTTGCGCATTCATGAGGCTTTTCGTTAACCAGATTGCTGTCTCTCTGGATGACACTGCATCTTCCCCGAATGGTTTTAGCACACCAGCCAGTTCGTCAAGTTTTTCTTGTTTAAGTAATCGAGCACATAGCTCAAGGAGAGATTCCAGAGCATCTGCTCTCTGTTGACTTGGATTTTCCCACTCACCCTTACTTTCATCACCATCCGGTGCACTTGCTGTGCTAAGTGGTGAAACATCAGTTGATGCCTGGTTCAGAACTTGGGTGCCTTCTTTCTCGGCTTGCACTAGGTCATTGATGTTATCTGCTTTTGTCCCAACGCCTTCTTTATGTGGATGTATGTTATCACTTGCAGTTGACGTGAAGTCAAGGGGAACATCGTTGCATTCACTGGTGGTTTTCGCTTTTGCTGGATGACATTCTTGGTCTGCTTTAGCTTCATATCCAGCTGTTTCTGCAGTTTTTGATATGATTTCTTCATCTCGAGATCCAGCTTTATCACTACAGCATTCACTGGATAACGAAGCTCTACTATGCTTCTCAGAAACTGAATCCTCAATCTTTGATTCTGTTATTCCATCCACCAGCGGTTTTGTTTCTCCATTTACCAGCGGCCTGCACTCTGCTTCCAGATCTTTTGCTTTCTCATTCTCTTGGTCTCCCTCCAATTTATGAATGTGGTTGGCAACATTCTCTAGTTCTTCTTTCTCACTCTCTTGGTCTCCCTCCAATTTATGAATGTAGTTGGAAATGTTCTCTAGTTCTTCGGGCTGAGAATTTGATGGGAGCGTTGAAGAACTTGGGGCATAGATGCTTTCCTTTTGTGACGAAGAGTCAGAATTGTCCTGATCATCTCCATGGCAGACAGGGGTCCCACAAACTGTATCCATACTTTTTGAATCTTCACTATCATGAGAGATCTTTCCAGAATAGCTTGTCGGATCAACTCTCTTAGTCTCAAGTTCATCTTCTGTTTGATTATCATTCTCCAGTGAATTTCTGTAGTGCACATCCAATTTTTTGTCGAATAAAGGTTTTAGTAGTCTGTCTTTTGATTTTCCCTCTATTTCTCCATTGCTTTTACCTCCGCTGTGTCTTCCGGGAGAAGATTTCTGCAGTTTTTCCTGTGTGTTGTTTGGAGATAACACTGGAAGGAAGACAGAAGAAGCATTCCGACAGCGAAGCAGGTAAGGTTGCAAATGGGGGTGCCTCAGGAGTTCTGCAGCCTGAATTATGAAGGCACAGGGAAATTAGAAAGAATCATCACACTCATTTTAGTCAGTCAATAAATGTGTTTGGCCAAAAAAGATAAGGTTAATAAATGTGCTTGAACTAACAGTTGGTCTGTGTTCTGGACTCTTCCTCAGCATGCTTTTGATTATTTGTTTCCTGAAAAATTTGAAGTTGTTCTACATCACTCCATAACTTACTTTAAGGGCTAACAATGGCATAAACACCACCGCAATAAATGCGAGGATAAAGTTACTTACAGGTTGGAGGAGTACACAATTGGGAGTGGAGACATCAAAGATCTGTTTATTTTGTTGATTAGTCCATCCATGTCCTGTTTAATTCGGTTAGTGTAGTTAAAGCACTAAGGCAAAATCCGAAAGATACTGATATTCCATATGTAGATTAAAAATCTCAATGATATTGCAGAGATCAAAGTTGAACTTACTGGGGCTCTAAATGCTTGTTGGTGTGCAGCAATCTCAAACATACAGCAACCTGAAGATGATATGAAATGTTGACTCGTAAGATAGGAACATAGTCAGGCGAGACTACACCTTCGCCAACCATATTACTTACCAAGCGACCATATATCAGACTTGTAGCCATAAGGTATATCAGCAAGGAGCTCAGGGCACATATAATTTGGAGTCCCAACAACCTATGTTCAGGAACCAACGTCACTAAAGAATGTTAGTGGAAAATTACAAGAGTTTATTTCAAATTTAACTACTTGACTTCTAAAGCATAATTATACAGTGTGTACTAGCTTAAGTAGTTATTGTCATCGGACAAAATTGTACTCAGAGATCAAGCAAAATGATACATAACTCTAAAATTCTCTACCTATCTTCTTCGATAGGCTGACTCCCTCCTCCATTCCTCCCTCTCTACCTCACACAACTGTGCATGCACCAAAGCAGACACATGCAGACCCACCACCACGAGCCCCTCCCATATAGAATATCACTCCCCTCTTACCCAACGCCATCCTCAGCAGTTTGCAGGCAGGAGATGGTAACAGGGTATTAAGGGAAGACTACAGGAAAGCATTATCGAACAACCTAGATCTGTGATCACTCATATAGGTATTCATGCATGTTTATAATATGCAGGCACTGAGAAAATGGACCTCAAAATGTTTATGTAGTGAATAAATACATACCGAGGAAGCAAGACCTTCTTCATTGAGTAGCTTTGCCAATCCAAAGTCACCTATAAACATCATGTTGACAATATAATTCATCAGAAGTAGAAGTAGAAGTAGTGAGTGCTCATTATAACATTCGCTCAATGTTCTTACCAAGACGGATGTCATTATCCTTTGTGATGAAAATGTTTGATAACTGGAGTCAAATAAGGTCTGAGTTAGAATGGGTCAGAACAAGTGTTATATCTGCATCGTGCTAATGATTTTAAGCTTATACCTTCAGATCCCTATGAATGACACGATTGGAATGCAGATAGTCCACAGCTAATAACAACTGAGTCAACCATTTGCACAGTTTCTGCAGGATAAACAAGAAGAATAATGCATTACAGCATAGGATTAGCAAACTTACAAAGAAAGGAACATCATTTACATAAAATTTCGTCTACTTACCTCCTCCGGGAAAAATGCTCCCCGAGTCTTCCTTAAGAGCTCAGCCCTGATCATCACCACAAAGACAAAATGAGAGAGTCAGATAGGGAGAGAGAAAAGGGAAAACGCTACCATACTACCATAGTCAAATTTGATCACTCTGAAAGTCAAGTGTGCTTTTTTCTTAATATTTTCTGGTGTTATTATTACAGAGGAGCACGTCTCATTGGTTGGATAAAACAGTGGAACATGCATTAATTGATAGCTAAGTTCCAACAATTCATCACAACTTCTATTAATTGGACCAAGTCATGAACAGCTCCCACATGGATGCCAATAGATCTAATATAGAGTGAATATTGGGAGGTGCTCTACTGAAATCGCATACAACTTTTTTCCGCTTTTCCACTTGGGTTTGGAAGAAGTCCTTTGAACATATTGTGCAAAGTGAGGAATTTGTTACTTACATGTCTCCCCCTTCACAATAGCTGGTGACAATGCATATATGGGATCCCTGCGAAATAATACACATTAAAGCCTTTTCCACGAAGGTGGCTTAGCACTTCAGTGTTTCGCTCTTCACATAGGCTACTGATGGTGTTCTAGAATTGCATATCTATCTAATAGGAAAATATAGATGATACCTTTTCCACCCAAGCATCTTTGAACTCCACGATATATGGATGGTCTAATTTAGCAATCAAACTCATCTGCAACAGTCAAATTACAGAATTAGCTTAGAATTAAAAGTAAACTCCCAAAAGAGAACAATATTGTATGTGGACATGCAGGCTCATTATATATCCTAGATACTCCAAGGATTAGCAACAATCTGTTCTTCAAAGTATGAAGGGAATTGATTAATCAATTGTAGATAATTCAAAAACAATGTTGTTTGATAAATAGGCACTGCATGCCATTCATTTTGTGAGGTTTACAAGAGATACTAAACTGTGACACATATACTCCACGTTATTTGAGCTCTAGCAAGATAGATATTACCAAGTTAATTGAAAACCGATTTGATAATTCCCTAGTCTACATATAAGTAAGAGGTTGAAAAACCTCCAATAAGATGAAGAAAATGCAAAACGAAATAAACTACACATTAGGATATAAAATTATTCTCCAGCCACTCAATACCCAATTTTGGAAAAAGATTATAGCTTAAAAATAATGTATAGTTGCATGCAGGTTTTAAATAAAAGTAATTGGGATAGCAGAAAAGAAGACCTCCTGGTGAGCTGTACGCTTGAATTTCTCTGTTTGCTTAGACAAAGGAATCTTCTTCAGGACATACCTAGAGACAAGAAAAGCATAGTCAATTCACAACTCCATCTATCCTGTGTTTTATTTTTCAAATAAAAGCAGCTTATACACTATCATACACAGCTAGCTGCAGATACAGAGATACCGTTTAATTTTCTTTTTCTAGCCTCTTCTATAGTGCAGACTCCATGAAATTGGTTTCCAGAAAAGAATCAGCTCTTACTTTTAGTATAGCATCATAAGTGATGTTTTTCGTTAATATTTTCTTGCCTTACAATACTAAAGCATCTTCTAGAAAATATGGTAGATGAAGATCACGAACCTGGTCCCATTTATTTGTTAATATGCAAAGAGAAACAACCATGTCGACCCACTCTACTACTGTTGGGAATCAGAATTTCTATTCAAAGAAAGTCAGTTTCAATCTCTGTAGCTTGGTTTCCTTAAAGTAGGTTCCACATTAAACTTGTTTGATCTCAGTTACAGTAAACATCTTAACTAAATCTTACTTTCCAGCCTTCTATTTTCTAGTTGAGGAAATTCGAACTCAGAATTAACTAAAAGTACTAGAATAAATGGGATCTTCAATGTCCATTTATAAATCACGGAGAGAATCTTCTAGAAAATAACTCCCTGGAAATTGGGCCGCATGGTGGGCATTTATCTATTAATATACTACTTGTAATTAATGTGAGGAAGAAAACCCTCAGGCCTACCCAATTTACTAATTATTTTCATTAAAACTGTGAAGCCAAAGAATTCAACTTTACACCATTCTTAGAAAACCCTTCTTGTGGATGCACAAATTCATAAACATAGACATGTTCAACTCTGTGAGCTCAAAACCGTTTATCTCAATTTGTCCAACCCCACCTATTATGAAGGCTAATATTTCCACAAATAAAGGGATACATACAAACAGAAGACACATGCAATATCTTAAATTTCACACACACACACACACACACAGAGTGAACACATGCAAAATCTGGGATTTCACACACACATACACACAAAAGTGTAAGATAACTTGTTAAAGTGAAGTTTTTACCTCTTTTTCTCAATTTTATGAAGAACAAGAAATGCAGCTCCAAAAGCTCCCCTTCCAATCTGCTCTATCACTTCAAAATCATCCAACTTTGACTGAGTATCACCATTCTCTGCCTCCATTTTGACCTACAAAGCAAAGAAATAATTAAAAAAAAAAAAAAAAAAGGGTCAGTGCAATTTCACTTAAAGGTTCAATCTTTATGCTAAAAATTTGTAAACAAGAAAAAGGGTCAGTGCAATTTTACTCGAAGTTTCAAGCTAAGCTAAAAATTTATAAAATAAAAATGGGTCAGCGCAATTTCACTTAAAGATTCAATCCTTATGCTAAAAATTGAATCTTTATACTAAAATAGCAAGTTTGTGAACTTACCACAGTTGTAAATAAGCTAGAAATATTCTTTGTTCAACAGTGAAGTTTCCTGCAAAGCACCAAGAATAGAGAAAGAAAAGCAAATCTTCGTTTGCGCACAACAACAAATGCAACCAAGCAAAAGGTGATTTTCAGTTTTTGGCTGTAAAGATTATTGAACTAAGATGGCTTTAGAGAGAGCTTGAAGTTAAGTTGCACAATGGTACATTCTACACAGTTATGATGCCTATACTTGTTAGTGAAGACACAGTGAAGTGAAGCTTCAAGGGAACATAAATCATATATAAATAGTAGTTAATTGTAAAGCAGATTTATGACATTCATTAGGCTCATGTAAGGGCCAACACAGCAATAGTAAGATAATGGAAAAGCTCATTTACCTAAAAACTCACTAACGAGGTTTAGGAAAAGCCAAAATAGCAAGAGTAAAATAATGGGAAAGTTTATTCACCTAAAAACTCAGAAGTGGAAAAGGTGGAAAAGATTAGTCAATTAAAGCAACCTAGCACTAGTCTAAAATATGCTAAAGTCCACTAAAATAGTGATTGTGTGTGTTTCTTTTTGGAATTTCTTAATTTTCTTTTGTGTGGGGGGTTTGCAAGGGGTAGGAATTGGGTACTCATAATATTAGGTTCTTACATGCAAATTTGTATTATTAACACAATTATAAAAAAAATTATACAAATAATTTATAATTGTGAAATTTTATTTATAACGTAGGAGATAGAGTTAGAACTCTAAAATCAAAATATGTATTTATATAATAAAAGATCGGGATGCACTCATAATGGGCTCAATATAAATTTTTTTCTTTCTTTTGGACCAAAAAAAATTCTTAGCACACTCTCAAAGTCAATATAACTCTGTTATTATATAACGTTATGGTATTAAGAGGAAATTCTTGATAGGGAAGGGTGGGGGTTGGTTGTTTGACAGGTATGAACCAGCAAAAGAGGGGCCAAGACTTTGCTTAAATTTGCAGATTGAAGGATGATTGATTATTTTACTTGAGAGAATTTGTTTCTGTACCACAGTTAGCATGTCACTATCCATACCTTAAAGAATTCTAAATTCTTGACTAGATAATTAATTCCATGATGATTTTTAATTGTCAAAGTTTCTCATTATGGGTGTGTGTTTTGTGGGTTTAAACTCAAATATTTTACAAGGTTTATGCATATGATAAGAGCATCCTTAATAGACTCTCTAAACAGCAATAATTGTTGTTTTTAGAGATTTTATTGATTAAAAATTAATATTAATGAGGTTTTTAAAACACTATTTGATAGTTTTTGGTATAAAAATGATATCAGTCAAAGTTTGAGTCTCCAAAATAGCACCTGGTCTCCATTTTCTTCAACAAATTTGTTATAGAAAATTAAGACTATAGAAAAAGACAAAATAGAGTCTTTAAAAATGCACAATCTTCAATGAAAAAATAAAAAGTCAGATCTTAAATTAAAAAAAAAATGCAACAGATCTGACAAAAGAGTCGTTTGAGATGTTTGAAATCTGCAGAAAAAAAAAACAGTGTGGTGGTGATTTTGGTGGTGGTGGGATGGCACCGGAGAAGGAAGGGAGGGAGGTGGGTGGGTGGGTGGGGGGGGGGGGGGGGAGGGGAAGCGAGAATTCAAAAAAAAATAATAATAATAATTACAATGTGGTGGTGGGGTGGCACCGGAGGAGGGGGGGTAGTAGGGGAAGTGAGAATTGACAGGAAAAAAAAAATTAATTACAGTGTGTGGTAGTGGGGTGTCACTGGAGAAGAGGGGTAGGGAAGCGGGGAAGGGAAGCGAGATTGGGGGTGGGGGTTGTGGGAAAGGGAAGGGAAGGAGGAGGAGGAGGAGGATGATGAGGGGGCGGAGGGGGGGAGGGAGATGAAATGAGGAAAGGGGCTTTTATATCTAGGTTTTTGTTTTTTTTTTGTAATTAATTTTTTTTTATATTTAATTATGATTTATTTAATTAGGTTTTTTTAATTAGTATTTTTTAATTACATTATTGTAATTAAGGTTTTTTTAATTAGGGCTTTTAAATTATACTTTTTTAAATTAGTGTTTTGTATTTTAGTTTATTTTTAAATTTTTAAATTTTATGTTTTTAAATTATAATTTTTTTAGTTTAGGTTTTATTCTACTGTTCTGATTGTAATTGAGTTCTTGTTAATATAGTTGTAATTTATAGTTTTTTTTAATTCTAATTGAGCTTTTTTTTATAGTTGTAGTTTTTTTAAAATATAGTTGTAATTTTTTTTTTGTAATTAAAATATTTTTTTATTGTTGTTTTTATAAATAAAGTTTTCAATTGATTATAAATCAACATAATTATCAATATTTTTCTTTTTAATTAGTTTTTTTCATTCAATTATGTAATTAAACGTAATCTTAATTATTTAAATGTTATCTTCGTTGCAATTTATTTATTTTTTTGGTTGAAATATTCATTAAAAAAGTTGAGATAATCTAAATAATAATTAATTAAAAAAAAGGTAACACACGAGAAAAAATAACATATAATTAAATTACTATTAAAATTAAAATTAACACAAAATAGAGACTCAATTTTATAGAAACCGTCACTAGGATGTTTTTTTTTTATCTTAGTCTCTAAATAGGTTTCTAAAATAATTTTTTTGTCTTAGTCTTTAAGTGGGTTTTTAAAATTGATCTTAATCTCTATATGAGTTTTTAAAATGATAAATAAAGACCCATTATAAAAACTTAATTAAAAATAGCCTAAGTACATGCTTTATATATGGGTATATTCTTCCATAAAGGCTAACCTACCATGTATTAGAAGCAACAAAGTACGTACACTAAAAATTTGCCTATACTTTCTGATGGGTAGTTGTGACAATGATATAGTAGGACCGGGACCATTCAGAAGTCTATCGTAAATCAAACAAATTCTTTTTTTTTTTTTTTTTGTTTTTTTTGTAGTGATGAGAAATTTATTTTAAATAAAATTATATTAAATCTATCTTAAAACTACAAATCACATATTATAGTAAAGTGGGCCCATAAACTTGTGGAGTGATAAGAGGGAAGTTTTGAAGTAATTTCCCTTGTTTCTTTCATTTTTTGTTGTTTTAAACATGGAACATTTGATTATATTTCTTTTTTTTTTTTTGCTCTTCAAAATCAGTTATTTTTCCTCATAATATATCCCTTACTAATTTGTAAAGCATTTAGTTATATTTCTTAAATTTCAAGTTGTTGATCTTCCACTATTAAACAACTAGCAGTGAGCTCTTGTTTCATGTCACTGAGGTAAAATGTCAACTTAATTATTAAGTCATTGAAGATAATTGGATGCATAGTATTCTTCCGACACAAGTCCTGTGAGGTGAAGCCACAATTGCCCTCGACCATGTAATTTTTTCCTGTGCGTCGGCTGGTGGGGTGATTGCTATGTCTGAAAAAAAAAAAAAAAAGAAGAAGAAATTGAGAATTGCCCTTTCGTCGGTGGGATGGATTTATTGACCCAATCCATATAATTGTAGTTTGCTGTAAAAGTGACATGACATACATTGCAAGTAAAGATTCGAGAGACGTGATCCCATTTTCCTTTGGAATATTTTACAAAAAGATTAATAGTGCACGAAATAGATCTTCAATAATATTCGAAAAAAATAACTAGTGATAATTTGAGCAAATTGAAAGAAGAGCATAACCTCGAAAGGTCAATTTAGTCATGAAGTATTTGTGATGTAGGTGAAATATTTACTCACAATTAGATTTGTGTCAGTTAAGAAACTAATTTTCTTAAAATTAGTCATGATAACTCTTGTGCGGTAGACCAAGTAATCTACATTATTTCATGCGAGTTTTAATCGTTAAAAAAAAAAAAAAGGGCAAAGCATACACGTAGATGTATATAATGCCAAAGGCCAACATCAATCATTCAACTAGAACAGAGAACAAAGTTGTCCTCATCACTTACCAAAAAAATGAATTTGATTCTTGCTGGTACGATTCAAGACAGAAAATGGATTACCCTTTTCACTTGGTTTTAGATTAATTGGAAGTACACAGTATCTCAGCCAAGATAGCGTATTAATTAAAATACATCCCTATAGTAAAAGCTTTTTTTTTCTCGTTTTAGATAAGATTCCATTTCAATCAAAGTTCAACTTTCATTTCATATTAAACGACCTATTGATTAAAAGGCCCACAAAACATTTTTGTCCAAAAAGCTAAATCACACCTCCTTTTCCCAACCTTCGCAGAAATTTCACTCTACAGCGTGGTCATTTGGCTATCCAGAAGGCTTGCTTCCTAGATTGGCCTTTTTTCTTTTATTTTTTTAAAATCCATGAATATCTGGAATTTACCCAACTAGTCCAACAGAACTTAAAATTAACAGTTTGATAAACCTCTAATCTCTAATGAGATTCAAACTAGCAATCTTTAAAAAGCACATTTAAAACCCGACCAATTGCGCTACCCCTAATGCTAAATTGGCCGGGTAAATCAAGGCTAGATTGGCCTTAATTATCTACAAGAGCAAAGACATTACACCTGCCATATTGAAAGAGCTCTACAGAAGGATTTAGATCAACTCATATAGTCTTAAAGTTATAAGGCTATCCTCAATGGAGTCTCTAAAATACAAAACTTTCCTAATTTGGGTATTTTTAGAGACCTCAGTCTCTAAAATCAACACTATTTATGACAAAAATACGTGGAGTCCAGCACTTTTGGGCTTAAAAGATGGCAAAATAAAGACCCAATCTCTATTTTTTTCAACAAATTTGTGAAAAAAAATGAAAACTGGGTCTTTATTTTGGCATCTTTTAAGCCAAAAGTGGTGGACTCCACGTATTTTTGCCATGAATAGTATTATTTTTAGAGACTGGAGTCTCTAAAAACACCTAAATTAGGAAAATTTTGCATTTGAAGACTCTATTGAGATGCCCTAAGAGAGATCATCAATTCATTACTATTAAATCTTTTCCATACATTATAACATTTTGAGGAAATCTAGGTCCCAACAAAAGTGTTCTAACGCACTTGTTTAGCATTCTACCATCTCATAAATTTATGAAAACAGAAAAAGAAAAAAGAATTAAGGATCATTAAAACCAGGGAATAGATTTAAAAAGTTTGAGAGGTCATATTTAAAGAGACAACAGCACTGGTAGTCCAACCTTTTTTCAGAGAGTATTAAGTTGACATACAGATTCCTACTCCAGGATAAATTAACGTTTCTTCCGCTTGGATTTTTTGCTACTTTCAAGCTTTTTCTGAGCAGCTTCAAACTCTTCCTCACTGGGTTCCGCTTGATCTCCTCCATATTTGCTTATCAAAGATGAGAACAAGGAATTCATCTTGCCTTTCCTCTCATTTTGCCGCTGAGCAATAATAGCATATAAATCATCTGAATTCTCCTTAGATCTGCATAGAGTGCTGAGTACATCAAATACATGAATTTCAGATTGATGGAGAAGAGAAGATTGCAGAACAAGATCATATAAATGAATAACCCATGAACAAATGACTTACTTTCTCCTTGGTCGTAATGGACTTGTAGGTGGTTTTGTTTCAGCCACCTGTTTAGCCCATTTGCCATATGCTTTGGTAGACTTCAGCTCTCCTGGATATGGATAGAGCAGGAGGTATATAAGTACGTGTACAAATGCATACAAGTGCACAGAGACACTGGAGCCTATAACAAAAATCAGGATTCTTTGCATCTTCACTGGAAGGGGGAGCATGGCCAAACAAATAAGATAGCTTAACAAGGGGTGTAACTAGATGCCAAACTCATTTTAAGTGACAATTAATTCAGATAGCATAGAATGTTTTCGTCCTTATAACGTGCATGTTGGAGAGAGGAACAGTAAACAATATCTGGATGTTGATCTAGGTGAGGTCCCAACAGCATATTCAAGATTAATTCCCAATGTAAATAGAATATAATTTACTAGCCAGGAAAACCTGCACCTGCAGCTATTGCCTCATCAAGAATATCCTTGAACCTATGTGAATCCAATTTGCGATACGAGCATAGCATATAGCAGAAGAGCCTGGAGGAGGAATCCAAATTAGTTGACTAAACTCAATCTCTTAAATTTTGGACAGAAAAGAATTATACAGTCAATTACTACCTATTCATGTTACCCTTGCACCGTTTGTAGAGATCAATCAAATCTTTTTTCTCCGTGTCAGAACCTCTATAATTTGCCTCAAACTCTTCAATATCAGCCTCCGTGACCTGCAATCAATATATTTATGATCCCCCCGATGCTTAAAGATTATGCAAAAGAAAAAGCCATCAAATTGAATAATTGCTACCTTTTTGTACATAGATTGGAAAAACTCCTTTAAATTTTCTCCAACATCTCCTGCAAGATCCTGTTAATCATCAAATAAAACATGTCAATGCTTTGAGAAATAAGGTGGTACAATCTATATTTGGGGATAGGTAGGCAAGTGCACTCAATTGAATTGACGCCAGTGCAATGACCCTTTCTCTAGAAAGGGGTGACAGGAACAGAGGGAGGAGTTAATAAAAACATGGTCATACGTGTCCATGAAATAACAAATAAGTCTTAAAACTCAAGAATGTTTCATTGCTCAACACAAAAACACCATGCCCTATTGTGATTTAGTAAACAAAAACTTATAGCAATCTTTAGGGTGCGCAATTAAACAGCTTTTCCAACATAGAAAAAACAATTCAAGATAACAGAAAGATGCTCATCACTGATCATATGTAGACCTATATGCATCAACCTACTTTATATATGTATATCTTTGAAAATTCAACTCCTAAACATGTCAGCAGTTCTGCACTCAATAATACTTGAGAATATACTAGGCCTTACTACAGAAATTGTCAAACTTGCATTGGTGAAACATAATTCAAGTCCAATTCCCAGGAACTCTGGTGGGTAAGCTTCAAAACATTCATCAGCACATCATTTTTACAATTACAAGACACTAATCCCATAAATTCATTAGGGCTAACTTCATCTCTTTTCCCATTAACTACCCTCCTCGCATCAATAATTAGACAAAATATGAGAAAAAGGTGAATGTTTTAGTAATCACTCACTGCATCATCAACACAACCAGTCTGATCATAGAGAGCCCGTTTCTCTTCATCACCAAGTATTGATATCACCTTTTGCAACTGCTGAAATTTCTCCTTGGCATCCTACAAAAGGATTTTTGTAAATTATAAAAATTTACTTGATACGAGAAAGGCATAAGCCAACAAAGTAATTTAACATCCTTCACAAAAAAAGTTTACCTCATCTCCAGGATTCTTGTCAGGATGAAGTTGCAAAGCAAGCTTATAATAGGCTTTCTTTATTTCCTGCTGAGAAGCTGTTCTTTCCACACCAAGAATCTGAAGGAAGGGAACTTGTCATTTAGTAATTCTTGTTCCACCTTGAATTGTATTGTACCAACCTCTTTAGCTTACAGCAAAACAAACACATAATAATACTCGTATTTGACAAGAATGTTCAGGCGTGAACTATCACGTGATAGTATAACTAGTTCCAATTACCCATTTACTACATCAGCCTATAATTTTGGAACATACATTCTCCATACATCAACCTCAAATAAAATACTTGGAAATGATGAAAATTTACACTTTTTACACAATTCATTAGAGAACAAACTCCTTTCAATTGCACAAATCCGTAGCACTGGCACAGAACCGTCAAGATATATTATTGAAAACAATAAATAAATTAAAAAATACAATCTAATCACTTAATTTTAAGTTTTTAAATGAGATAATCAATTAACATGGCGTGAGCACCCAATCCAAAAGGTCTTTGTTCACATCTAGCCACTAGCAATCTACACGTTCAATCAAAAGAATCTCATTTTGTGTTGAATTTTTTTTTTTTTTTTTAAAAATCTCTTTCTGACAAGTTAAGTTTTTAAGGCAGTCAATTAACATACCTTATCCAAATCATGAAAAAATTCTAGCATCATTTCATAATTTCTAGCATTTTTTGCCCTTAAAATTTCATTTACCAGCTTCACAAGGAAATAAATACAATAACACACTATAATATTCCAGGTGGAAGATTATGAATTTGAGTAGTTTATAAGTGGGTGTTATAGATAACTTGGGTTAACCATTTTAGACTAATTCTCTGATTCTAAGCTCAGGGCATGACACACACAAATATGTACATATATACACACTGAGAAAACTTTTTAACTTTCATATTGGAGAAATGGACGATTAATTATTTTTATACACATGATTAAGAATTTAGGGCAAATATAAAATAAAAATAAAAAGAATAATAATTGAACAAATTAAAGAGAACAAAAAAAGGAGAAATTAATAAAAAAAATAGCACCTCGTAAAGGCTTTTTTCATTGGAAGACGAAGAAGAAGCGTTGATTTTCTCCTGATTTTCATCTTCATCGATGTTTTCTTCACGAACCCTAGCTTTCTTCCCCTTCCCCATTTCTATATATATGCTTTACTTGAGGGCTTTAGAGATGTAATAGTGTATGTATGTGTAATATGTGTGTGTTTTTGTAATGTTGGTTGATTATATATACAGAGATTCCCGCCATGTTGATCCTCGAGGTTTTCATGTTCCCGCCAGAGGGTATAGAATTTCTCACATATTTTCTTTTTCTTTTTTAATTTTTTAATTTTTTTAATTGAGGTCTATAATAGGCAAACGCATTTATTGGTATAGAATCCATTTTTATAATTTTAAAAATTTTAAATAAGTAAATTTTTGGTGAAGTCCATCTACCATTATAAATAAGTAATATTGTTCAAATTATATAATTGACTTAATCTAATAAGATAAAGTCTTGATTTAATTTACTTTAATTTAAAATAATAATTGAGATTCAGATAAAATAATTTGGTGATTACTAAATATCTCCTCCTATATATGTCAGTAAAATTAGAGTTCACAGTCGTAACAAATATGATATAAAAAGGACTTATACGAAGGAAAAAATAGAAAAAGAAAAGACAAAACACATAAAATGGATTCTATATATAAGAAGTATACATCTATTGTACTTCTACTACGTTTATTCTTCTTCATCGTACCAAGCTTTGGACCCAAGATGGTTGAGGTTCTAACGACTCAGTTGGAACCATCAAGTTGAAGGAAGCCCAATGGGTCTTAATAAGATTCAAGATGGCCGAACCCACTAGCGAGTCCCACGCGTGTCCACTAGCTTTCGCACTTGGAGCCAGACCGATGAGTTCGAATTTAGATCTCTCGTAACATAATGTTATTAAAAATATTTTATTATAATTATACTATTAATTTAATATTATTAGATGTCGGGATGCCTAATAATATTGGAATTTCTGGCATGGACATGTACACACGTTTGCCTGATATGGGTTATCATACAATTAGAACAACTGATTGCCCAGCTAACATCATAGTATGCAGCCTACCTCACCCAAAATGGATCATAGCGAACCTACTAAGGCAAAAAGAATCTTAAAGAGTTGCTGAAAATAGGTTGGCCATGGTTTTTTTTCCCCCCCTCCTTTTCGGGTAAATACATGCTTCATTTGCAGTTTCACAAGAAAATTCAATTTTACATAGAACTATGTTTAGCTCCTTTCATGTTTATGTTTTTGTGCATGTAAAATTTGGAAATTAGTAGTTTTATATTAAAAACTAACGTCGACCTGTTATGTGAAGACTGAGTATTTTGAACTAAATTTTCAATTTAAATCAAGGTCAAAATGAGTTGATCTTGATCATTAATAAAAAGTTAATTTTTTAGTTGCCGAATCAAGCTTGAATAAAAATAAATCAAACTCATCCAAGTTTATTTCCACCCTTAATCGCAATCATCGACTCTAAAAAAAATACATGATTATCATCTCACAAAACGATCAATATAATTTTCATCGGTGCCGTATTAATAACATCATTTCCAGATCCAACACTTGTGTCTTTGTAAGCCTATAACTTGGTAAGATACATGTAAAGCTCCATTATATTCTAATTTTAACTATTTAAAAGAAAAGGAAAAGAGAAAAAGAAAAACAAGTTACTTCTTATTTGATCATTTACCCAAAAATGGAAATTCAAATTTGTTCCCTATATGAGAAACAATTAAGCTCCTAATTTTAACTTTATTTAGTCAAAAAAAACTAGTAATCTTAATTTAAATCAAATATTATTGTGCTTGACACACTAAATCGGTGCATTCATTGAACTTAGTACATGTATAGCAGAGTATAATTACGTACAATAAATACTTGTTACACATATATATAACATACGATGCATTTAACGTTTCTCTTTACAACGTTGTTAACAAAGAATGCCACAAAAGGTAAGAACAATGTTTGGTTAGGACGGTTTTCATTTTCTTTTTTTCTTTTTTGTCTGAGGTAAGGGTAGTTAAATGATAAGCCTGACCGACTCATGCCCAAAAAGCGTTTTGTTTGACAGATAAAAAGTGTATATTACATATACATACATATGTATATGTATATATATAATAATACAATAGGCCCCCCAAAAAATCATCATAAAATTGCACAAGCAACGCCCCCCCCTCCCCGGCCGCCCCACGCCCCGCTGCTCCTCCCAACCCACCCAAGCTTGCCTTTTCTTTTTTCATCTCTCTTCAAACGCTCCCTCACCTCTCGATTTCTTCGATCGTTGTCTCTTCGATTAAAGGTACACATAGTATCAAATCCAATTAGTTTGTTTTACATGTAGATATCTTTTTTTTTGTTGGGTTTTGAAAAAAAATTATAAATGATTGAATTGTATGTATATTCGTGTGTGTATGAACATCGAAAAGTTTACGTTTTTTTCAATTTTCTGGGCTTATATTCTGATGTGATGAGGTTATTTGTATTTCATATTGGGCCATTAATCGTTTGTTAATAGATTTTTTAACAGAAATGAGATATAAAAAGGTGAAAAGTTAGAAACTTTTGAGTATTTGAGGTTAACCCATGTGAAATTATGTTGATTTTGAGGTAGACCACCAATATGAGATATTGTTGATTGTGATGATAAAATGTGTTTTTTCAGGTGATTAATGGTTTATTACTAGCTTTTTGGGTAGAAATGAGATATAAAAAGGTGAAAGTTTGAAGCTTTTTGAGCATTTGTCGTAAACCCATGTGAGATTACGTTGATTTTGATGTGTGCCTATATGAGATATTGTTAATTATGGTGATAAACTTGTTATTACCGCTGACTCTCCTCAAATTAAAATTTTCATGTGTAAAAAAATGTTTGAGCTTTTTCTAGTTTTACTCTCCGTGTCAGCTTGTCGACTTATAAAGAAGGAATGGCTCTGGTGATGTTGGTTTTTTTCCCCCTAAAGTTGTTAGCTGAAATTGAATCACATGATAAAGTTTGTAAGTCGTGGTTGCAAATCGCATTACGTGAGTCCAGGATATACATAATCCTCCGTCTTTTGTCTTTTCTCTTTTAATTTCTAGGTGTGTCTTCATTTTTAAATTGCGTTGTTTACTGGGGTAATTTAGGATGTTGAGCATGGAGGTAGTGACGTAATGAGAATCAATCAAAACATACTGTTACATTTTGTACGCATTTAGTACAAAAGACAGATTATTTTTAGCGAGGAGAAGGAGAAAGAAGTGGGACAAGTGACCAAAATGGAAGTTTATCATATTGTGTTTGGAAAGCATTGATAATCCGTATCAAGCTTGAGTGACAGGGAGGAAGACGAAGTGCTTCATAGTTGTATGAAGCTATAGTAATTGATGCATCTTGAAGTTGATGGTGATGGTTTCCTTAAAACTCTCTTTACAGTTGTCATTATCAGCAAACTAGTAAATGAGAATTAATTACTTTGTTAGGTCCAGGGATCAATCTGAAATTGATACATGTTGATTTGAAAAATGGAGTCTGACTGGTATTTCTTTCCAGATTGAATTGAAAATTACAGTTTATGGCGTTCGTGGTTTTCCTTATATAACCAAAGAAAGTTAAGAAAAGAAGGATAGTCTGCACATTTCCATTGCAAAAGGTAATTTATTTGGGTTTACTCTATGTAATAATGGATGGGCCAGATACAGATCGAAAGTGGACTTGTTCTAGTGGTTCGGTTATCATTTGGATTGTCATTTTGTGTTCGAACAAGTTGGCTTTAATATTGGGAAAGTTGTTTGAATATAGCAAGTAATATGATTAAAATATATGAGCAGATTTTCTTTTTCTTTTTTCACATATACCTTCTGATCAATTTTCAGGTACCTGTCTTATAAAATTACGTTATGTTTCAATCCTGTTATTAATAAGACAGGTGGCTGTAACCTTATATTGTTCTCAGTTAATGTGTATTTTATGGGGGAAATTTGATTATTAGACTTTGTCAGTTTTCTACTGAATGTTGAGTGCCCTGTAAGCTATATCTATAACATACATTTGCTTCTGTTAACATTGATTTGAAGTAAACATGATTGCAGTCATACGTGGACCTGAAATATGGGCTTTCATATCTTTTTTCCTGGAATGAGCTCTTGCTGCTTGGAAGATGCTTTATCGGAATACTTTCTTGTCACTTTGCTTTTCTAATTTTTCATATACTGAAGGACTTGTCTGTGTATCTACTTGATGTTATTTGAGAAACTTGTTCACGTGGATATATGAGTATTGATGGTGGCATGTGGCAGGATATTCATATAAATGGAGGCTTCCAAAGAGACAGGCTGCCAAGCTCGTGAAGGCCCCATTCTCTGCGTCAACAACTGTGGCTTCTTTGGTAGTGCAGCCACCATGAATATGTGTTCCAAGTGCCATAAGGAAATGATATTGAAGCAGGAACAAAGTAAATTTGCAGCCTCATCCATTGAGAACATCGTTAATGGTGGTTCAAGCAGCAATGTGAAAGAGCCTGTGGTTTCCAATGCTGTTGATCTGCAAGCTGGTCCAGTGGCAATAAAGGTTGTCCTGGTACAAGCAGCTCCTGATTTATCCTTAGGCCAGAGTTCAGAGGTGAAGGTGAAAGAGGGTCCCAGTAGGTGCACTACTTGCCGCAAGCGTGTGGGTTTAACAGGTTTTCATTGCAGGTGTGGAAATCTCTACTGTGGAGTTCATCGATACTCTGACAAGCATGACTGCCCGTTTGATTATCGAACTGCTGCCCGGGATGCTATTGCCAAAGCCAATCCTGTTGTCAAAGCAGAAAAGCTTGATAAGATATAGGAGCAACGAAATGGAGGGTTTTTAGCTGAAAGTATGAAGCTTTCTCTAGCTACATATGCATCTTGGTATTAGTTGGCCACTTGTCCTAGGTCTTCTTTATTGGTATGGATGGTACAAAGCATGAAGGTGTGGGGGCATGTTTTCCGTCTAATGAACTTTATAGTGCTTCTCAATTGTCTACGATTACTTTGGTTGCTCCAGTGTGTAAGTTGTTATTTGTGCTGGCTTGATGGACAACTTTGTGGAATATGTAATTTCTCGTTCTGTGTCTTTTCCATTTCCTTTTGCTTCCATTTCACCTATTTTGGATCATGGCCATACCAACCTCCTGCCCTCCCCCTCCCCCTTAAGGCAAGGAGAGAGAAAGAGAGAGAGAGAGAGAGAGAGAGAGGGGGGCATAGATGATGGAGCAGCAATGTCCATGCATGTATCAAATCTAGACGATTGCCGTGTAATGTGTGTGAATTTCTAATGTCTTCAAGGTGATATTTGATTTCTTCCAAAACTTTTATTGGACGGAAGCTTCGTTTTTTCTTCCCCCCCCTCCCCCCTTTTCTCTTCGTGTCCCCATAATTACATGGTCTGCTATGGCATTTGTATTATAGTTGATAAGCTCCTTTCTCTCTTCCATCACAATTACTGGACTTTAATCCTTTTTCTGATAATAACTGGATTAGATATGCAAAATTTGTTAAGTTAATCTTTAAATGCACACTCGCTTTGATTATCATCAGAGATATTGGTCTGTTGCTTTTGATTGGCAGGATTTAGACGTTGTTCTCTGTTGAAAGATGGTGAAACTCTGGTGGAAGTAACCAATTCGACTAGGAAGCTTGTGGGTATTTCTCAATGCACTCGATCTTTATAGCATGCCCAGAAATTCTTATTCTTGTGTTATATTATCTTACATTTTTTTTTCCTTTTTGTTCACTTATTTCCTATTTTATGAAATTATATGCTACAAGTTGCAGCAATTTGATGCTGCATGTTTTTGAAATTGAGTAGCATTTGCATGTGCGATTGTTTTTTGGTGTCTACTAATTCACTTTCATTTGCATCCGATATTGTCTCTTTAAGCCAGTACCGCAAGTGTATAATGTGTGTATGGTTTGGACATCTGGTAGTCTTTTGTGGTCCCAATCCTCCCCCTGATATATTGTTTTGCTTTCTGACGTTTCTTCTGAATTTTGGAAAATTCTTGCATTCGGCAGCTGGAAGATTGGTTGTGAATGTGCACACCCCATGTGCCACAGCCGGATCATCCGACTGTCTGATACAAGTCGTTCTCCTGAATTTTGTCCCTGGTGAAGGATTTATGTAGTGTAGTAGGAAGACGATTTAGTACAAGGGTACTCTTGATTATTGTGTCTCCAAACAAATAGTCAAACAAATGCAACCACGTGAAGGGACTTGGATCGCCTCGTATGAGCTGTTCAGATAATTTCATTATAATGCATGGACAATTCACTAATTATTGAATTCCCCTCACAGTGTTAGGTGATCCAAATTCAATGTATAGATAATTTTATTATAATTGCATGAACAGTTCAATATTATTGGATTTCTCTCACAGTGTTGGGCGATCTAAGCCTACCGTACAGATAATTTTGTTCACTATTATTGAATCTCTTTCGATTATCCAAATCCGAGTAGGATAGAGATTGAGAAATCCCCAGGATGGGGCCGAGGTCTGGATAAATTGTTGTTTCTGTCGGATGTACAGTTGGAAGGGACTAGGTGTTGTGTTACTATAGTATTTCAATTTTAACAAGTGTATTTATTAATCTGCAAATGCATTTGGGTATTAATGAAGCAGCATTTTAATATTCAGGGGTTTTAGATCACAATAAAAGATAGTTGCTAGATGATTGTTGTTTTTAAATAAGAGAAATTTAAACGGGATTTTATATGAGGCAAATTCACAGCTAGAGGATATTTGCGGCTAACGATTCTTGTAAAAACATGTCATTATCGAACTAAATATCTAACTTTCCTGCATATGAAGACTTTTCTGACTTCTTTAGGGGAAGGAAAAGAAACTCTTTTTTGTTACATTCAGTTGAATCCATCTGATTGTAACATGTTTAAGAGTAAGTTCATATCCATGATATCACGAACCCATAATAACAATATCAATCTACTGATTCTGGAAAGTATTGACCATCAAAATGCGTGTTCAAAACTTTTTTACAAGTCCAATAGAGGGATGAGCAAGCCAACTTTTTTCGGTTTATTTATGTATTCGTGACATTCCAAAAGACTGGACACTTTCAAGGTTTGAACACGAAGCTCGATAAGTTGACATTCTTAACTTTTTTGTTTGAAAGTCAGAAAGTGGTGACAACCAAGATAATGTGTCTTCAAACTTGGGAGCAACATCTTTATGCCATTCGTTTTCCTTATATTCAAGATACAATACATCGTTTAGAGAATCTTGAAGTCTGTAACCTGTGCTTATGGAATATTTTTCACATTTTTTGTGAGCGAGAATTTTTTCATAATATCACAACGTTATTATAATTGTATCAATAATTTAACAATAGTTAGATTTCGCTAATAATATCGTAACACTATGATAAATCAATTCCCCTCCTCCATCCATGGTGAGAAGATCTTTGTATCATAAATTCACTAAATAACTGAAGCGGGGAGGGGAAGCACGGTTAGTTTAAACTTAAAATTTTTGATTAATTGATCACTATTTTGTCATTCTATCTAACTATTGAGTAAATCATATATAAAATTTTAAGTCACGGGAAGATTGAAAAGGGAGAATAACTTGGGTGGTGTAATATGCAGTGATATGACATGAAAAACTTTCGCTGTTAAAAGATTTTTTTGGCAGAAGTCTGCAATTATTTGTTGTTGTTCATTTGCTTAGGGTAAAAGGTCAAAACTTGAGAGAAAAGTCTGCTTGCAACATAGCCCAAATAGTCATTCTCCACCCTTGCGTCACTTCATCCTTTTCACTTTAGGTACCATGTGCCTTTTTTTTTTTTTTTTTTTATAATAAGGAGGAGACAAAGCCAATTACACCACTACAATTTTTGGAGTGAACGCTCTCTATTTATCTCTATCTAAAAGGTCGAGAATAACGTCTGGAGGATCATCCAACACAAGACTACCAATAAGTTAAGACAATCTAAAGTTAGTTAACCAATCCATGCGCCTATTCACTTCCCTATAGACGTGCTGAAGTCAAAAATCACGTTCTCTATTTAATAAATTTTTGTAATCTTGGATCGAAAGTCTAAGTGGATTATGGAGGGGGGAAGGGGAACAAGCCCCTGATGTGCCATTTCATTTATAAAATGATATTTTCATCCTTTGAGCCATCTTTAGTAAAAGTTTATTAGACTAACATGAAATGGAATTAGAAGTTTAAGGACTTTAAGCCATAACATGAAGCATGACGGTCGAAAATATTGTTTCGAAAAGGTTTAGAAAAATCATTATTGAAATATTGTAAATTGTATCGAGTTAGTAATCTATTATAGTGACAGATAACTTTTTTCTTTGCTTATATCTAATTTTACACCAAATAGGAATTAGATTCTTTCTTATCAAACTATATAGTTAAAAATATTGTATATTTTGCAATAATTGAAATTCGAATATTTTACTATGTAGGCAAGATAAATGAAAAGAAAAGAAGAAGTGATTTATTTGACTAGTCAATGAAAGAGAACCAAGGGGTACGTTTAATGCTTAATGTTATAAAAGAATAGGAAAATGATGACTAATGATGAAATTTTTGCAAGAAATTTGAGGCATCAATCATTATCACCTGGTGAATTATATAGTAATGCTATCTTTGAATTTTTACACCCCTCAAATTCATCATTCATGCAGAACAGACCCGGACATAATTTTGTGCGTGGCCCGCAACTTAGACATATTTATTACAAACTTCTTACTTTTTTTCTTTTTAATAATTTAGATACTAATTGTAGTATTAACAAAGGGAAGCATTACATAATCCGATACTAATACTTTCAGAGACTCTGGTTTACAACTTTCAAAAGAGGATCAATCAACTAACTAATTAGTCACCTCATTTGCAGTCCTTCGATCGTGAATAATACTAGTTAGATATTGGCAAGGAATTGATTAATTGAAGCCATTAACAACTTCTAAACAATTCAGACTTGATACAGAAATGAGAAAGAATAACCCTTTAGTCGATAAACTAGCCATTTATTACTAATAGGTTTGCCTTTTTTATGCTCGAAAGAAATATATAATTTCCATCGATGATGAAGAATCAATTTTAACAGAAATAAATCTGCTCATAACGTGATAAATATGTATTGTCACAATAAAATCAACCAAACAAGCACGGCGAACGGCTAGGGGGGGGGGGAGGGGGGCATGCTCTTTTTTGCAAATTTGAGAAGATTACATGTTTTTTTTTTTTTCTATAAATTTCATGGAGTGGACTTCCAGAAAATTATTATTTCGCCCCCTAAGTTCGAACCTTTTGGTTCTAATCTTATATACGAATTAATTACAACCTCTTCATAATATTTCGCAGTCAATTCCGCTAAGTAAGTAAGTCCACGAGCAATTTTAAATGTTAATCAAATCACAATTTTTAACTCAGTTAATAAAGTCTTGGGTTACTCCTTTTACTGCTATGTAGTTTTAAAATGAAGTTCTATGATATTTTTTTTTATTTATTTAACATGATTCAGAACTGAGCGTTAGTTCAATCGTATTTATCCCCTTGCGCGGTTTGAGAACCGAGTTACAAATTGACAAAAATCAAACATGTGAATCAGTTCTGCATTTCCCGACCGAAAAAACAAAAAATAGAATATCAGTTCTGAATTTTTCAGCTTAGTCATATGTCGCAATTTCCATAAAGTTAATATCTATTAATACTCCGTTGGCAGATATTGGTATAATTATGCGTCTCGATATATGTTTTAAGTTAATTAAAATTATAAATTTAATAAGTAGTGAATGAATTTTGATTTTTCAACTCAAACTTGTCATCAGAATCCATTGGCAGATATTACAGTTTTGGAAGTATTCATTTAATCTGTGCAAACGTTGAATGCAAACAGCAACACAGAGTTGATAAAATGAGGCACGTGATGGGTAGACTCTTGTGGCTGTGTTGTTTACTCGATCTCTTGTCACCACTCCAAAATTGAGTCACGGGTTAGCCTTGGAGAATCTCTGCAACTGTTATCATTGCAGTTTCACCATTATTTGCTCTCATTGCGTAATGCTTGCTTCTTTATCTTTTAATCATTTGTTGCCAGTAAATATCGTACTATATTCTTGTGACCATTTATTTTTAAGGTGAAGTGCATCAAACCTCTTTATATTTTAGCGAAAGTGTATAACACTCTCCTATAGTTTAAAAATTCCCTGAGTTAGTCTTTGTAGTTTTTCAAAAGTGCACAACACCCCCCTACCGTTAAAAAATTCATTAAATTTAACAGAAAGTGTATTTCACACTCGTTAAGTGAGATTTTTTTTGATTTTTAACGAATTTATTCATTAAATAATTATATGAATTGACCAAATTATCATTGTTTTTTGCCTAAACAAAAGAGAAAATGGCAAAAGAGAGAAATGAAAAAAAAATGAGGGTATTTACGTCTTTTTTACAAAATCCGTTAAATATGACGGATTTTATAACTGTAGGGGGTTTTGTGTACTATTAAAAAACATAGGGATTAGTTCAGGGAGTTTTTGAAGTATAAGGGGGTGTTGTGTACTTTCGCTAAAGTATAAGGGGGTCTGGTGCACTTCACTCTTTATTTCTACCATTAATTAGAATATTTATTTCATGAAATTGTATCAGTTGGACTCTCATGTAGTTGGTGTTATACGTGTAAGTCTTACCAATATATTAGAGATTAATATTTATTTGGATTGATTTAAGAGTTTCTTTTATTTCATTGATTTTAGTAAGAAGTAAGAAAGTTGTGATTTTCTTTATGGTGAAGAATGCAAACAGGTCAAGGTCATATTGAATTTATTTTAAGATAATAAACTTTATAATATAATAACG
Organism: Ehretia macrophylla; assembly: GCA_037974665.1. Lineage (NCBI taxonomy): Eukaryota > Viridiplantae > Streptophyta > Magnoliopsida > Boraginales > Ehretiaceae > Ehretia > Ehretia macrophylla. Next base: position 3,091,151 of record CM075779.1, read on the forward strand.
TATTTCTTTTGTTTTAAGTAAGTTAAAAATCAAATAGTATTTGTCGTATTTAGTTATAATAAATTGTTATCTAATTATTCTAATTAACGACATAATTAATCATCTTGACCATTTATTTCTTCCTCCACATTATGTCTTATGGAAATCATATTGGTATTAGACCATTTGACTAATTGTTTACTACTGTAGTATTACAAAAAAAAAAGTATGGCCTTGTTCGGGTAAAAAAATTAATTGATTAGTGAAAGGTCATGTCATGTCATGTCATGCCTTTTAACTGCTCGTTTAACGTATACAAGTTATGCTCAAATTTGTAACGTTTTTTTATTTTGAAAGTACCTAGTTTATGTAAACCAATCCACTTGCCGTATAATTAATTGTATGCATTTATATTTTTCATTTTTATATAAAAAAGTTATTTTTACAACTCAAGTAGATTAACTTTAAATCACACAACGCTAAGAAAAAACAAAAAGAGACAAATCCAAATCATGCAATATAGTAATTATTATACTATATCTTGTATAAAAAAATTTGATCGTTCTAAAGTCACTAAAAAAAAGACACTAGTTATTGTTAATGTATTACGCGGCCGTCCCATCTGTTTTAAAGTGTTCTCCATAAGAATTCTCGTCTAGTCATCTTCTTGTGCTTCCATTGACTTTGCTGCAACGCAACTTTTTCATACATACCCTTCAAGCTAGGGTCAATTTTATATTATATAGTTTTGTTATGACATAAAAAGACCATGACGCCTTTACTTCATGGAAAACTATTTAATTATTTTGAATTAATGTTATTTTTTCATATATTAATATGATTTACACGTCTAATTCCTACCAACTACGCGAGAATTTTCCTTCTTCATTTTCAAAAGAGTTGGTCACTAGATTCTACACTCTTGACTTTACAGTCTTCTATGTCACATTCTACTTCATACTAAGTTTACACATCAACTGATATCTTAACCATAACCATCAAGTCTGTTCAACAATGGCCACTACTTGCAACACTTGCACAATCTTTCTCTCTTCTTTACTATACTCATTCTTCATTATCAACTCCTCTTCTGCTTCTTCTTCTTCTGAAGTTGATACTCTTCTCATATTCAAAGACTCCATTGAAGATCCAAAGAATTTTCTTTCAAGCTGGTCCAACACCACATCTATCCACTATTGTAACTGGACTGGTGTCACTTGCACAACTTCATATCCTCAAACTGTTACTTCTCTTAACCTTCAAAGCCTTAACCTCTCTGGTTCAATCTCACCATCAATATGTGAATTGTCTAATCTTGCTCATCTCAACCTTGCTGACAACTTCTTTAACCAGCCTATCCCTTTGCATTTATCAGAATGTGCTTCCCTGGAAACACTAAATCTGAGTAAAAATCTCATTTGGGGCACAATCCCAGAACAGATTTCTCAGTTTGGTTCATTGAAAGTTCTTGATTTTAGCACAAACCACATTGAAGGAAAGATCCCAGAAACCATTGGCTCATTGAAGAGCCTTCTTGTTCTCAATTTGGCTAGTAACTTGCTTTCAGGTAGTGTTCCAATGGTTCTTGGAAATTTCACTGAGCTTGTGGTTCTTGATTTGTCTGAAAATCCATTCTTGGTTAGTGAAATTCCTGCTGATATTGGTAAGCTGAACAAGCTTGAGCAACTTCTGCTGCAAAGTTCAGGTTTTTATGGAGAAATCCCAGATATGTTTGATGGTTTGAAAAGTTTGTCCATTTTAGACCTTTCTCAGAACAATCTCACCGGTAGGTTGCCTCTTGTTGGTTTGTCTCTCCCAAAGTTGATTTCTTTTGATGTTTCACAGAACAAGCTTGTTGGTGCATTTCCTGTTGGTATCTGTGAGAGTAAATTTCTTATAGATCTCAGTCTACATACTAATTTCTTCAATGGTTCTATTCCCAATGACTCCATTAATGAATGCATTAAACTTGAGAGGTTTCAGGTTCAGAATAATATGTTCAGTGGAAATTTTCCATCATGGTTGTGGTCATTGCCTAAACTTAAGCTCATCAGAGTTGAGAACAACAGATTTTCAGGAGAAATACCGGATTCGATATCACAGGCTATTGAATTGGAGCAAGTTCAGATTGATAACAATAGCTTCAGTAGCAGACTTCCTCAAGGTCTTGGCTTGCTTAGAAACTTGTATAGATTCTCTGCATCACAGAATGCTTTATATGGTGAACTTCCTTCAAACTTTTGTGATTCGCCTGTAATGAGTATCATAAATCTTTCTCACAATTACCTTTCGGGTAGAATACCAGCATTTAAGAATTGTAAGAAATTAGTCTCATTGTCCTTGGCTGATAATAACTTTGTTGGTGCGATACCAGAATCTCTAGCTGAATTACCAGTGTTAACTTACCTTGATATTTCGCATAATAATCTCACTGGTTCAATACCTCCGGAGCTTCAAAACTTGAAGCTCGCGTTATTTAATGTTTCCTACAATCAGCTGTCTGGTAGAGTTCCGTTGTCACTGGTTTCTGGCCTTCCTGCTTCATTTTTGGAAGGGAATCCTAACCTGTGTGGCCCCGGATTGCCAAATGCTTGTCTTGGTGATAAGCCAATGGGGAAAAGGTCTGGTTTGTCGAAATTAACCTGCGCGTTGATCTTTCTGACTTTAGCTGTTGCAATACTTATTGTTACTGCGGTATTTTACTTGACATGGCGCTCTTACAAGGGAAGGTCTCGAATGGGTGTTTGGAGATCAATCTTCTTCTATCCTCTCAGAGTTACTGAAAATGATTTAAGCATGGCAATGAATGAAAAGAGTGCATTAGGCAATGCTGCAACTTTTGGAAGAGTTTACAGGGTAAGCTTGCCAAGTGGTGAGCTTGTTGCTGTGAAGAAGTTGGAAAATTTTGGAACACAATCAGCAAAAGCTTTGAAGACTGAGATTAAGACTTTAGCAAAGATCAGGCATAAGAATATTATCAAGATTCTTGGCTTCTGCCACTCTGATGACTCGATACTTTTGATCTATGAATATCTGGCGAAGGGAAGCCTCGGAGATCTGATCAGCCAAACCGATTTTCAGTTGCCATGGAGTGTTAGGTTGAAAATTGCAAGTGGGGTTGCCCAAGGACTAGCATACCTGCACAAGGATTATCTTCCTCATTTGCTTCATAGAAACATCAAATCGAACAATATTCTTTTAGATGCAGATTTTGATCCAAAGCTTACAGACTTTGCTTTAGATCGGATTGTTGGAGAAACCGCATTTGAATCAACCATGGCATTGGAATCTGCATCATCTTGTTACTTGGCTCCTGGTAAGGAAGTCTTCTTAAACTTCTTACCATTTTCAATGGTCTTTACTGATGAAATGCTCTTTCTTGTGTGCTATTCTGCGAACTTGTACGCAAAAAAAGGTTGCTTTTTGTTGGTTATGCGTTCGCCTATCACTCTCCTCTGGCATAGTATAAAGATGATATAATGTTAATTCGGCTTCATAGCTAACTTTTTTCTTTCGACCTAAGGCTTATTGATGTGTTAATACATTTTGTTTTCTTGAGTTCTTCGTATTAGTGTTGTATTCTGGGGCAAATGGCTATAGCCAATGCTCGAACGATTCTGAAGGCAATATATGATATTAAAGGTCTGCAAGTAGCTAGATATCATTGTCTTCTCAGTTTCCTTCAAGTTAAAACAGTGAATCTCATCATCCACTGATTCAGTTGACAATAGAGATGTACTTTTGATGAGCCTGTAATGAAATGCTTCATCGTAGGAATTCACTTTTGTTGTTATAGGTTGACAAATTTCTCATTAGCATAGCACATATGTTGAATTGCAGAATATAGCTACACAAAGAAGGCCACAGAACAAACGGACACATACAGCTTTGGCGTCGTGTTGTTAGAGCTCGTGACTGGCCGCCAAGCAGAGCAAACCGGATCAGAGGGCTCTTTAGACGTTGTGAAGTGGGTGAGAAGGAAAATCAACATCTCTAATGGGGCAATGCAAGTTCTTGATCCGAAGATCTCAAATGCTTCCCAGCAAGAAATGTTGGGAGCACTGAAGATTGCTCTCAGCTGCACGACCGTCGGGCCAGAGAAACGACCATCAATGTTTGAAGTTGTGAGATCACTTCAATCTCTTGACTCGAGATCAGATCCATTGAGCCTGGAATTATCTTGCTCTGATGATATTTCAGTCCCTCTCTGAACTTCAAACAAATTTTGTTTCTGTATATTCTGCTTGATTTTCACATGCCTTATTTTGTTCCGATGAAGCATGTTTGTGTTCTATAATGCATGTATCTTTTCTTGTCGTCAATCCAATACAAGCTCATGCTATGTTGTAATGTTGTTGTATGCTTGACCATATGTGCATCAGATCTTTCTTACTATTGATTTTAAGTCCAATTCTGAAGATTTTTGTTAGCAATTCTTAAGGTTTGAACACTATATCTCTCAGTTCACCATACTTATCAACCAAATGACGCTTAAGCAATTTTTTGCTGTATGTGGCTTTGACCCTAACCCGAACTTCACCCATATAGTAGTTTTGTGCACCGAGCAACTTCTTTTGCATTGTGGTAACTTATTTGCAGTTGCATGAGACATAGCTTGTTTCATGTAAAATATGTTCAAAGCTCTTTCAATTAATCCTTACAAAAAATCTTTTTAATTTTTCCAACAAATTATTTTGGGATCATTAATTGCTATAGAAAAAGGGAGACTTTCTGGGCACAATGGTCTTGGCAGAGAGATATATATTGAAAGATTTTGTTATTCACATACAAGAGTTGGATAGATATTCAGGTAGTGACATGATGTAATAAGAAATTTTGAATTCGAATCACTATTTTTGCCAAAAATATTTAAAAAATAAAGATTTAACAAAGCATCGGTATTGGGCTCTCATGTCTATCCTTAAATCTGTTGTGCTAGAGCCCTTTAGCAGAAACATGTGCTGCAGCATGCATGTCATATATAAACATTTTATATATGGACCTAAGAACATATTGTTGATCAAAAGCTTTTTGATGCGAAATTTGATTGAATGGTAGCAGATCTTTTGTTCAACTTTTTTAATACCTCATTAATACTAACTTTTCATTCCTCTAATGATGTGTATATAAGTCATTATTGGAAGATAATTAATCTACTGGTTATATAGTTAAGATATGTAAAATTAAATTTGCATGAAGTATAAACAACAAATATTTGTATATAATATTCCTGCTAATATAAGAGCATAAGATAATTTAACATACTGAACCTTTGCATGGATTAACATCCCTACATATTAAATAAAGCTTTTTATTATCCGTATCTTATTTTTAGTGTTTAACAATACTTTATGATCAAAAGATCCTAGATATATACACAATCGGTAAAAAAACATTAACTAGTTCTTTCTCTCTAAATCCGATTCATAATTCAACCTTTTATATCCCTTAGGGGAGATAATTCATAAATGAAATTCTTATCTCAAGTTTCCACATAGAGTTATGAGTAAGATCCACTAACAAGTTGAATATATATTCCTATCATGTTAAGAAAGATTTTTTTTTTTCCTACACATGGACGATAATTAAAATCAAGTCTTAATTTAAAGGGTTTTGTACCTGTTATCACCAAAGCGCACGTGAAGCTTACATAAAATTTAAAACGTAAGGGCCACCAACCTAACTAATTAGAAAAATACTTTAGATGAAACATTTGCATGCAATTACATACTATGAATAGATATATACACAATATTGATATGAGAATAGCATAAACTAGCTACTATTTTTTATTTATTTATATTTACTAAGTAAACTAGCAACTGTAATATACGTGTGTATATTCATGTTGACATGATAACTATGTAAACTATCTACCAATAGTGTCTATACGTGACATGTCATGAGAAGAAGAATGCCAATTCTTCTTTATGAGCTAATAATAGGAGCTAAGTTACAAGTGGACAAGAAAAAATATCATGTACGATGAGTAACAAAATACTTTGTTTCCATTTGACTTAAGAGCTTTAGGGTTTAAGAATAAATGGTTTGAAGGGTTCAACCAACCTTAATGAAATTCTCAAAATAGAAATTTTCAATTTTTTTTGTTAAATAACAGATTAACAATTGTATGATAAAGACCACTACATCAAATTGCATGTATACACCTTGGTATAAAAGAAGGGAAGAAAGCCAATATTGGGAGGCATAAGAAGAAAGAAGGAGGAATATGAAAAAAAATAGTTTAGAATGATTGCTAAAAGACTATATACGAATTACGTAATTTTTCATTTCATTTTCTCCTGTGACTTGATTAATTATATAAATTCGAGAGATATATTTCTAGCATGACAAATGGGTTCTGATAGAGGTAAAGATACTGCCATGAGAATTCAGAAACGCAGAGTAAGGTCTCTTTGTTGAAGTATATATATATATATATACACGATCGAACTATCTAACTCAGTTTGTAGCAATATTGTTGGTTGAGCAAGTAAAAAATTAAAATAAAAAAGTTGCAACAAGGTAGAAAATTGAAACTCATTTGGTAGGTTGGTTGATCGGTATATGTACACAAGTGCAAATTTCAGATAATATTATTTTTCAAGTGATATATGAAGATACTATATACATGTCTATTTTATTATAAGTCCATTGCTTATGTAAAGATGTTAATCGTTGTGAAAAAAAAAAAAAGTCCCTCACACTTCAAATCAATATTTATGTAAGAAAAAATGTAGAGGGCAAATCCTATATTCTAATGTATATACTCAGAGGCCATGCTTGGTCATAGTGTGGTATTGGTTTGAGCTACTGATTCTAAAGCTTAATCATATTCCATTTGACCCTCAGGACTTTGGTCTAGTAGTATACTCTTCGTTGTAAGTGCGAGAGGTTACGAAATCAATTTTCATAGATGACATTTGATATGTGTTATATGGCTTAGACCTCCATTGAATATATAAAAAAATCATATAACATATGGAAAGATAATAAAAATTACGAAAGTATATATATGTAGCATTTGAAATAATGCAAGCTTTTTTTTTTGTCAAACAATAATGCGAGTCCGAGACAAATACTTTTATACGTCTATCTTTATATTTTATTATAAAAACTATAATATGATTCTCTTCTATAAAGTCATTATCTTTTTTTATACGTGTATTTTTACACTTTATTATAAAAACACCTGAGTGGTGTATTGATGTTTTTTGGCACTTTTTTTTTTCGCATAATGAAAATTGAAACCATGATTTGAACTCAAAATCTCTTAGTACAATAATTCACTACGTGACCATTACACCTAACTTTTTTTTTTTCGTACAGTTTTTTAGCATAATTAAGTTGCTACCCGGGAATATCTTTTTCAGTCACAAACTAAAATATTTAAAAAACCACTTTTATACGTGTATGTTTATACTTCATTATAAAAATTATTATATATAGTTTTCTTCTATAAAGTCATTATTTTTCTATACGTGTATTTTTATACTTTATAATTAATTTTAAGACATGAGTGATGTACTGATGTTTATTCTATTTTTTTCCTTATAATTTTTGGTATTAGGTGCCTAATCACAAACTAAAATGTTTGAATTTGCTGCTAATTAAATGTTTGCTAAAATATACTTGAGGCGGGCAAAACATAAGGTTTGTAGTTCAAAATTTGGTTCGTTTATCACACACAACTCAGCGGACATGTATAGTAGTCCACATTATCTGCATATAGCATATAAGGTCACTTCATTATTACAATTAATACAGCTTAATTACTCAAAGAGGGTATTTATATTTATGTCACATCTCCCATTATTCTCAACCAAATCTGAGAGAGATAAAGAAAACACTACTCATTAGGTTCTAATGTCTGCCCTATAAGAGACACACAAGTTCTTTGCTACACTTTAAAAATCCATTCATCTTACATCATAATTAGTAAAAGGAAAACAAAATTTTGTTAATTTCTTTGTTTCTGCAAGTTTCTTAAGGTTGTTACTTGTTAATTATATTCCCCTAGAATTCAAGATTTGATTTTGACTTTATGAAACCAAAATTTTGTGTTGTTTCTTTTTGCGGCTGATTTTTTTTTTTTTTCTAGGGTTTGGAGTGAGCTTTGGAGAGACAAACCAGAAAACTTACTCTTACAAGGGCATAAAGGTACTAATTAATCAGTTTAATCTCATTTCTTTCATATATATGTGCGTGTGGGTGTGTACACGTGGGCACACACATGAACCTGAGACTACTTGTGTAGACATATATATATATATATATATGTTTTGTGTATTCATTCCAATGTGCAAATTATGTGCATATCTCTTTGCAGATTTAGCAAAAGAAAAATATGTGCATATCAATGTACGCGTGTGTACATATATAATCACGTATATAAATGTATGCATCTAGCTATGGATAGGGAATAGAAAGAGATGTATATATATAACCCAGATGGATTGATCATTTCAGAAATTTTATGAGGATGTTTTCTACGTCAAAAAATGATCATGTCTTTTAAAACATAAAACTGATCATAGACTGTTCTCCTCACCCCTTAATTCATTTGTGTATATACGGATGAAATCCCCTATCTAAAAGAAAATTGAAGAAACAAGAGGAATGATGTCTTTTTTTTTTTCTTCTTCTTCTTCTTTCTTCCTTGTCGTTTGACCAGATATTTCGATAGCTACAAAATTATTAGATTGATGGAATTTTATATTTTATTTCTTCTTTTTTTTTTCTTCTCTTTTGCCCATATATTTCAATAGCTACAAAATTAATAAATTGATGGAATTATTTTTGCAGATTAGTTTTCATCTTTTTTCCTTCTCTTTTGCCCGTATATTTCAATAGCAACAAGAATTTCGATAAATTGATGGAATTATTTTTGCAGGAATATTTCTAGTGGTACTGAACCCTCATAATCAACGTGAGGATGTCAGACTTTAATAAGAATTTTCTTTTTCCCGACTCCAATCCGTTTACTCAATTTCCTGGTGATGCTGAAAATTCCCAACTTAACCAAACCATAGAAAATTCCCCATACAATAATCATGGTTATGATCTTGTTAATTATAGCTCGAACGATGCAAATAACGCCCAAAACGTGTACCCTATGGTGCAACCACCAAGTGATTTTAATATATTCGAAAACTTTGGTGGTTCAAACACCTCAAACAATTTTCCCTCGGGCGAATTTTCAGCTAATTTCCTCATTGACAACACGTTACAAAATGATCAACCGCCAAATCAAGATTTTTCGGAACCCTTTTACATAAACTCCCATAAGAAGGATGACTATTCGTTGTCGTACATTGTGTCATCGGCGATGGAAATTTGTTCCTCGATGAACAATAGTACTGGTGGTGGAAGTGGTAGCGTTACTACAATGGCAGAAAGCACCACAATTGGCCAATTGATGCCCCAAGGTCAAGTTGGAACATCAATTTTAGGGTACAACCAAACTTATAATTACTCTAACGTTGTAAAGACATCACAAAATCATCCAAATGAGATGTCATTTCATAAGAACGAAGGAACGTACTCGAGAAATTACCAATTGATGGAAACATATCAAGGAGGAAATTCAATTAGTACGGATGAGGGTTGCTATTTTGCGGTCTTGAATTCCCAAGATCATCTTCCTGCAACACTTCCACAAGTTACAAGGTGAATCTATGTGACTTTTCTATTGAATTACGGAAAAATCTTAATTTAATTTCTCACACGTGTGAGTCCCACCAATAATATGAGAGGCTGAACTCAATGAATGAAGAATTTTCCTTGAATTACTTGACTTATAATATTAATAATCTCTATTATACTATGATGAAATCTATTTTGAGAGCAGTGGTGGTAGTACGACTCGAGAAGGACCTATTGAAGCACGCCGCGAAGCATCATCTCTCCGGAATTACCAGCTGCTACCTCAGGGAACGTCAAGCCATCAAAGATTCAACAGGCATGTTTTTGTTTGGTTGTTTACATTATAAGCTTCACCTTTGGCGTGCGCGCGCACGTGCACACACATATTAACATATGATATGTATAATTAGTTGTTCTATGATTAGCTTTATGAAAGTTTTCTTGTGGTTTAATTTGTCTTAATAAAAGTTAGGGGGTAAGTAGCTTCATACCCTATGTTTTGTTGAACGTGCATACTACTTTCCTGTGGTACTGTTACGGTGTATTCCTCTTTATTAGGTTCATTTTCTATCACTCACAAATATTTAGCACACTTACTGCACACACCATGCACGTCCATAATTGGGTCATCCTCATGAAATCAGTTATGCACAGGGTCTCAAGAAGCAGTTCTGATTCTGACTATAAGAGATGGGGAGACAGGCCCTTGAGGAGTAGTTTTGAAATTGACTACCATGATTGGCAAGCCAGGTCAAAGAGAAGTCGCAGTTGGAGAGGTATTTTTGCATGAAACGTGTAATTATCTGAAGCTTTTTCTTTCCTTAATCCATGGCAAAATTAAAGGCAAGATAAAGGATTTATAAAGACTGCTTAGCAAAAAAAAAAAAAAAGAATTTATAACCCTAAAGACTATTATAAAAGTTGATTTTTTCCAAAGCGCTGAAATTTAAATATTTTCACCAAGCTAGGAAATATGCAATAATGAAAAACTATTCTATGTCAAGCATTTCTCTTTTTTTTTTTTTTTGTTAAAGAAAAACAAGAGCGCCCTAGGATTATGTTGTTATCTACATCTTTGTTGACTTATATGGTTTAATATATATTCATTTGCTACTAATTTAATAAGATTTATGCCTTTGTTACTCATCAAATTATGAGTTTGATCATTCTTTGAAGCTATTACAAGGTTTATGTATTAACGTTTACCATATCAAAAGTAGATGCCTTATACTTTGAGATTGTGCACTATACTTAATTAGCCAAAAAAAAAAAAAAAATTGTGAACTATACTTGCATGATTAAAGCCTAGGCTTTTTGAACAAAAAAAAAGAGCCTAGGGTTAGGAAATAAAACTTTTTTGTTTCCTGATATGGGAATCTAGTTGGTGGAACATGACTACCAACTAATAAACTCTTGGGTATAAGAGACCGTCCTAATATGCAGATAAGAAGTTTCGAACCTAGATGTACTGGATTCTACCTCTCCTTGTTACTACTAGACTACCCTTTGGGGGCTAGGAAATAAAACTTTGTCAAGAATGATAGGGTTAGTCATGAAATTAAGTCCCTATTGCGCTCAAGAAGAAAAAAGAATAAAGATTTACATATTCGATAGAAAAAACGAATAAAATGTACGTATTTGATAAATTCATTTTAACCTAAACTTAATTATTTCGATATTTACTTCATTTCTTGTGTTGAGAAAATGCAGATGAGACTCGCCCGCAAATTAACCCTTTTTCCAGTGGGGCTCAATACTCATACTTACAGCCTAGAGTTCCTTTCTCTGTGGGCTTAACAAGGAAACTGCAAAACCCTTGTGGAGATAATCACAGTGATCATACTACTTCCACTAGAAATTTGAGCTCGTGGAGGAGTAAGAACATAATTACTAATAATGCTTTCGATTGTCGTCAATCATTGCAAGTTGAAGAACACACAGGCTCGAAAACTGCAATGCCTCAAAGCCATCCTAGTTTGTCGAGGTCATTGAGCATCAGAGATGGAGGCATATTATACAATAATGTTGATTCAAATTCCATCTCAAATATTGGAAGTTCAAGAAATGTTAATAATGGAGGTGATATGATTAATAGTGTAACTGCTAAGATATCAAGTGGTGTTAATGGTGATGAATCCCAAGAGAAGGCAGGCGATGCAAAGGGAAAAGCCAAGGCAGATGATGTGAAGGGAAATGGAGGAGAAGGACACGATGTGGTGTCTGGTGATGAAAAAAATCTGCATGCTCAAGAAGATGATGATTTCAACTTTATGGATGCGTCCGAGCATTTTCGGGTGACAAAAGACCGATTTGGATTTGATGTATGATGAGAAATTCTTCAATCAATTCCGACTAATATCTGTCTCTCACAAATTAGTGAGACCCATACGTACAAGTCTCACTAATTATGTGAAAGATTGATCAATGAATTCGCACTGATACAAGAATTTTTCATGTCTGATATTCTTGTGTTCTTTTTTCTCATGACTCTTAAGTACTTTCTTTTTTATTTTTCTTCTTTGTGTGTGTGTGGGCGATGGGGTGGGGGTGATGCAACAATATTTTATGTGGTCTTTAAGAAACTGTTTTAGATAATTACCTAAATTTATCAGGCATTGTGTTGTTGCTATAGACATTTGTTTTTATATATCAAAAGTAGTTCATTTTGGTGTTGACCAAATTTAATTTATCTTGAAGAATATTAATTTGTGCAAATAATTGATATCGTGTTTAAGTCGCAATGCGTTCATATAAATGCAAAATGAGAATAGTAAAAACTAATAGTTTAGCATGTCTAAAATATCTTGGTGTGGAATTTCAGTCATGATTGCAAAAAGCTAGATTGTTCAAGTCTAAATTAAGGTAAGGGTTCACATTTATCTGAATCCTCAAGCAAGGCAATAGTTAGCGTGATAGTTAAGGGTAGATCTAGAATTTATATTCAATATGGGAATAAAATTACAAAATATAATATGTATATCTAAATAATTTTTTTAAGGGAGCTAAATTTATTCTTCAGGTATAAATATCTTAAAAATACATAAATTTTTAAAAATAATTTAGATTGAGTGGAGGTTGCAAGTAACAATGTGTTCGCCACCCATGACTAGTTCTTTTTGAACATTTTCTTTTCTAGACTGAACATAAGTACTTCAAATTAAGGATGAATTTTACAAACAGACATTAAAAATCAAGTTCACACACAAGTTGCTAGAAATAGAACTCTAAAGAAAGGTCTATTTGGACAAAAAGAAATTAAACGATGTCTATATATATTACCTTCTCCTACCGTTAGAAATTCAACTAATAAAATAGTTTAACATTGACGTTCAGATTTATTAAATCTATTAAATGTCATTGGGACTCTGAGAAAATTTGAAAATTCGTAAGGAACTCTGGAATTTGCAGTAAATACACGGGAAAAAATGACATGAATTTGAGCAAATGACTTGCAAATTCTCCCACTGTTTAGTGCCTAATCGGAAGCTAAAATATATGTTTTTAAATAGTGGATATTATATTTTTATTCTATTTTATTTTATCTGTTTATATTTTGGTAGTGCTACACTACCCCTTTTTAGCACATATCAAAAATTAAATAGTCTTAATTGGAATTGTTGAAAAAAATACAAATAAAGATGCTTATTTGCCTGAAGATAAATGATATGATGGAACTGTAGAAATAATAAATAATATAACAAACCCCTCTCTAACAGCTTGAGCTTTTAGATGAGGTGATCACTTATCAGGAACAACTTTGAATCCCGTCACAACATTGCTTTTCTAAAGACATTCTTTTCCTCCGGCTCATCATAAAGTTTGCACTGGGTTAAAGCAAATCTGCCTTCAAGAAAAATTTAAGCTAGTTTTAAAGATCCTCTATTTGTGTTTGCATAAACGAAAATATAGCAGAATACCTTTTTTTTTTTCACTTAATGAGAAAATGCTAAGGTTTTGGTATTTATTTATGCAGAATAACAATATACCAGAATATTTTATTTTGAAATATGTAGAAAATAATTAAGTAAAAGTTTTCGATCCGGGGAAAAATCGAAAAAGACTTAGATCCAGGACCCATTTATAGGCATGGGGCACTTCTTCATAATAGATGCATCTCTTATAAAATACCGATGAAAAGAGACCTATCCAAATAAACAAACATGTCCTAGAACTAAACAACGTGACTTTTGAAAATGAAAATGAAAATGAAACTAACTTCTATTATGTTGTCTTTTGAAAAATCCGACAGGAATTGGCTTCTGACCATTTTGCTAAAAACAACTACTTTATTAGAAGCAGAAAAAAAAACTAGTTTATTACATGCACGCAGCTGATGATCAGCTGACATTGGAGTACAGATTATCAGCACAATTAAGAAAATAAGATTAGTTTAACCTTAAAATTGATGTCTTACTCAATGTTTATTCGTATGCGTATAATGTCCAATGTGTATATATACTGTCTTATGTCTCATTTGTCCAATTTGAGAGAGATAGAGACAACAGTCATTAGGTTCTAACGTCTGACCTATAAGAGTAATACAAGTTCTTGAAACACTTTTAAAAAATCTATTTATTTGCATCTTAATAAATAAAATAAAATAAAAAGGAAAACAAAATCCTTGCATCTCTTTATCTTCAAAAATAATTTTTTTGTTGTGATATAAGAAGATTCTTGTGTATTAATTCCCATAGAACGTAAAATTTCGATTTGTTCACTTTATGATATATACCTCAACTCACACATTCTGATTTTTCTAATTAATTTTACTTACGTATACTTTAATATTAACCACATCCGTTGCACACACACTGCACTCAGGTTTGAATCCTCTCATCTACTAATTTTAAGCGATTAATAATGAGATTTGGTCTTTCACAGGCACTCAGGAAGTGGTTTGGAATCTCACCATATGAGATGAAAAGCCAGGCCCTCAACAAGTAGGAAGGCATTTCCTTTCTTTTTATTATTATTATTTTTTTTTTGGTCGAGAAAAGTAATATTTTTGCCCAAAAAATTAAATATCCCATAAAGAAAAATAAAGGATGATTTTCCCCTAGTAGCTAAAGAAAAGGTCGAAAATTTTCCCCAAATATATCTCCCGTCAAGAGAAAAAGCCATTTTATCATTTTTATTTTCTAATTTTCCAATTAGATAAATGAGAGCCTTAGGATTATATTTTCCAATTTTATTTATTATAACATATCTTGTTACACATCAAAATATGATCAGTTTTAGCTTGTCAGTGAATAATACTTTAAAGCAATTAGTCGACTTTAGTGTTGAATTTAAATATAAAAAAATTAAAATTAAAAATTAGATGCATTATATGATGATATCGTGCTACAACTTGCAACTTTTCGAATTTAAAATCAATGATTATTTAATAAATATCGGTCTTGATGAAGATAAATAACCTGAATAAAGGGAAATATCCATGTGAATATTATAAGTAATTACCATATTGGCAGAACCAGAATGTACAATAGAGCTCCAAATTTTCAACATTACAACAAACGTGCTAAGAAATCTGTACTTGTTTCACCCTTGTCCTTACAATTTTTACCTTCATTTGGTTTCCACGTCCTTCAAATTTCTCATGCAGCACGAAACAGGCGTCCGATTTATGTCGTGAGCCAAACTTCGCGAAGGAGTTCATACCGAGCATTGGCTCCTACATAGCCGCATCCATCCTTGTCTTTCTCCTTGCCACTACCATTTGGCATAATAGGATCAGCAGATGGCAGTTTGTCGACAATTGATGACAAAGGAGAATCTAGTTCTTCCAGTTCTTCATCGCTAGTGTATCCTTTCTTCTGAATAGCAGATGCACTCCTTGCCAACTGATGATTTCCACCAGCCTCTGCAACTTTTTCTGCTACATTGGCAGAGGAAGGAGGTGCGTACGTGACAGGAGCAGCAACGTAAGGAAAGCTGTTGCTAACTGAGGCTCCTGAGAATCTGCGTTCTATGATGCACTGAAAATCCCGGAACAAGGGCATCAGTAGTTCTTCATTTTCTTACAATATAGTAATGTAGTCAATTCCACGATTACAGGCGTGCATGATGCTATATATTGATACTTGAAACTTTATGAATTTTAACATTCTTTCCACTCTATCAAAAGATGCACTTTTTCAAATTCATTTTTCTAATTATTGTCAGAAAGGTCAAGGTTGTACCTCAGCATTTAGAGCCTCTAAGACTGCACCTGGAACAGGATCTGGGCAGAACTCATCTGGACTGAAGTTGCAAAGTATCCGCTTTACTAATGACAGACCGATTGATGGACACACCTGCAGAAACACAAAGCATGATTAGTTAAAACAGGAAGTGACAGGATGGCCTTTTGTCCTGAATGTCGTCAACAGATGAACAAAACAAGATTAGAATTACACCTCCATTCTGATGGCACGGTCCATAACCATATCTTTAGGGAGCATTAATAGATCACTTAATTCATTAAGAAGATGGAAACATTTCGGTTCATCCCCTCCTTGCTTGTCATCCGCACTGCTGCTCTGACCACTTCTCTCAGAATCATTGGCCTCCATGCCAAACAAATCATTTAGGCATCTTGACCAGTTTCCAACCTGCAAAGGAGAGGTCTTATTAGCATCATGGTGCATTTGTAAATGAAGAGATCAAATTCAGGGGATTATATAATGTCCGAGACAGTCAGAAGTTGTGTGCATTTCCAACGACAAGGTGATCTGGAGATACTCACACACACACATCACTAAGGAATCTGGTGTGGAAATTACACTAAGCACTGCATCTATGGCACCTAAGGTTGGCATATTTTAAAATAAGCACAGATGAAATTGAATTCTATTAGTTTAAATATGAAACTCACTGAATTTTTTAGTTGTGCACCGGAACCAAAACTCAAGTCTCCAGCTGGAATGGGCAACACTCTGCAGTCAACAATAGGATCAGATACAGGATCAGTTGGGATCTCATGGGCTGACTCGCGGAGAATAGCATTGAACATAGCCACATCCAGTCTTCCAACACATTGTTCCATCACCTAAATCACACCCAATGTCTAATTAAACACAATATCTACTGAAATAGTCAGAGAAGGCTAATTAGTAATCACTTCATGTCCACATGCTACAAATCACTACAACAATCAGGGACACACATGCTTTTACACTCCAATTTTTTTAAAGAAACCAAAGTAATAAAATAGAGGGCACCCAGGGAGGGTGGTGGGAAGGGCTGGGCAAACTTGAAAGAAACAGTATCATTCATTACACACCTGCCTTGCCAAAACAGGCAAGCAGCCACATTCATGCCCTCCAGCTCGAACCGGACAGAGTCTTTTAAAAGCATCCTGGAAGGCATTCTTCCATAGGTCGATGGAAAAGCTACCTTGCTGTTGGTCACCCAAGGCAGGACCTAATAACCTTCCAAAAGCTTTGTTGCTTGTGGCATCATCACTAGGAGATTGCATATTAGGAGCTAAGGTCTGAATACACAGGACGTCAGTCAGTAATTCAGAGAAAAAACACAACAGTTATTTCCAGCTAAAAGTCATTCATTATGCAGAAATCCCGATAAGCTATATGCACATCTTGAAGGATATCAGAGATTAGGAAAGGCCTCTTGTTTAGAAGCAAAAGACTAGCAATCACATCGATGAACATGATGATCGATGAAATATGCAGATATGGAAAAGACTATATTTCATGTCATCCAAAGAGCAGAGTGAAAATTAATCACCTGCCACCATATTGACTCAACTATACGAGAAAAAATCCACGCCTCGACTCTCTCTAAAGCAGCTGTGAAGGTTCTTGTTTCTTCCCAGTCATCAATGAACTGCATTAAGCCTTGCTGAATTGCTTGTTTACCACCCGAATTACTTTTCCACTTAAGTGATGAAGACTTCGGGTCATTTCTTTTTGCTCCTCCATTTGATTCAAGGATTTTCGTAAGAGAACTTGACTGACATGAACTTCCAAATGCCTGGGAGATAATTTCCCTCAGAACAACAGTGTTCGACAACCAGAAAGTTAACCTTCGCACAAAAAGAGGGACTAATTGTCAGTCTACTATAAACAGCCATGTCAACATTAGCGATTGCCGATTAATTAGATCAATTTATTATCAGTCTATTACGTTACCTAGCAACATCATTACCACATGATCTGGCAATCAAAACAAGTCCTGATACTGTATTTCTAGCCACTGTAGCTCTCTTGTCTTGAGACCAATATTTGCAAGCATGAAGATAAAGTCGAGAAAGGCGCCTAGCAGGTGTGTGTACTTTATGTGCAGAACTACCATGCTCAGGCACCACAGAATAGAGTGCAATTTCAAGAGCAGCAACTTCTCTCAATTCCTCTTCAAGTTTTCCAATCATGATTTCCATTTCTTCAATTTTTTGATTCGAAGCTTCCTCATCATCATGCTCACCATTCTTCTTTGGATGTAGTGTTTCATCATCACTTTCTATGCTATGAGCATTACTTGAAGCCTCATCCAGGACATCCACATCTTTTACCTCTTCAAGAGGTATGTCATCAACTCCTTCCGAAGATTCTGATGAAGGTTTTGGATGGACTTTCATATTTTTTGGGTTGTCATTTGCATTTGTTGCTATTCCATTCGAAAGCCCTTTGGTTGGCTTTTTGATTTGTTTTGGAGAGCTTTTTGGTGATTTCGTCTGTACATTATTTGTCCTCCGATCAGATTTCACTCTCGGTGTATGAGAGTTGCTTTTGGAGACATCATTTTTCGCAAGACTTTTAGCAAGCTCTGGAGCTCTTTCCACCTTTACATCGTCTGCGGTTTGAAAATCCCCTTGAGATGACTCCGAGTCGTTAGTTGTCTCGTGATCAGATTCTTCTTCCATTCCCTCTTTAGGATCATTCTCAAGATCTGTAGTATGATCATCTACTTTCTCCCCGCTCTCGTTGTCAACCATTTTAGGCAATTGGGAATTCTTAGACGCTTCCTCAGACCTGTAGACATCATCCAAGTAATGTATATCCATATTTTCATAAACTTCAGAGGACTCTGCGCCCATATTTGAGTGACTTACTAATTTACAGGAGTCTGGTCTAGCAGATGAAGATTTGAGATCAGATTCTTTAACTCTCAAAGTTTTGCCACCATTCTTATCTTGCAATTTACTATCCTTTTTTCCAGATTTTGCAGAGCGTGTTGTTTGATTATTGTTTGAACCCCTCTTCTTGTCAGTCTCCTTCATGCTCAATTTAGTACCTTTATATCTGCATCTAAGAAGAGATCTAGTGAGCAGGAAAAGTAACAATTAACAGCCACCAAAATTTACAATTGCATCACCCAAGCTTCGGGTGAAATAGTCGGATAACGACTTGTTATATTAAAGATTCTAAGTTCAAAGCACGGCTTTGACCTCCATTGTATCAAAAAAGAAAAATCACAATTGCATCCGCTGAGCTACTTAATATCAGAATACAACCACTTCAAACATGAACTCATACTTCCACTACTTATGTACTCATATATCAAAAGAGTTCTAAATGCTGCTAGACAAACAGAATAGAATAAATAAATAAATTTAAATAAAATTTTGTCCCTCCTTTTTGCCATTTTCATTGGCTTTCAAGTATGCCCGGTGGTTCGAGAATTGAAGGTCGTGCTTTGCACAATGGTCAAAGGGTCAGTTATTAAGGGAAGCTTCAACAGCTCCCCCAAATGGCCAAAACCATCAAATTTGGAGGACTGTTGGTGCTATATAGCTCCAACAGTTCTCCCAAATGATTTCCCATATTTTAGGGGATAAATGATTTGACATTTGGATCACTCATTGTTAGGGGATCAAATTCCTTCCCCATCCCAATCCCACCCCATAGTTTTTAATATTATTTTTTAAAATAAAGATAGATATTATAGTAAAATAGAAGTAGAGATTTTCTAAATAAATGAGCTGTTGGAGTAAAATTAAAATAGGGGTTCTATAAAATAAGAAATTAGTTAAAAATAAGAAAATTGTTAGAGTAAAACTGAAATATGGGATCTGTAAGAATAGAGTAAATGCTACTAAATGTAAATAATAAAAAAAAATATATATATATATATATATATATATAAGACAACTGTTGGAGTTGGCTTAAGTACTTAGTTTCAGTTTCAAGTCTCGAAAACATTAAAATTACGTATATCTATCTACTAGGCGAAGACTTGTCCACTAAGTACGAACGTTTATATAGCTTCAAACAGGCTTAATGTGCCACAAAGAACGAAGATGAAACACAAGACAGAGTTAAGATCACAAATCAACACAAATCAGAAATGAATTCTGCAAAGAACTACACCAAATGCATGAACATGTATCATGGGGAAACTTTTCATTTGTCAGTTTCTCACCTATTAATTAAAGTTACACGTGTGGATCTCACTAATAACAGAAAATATCGATTCAAGAATTTTTGGTTTGCACGTAGTTTCCAAATGCAGCAATTTACATGTCTTGTGATAGAAAGTAGTGTAAAAAGATCTGAATGTGCAACTAAACTTACTGAAAGCGAAGCAAAGCAAAGCTTTTCTCTCTGCAGAAGAGAAAAAGAAGCTCCAAATGTCAGACCACCTCCTGTCTTCGAACTATGTGTGTTCCTCTCCTTATGACGGTGTGTACAGTGAAGTTAATATGTATCTATAGAAATGGTTCTGCAAAACAAAAGGTGTCTGAAAAGATAGATATATATTGAGTATGTATGTATATGTAGTTCAGGGTCAGCAGAAAAAATTGCGGTGTGTGAACGTGGTGTGGAAGTTATAGTGAGTGCCTAAGAAGTCACTTATTGCAGCATGATGACAAGATTCTGAGTTACAATTTACAAACCAGATCTAATAATGATAGATTATTAAATATATTATTATTAAATTTTGTCTATAACATTATAGAAATTATTTCTATGATAATAGCCTCATAGTTCTATCATATACAACAACAAGGTTTTCAAGATTTTCAAAATTTTTCCGACCCAAAAATGAAAATCTCCAAAATATTTTTCACAAAAATAAAAGATCTCCAATTTTTATAAGTTGGAGATCTCTAACAAAAATTAAAAGTTATTTGTTTTTTTTCGTTTTCATTATTAAGGCTCTGTTTATTTGTCGTAAAATAATTTACTTGAAGAAAATATTTTTTATAAAAATAAAATATTTTTTGGACTCCGTTTGTTTGTCATAAAATAATTTGTTGGAAGAAAATATTTTTTGGTGTTTAGATCTAAATTGAGTCTAGTAAAATATTTTTTTCTCTCAAAATATATGAAAATATTTTTTTTAATTTTGTATTAGTCGTAATTATTGATCGAAAAATATTTTCTAGTTAATTAATTTTTTAGTGTTATCAAACACAATAAAATTAAACAAAAAGAGTCATAATTACTAATTAAAAAATATTTTTCGATGTTATTAAATATTAAAAAATTATAAAAATATTTTTAAAAAAATATTTTACGGCAAACAAACGGAGGTTAACAGACGGTGTCGGTGGAGGGATAGTTACGGGTTAAGCTGAAAGGTTTTTTAATTTACAGTTGGACAAGACAGCTTCTTGTATAGTGTACACCAATGAAATGCTTGATTGCGACGTGTAATTGAAGGTACACGTAACGATGCATAAATTGACATGATTAATTAATAGATTCTTTCACGTGTTAGAAAGACAAATCTGAAAATGATAATTGTTAATTATATATTATTATTATCTTTTTTATCTCATTTTTCATACATATTGCTATCTTTTTTAAGTAATAATAGTATGGGAATTATAGACATTCGTTTAAAACGGCTGCAATTTTTTTTTAAAAAAAATATCATTTCAATAACTTGTAAATTGGTTACGTGAATATTATGTCCCTTTGTCTTGTGGTCAAAATTTGTGTAATGCGAAGGATTTTATCACTCACATTCTATTGCAACTTTTCTTTTATTATGGAATTTTTTTAAAAAAAAGTTTTTTAAACTCAAATCAAATAATATTAAACTTTGAAATACTAACTCGTGCAGAGAAAATCAAACACTAGACCTATCAAATTGACCTTTAACAACTTAGGTTCGCGAGTGAATCGTGCTTAAGATGTAAACAAGATCCAACGTATCAAATATTTTATTATTAGATTAACCCCTAAAGTTAACAAATTAGAACTTTGTAGTGGATAAATGCACCGATATTTTCTTCCAAAAGTCGACGGAAGTCTGAGAATGATACACAAAAATGGACTAATTGGTTGGGAATTCAATTATTCAAAATTTTTCAATCCTAACATTTTTTTGGATGACGTAGTAATTCAGTTGGTAAAGTCCAATTATCAAATTATCTAACAAAATTTGACCACCAACTGGTTACTGGTAGACCCTAGGTGCAGCGGTGCTCCGCACACATGTAGTAGATCAATCAAAAGATGGGATTTCAAAACAATAAAAAATGTTAAATTCATGACATCGCAGAAATGATTTCAATCTCACTTTATATTTATTTGTATTCAACGAGAATCAAGGCTCCGTTTGTTTGCCGTAAAATACTTTTTCGGATTTTTCAATGTTTGGTAACACCAAAAAATTAGTCAACTGAAAAATATTTTTCAATCAACAATTGCGACTGCTTTTGCTTAATTTTTCAGTCAACAATTATGACTAGTACAAAATTCTGAAAAATGTTTTCATTTCTTTTGGAAGAAAAAAAATATTTTACGGAACTCACTATACATTTAAATACTATAAAATATTTTTCAGTATTATATTTTCAAGAAAATATTTTCCCCTAACAAGTTATTTTACGGCAAACAAATAGAGTCAAAGAAAATATTTTATTTTTCAAAAAAATATTTTCCACTGAAAATATTTTTCATAAGCAAGTTATTTTATGACAAACAAACGGAGCCTAACATAGTGTTTGGATTGCACAAAGGAATGGAAAGGAAAGTAGAGTGGAGGAAAAAAAATAAAGGAAAGGAAAGGAAATGAAATGAATTACCTTGTTTGGAATGCAAAAAAATAATAATGGAAAGGAAATGAAATGATTTTATCATCTTTTGTTTGGATTGGAGAAGGAAATGAAAGGAAAGGAAATGAATATTTTTAAATGTAAAATTACTTAAATACCCTTTTTTATTTTTATAATCATAAGATATGTAGGGATAAACAAGACTTTTTATGTTCAAACCTTTCATTTTCCTTCCAAACACCCCAAATTAGAAGGATTGTAAAATCCATCCAATTAAAGGAAATGGAAGGATTTTAAAATCCCTCTATTTCTTTTAATTGGTTTTAAATTGCAATTCAAACAAGGTAAAAGATTTATTATTCCCTCTCCATTCTTTCCTTTCCTTTAAAATTGTGAATCCAAACAAGCTATAAGTGAAAGCGGTTGGTCATGACACAAAGCACACAGACAAAACAAGAGAATGGAGATGGAGTTGGAACAAATGAGCATGCATGGTGATGAGTTGGTCCATTGCTTACTGGATACCACTTCAGAGTACAAAATGTGACATGACAAAACACATTAATGAAACAGTGGAATAATAGTCAAATGAATCAGCGTCACCAGTCTATTTTCCACACATGAAAAAACCCGGTGAGGCTCACCGACAACGACTTCAAACTTTAATGGAGGCAGCAGTGATGGCAACCTCCATTGTTGTCTTCACGTGAGCACAAGACTTTGCTTTTTCTCCAATCGGCTTTTGCTCCAGTAAAAGGCCAACATAAGTAGCGCCACCCTGTAAATCCAACTTGAAATTTTTAATCGTAATATATTATTATTCGATCATCACACTCAACTCTATAAATTATTTTTCATCTCAAAGTGTGAGGCAAGCAAGCTTTTTCTAGAATTCTTGCGATGATTTATGCAATTGCCACTGTTTATGCATAATTCAATTTCAGGTAATTAAAGCTGGATTGCTAGATGTAATTCTTCACTATGAATTCTCTAGGAGATTGAACTTGCTTTTGATAAGTTAAGAGGTTAGTTTTGGGTTTGAAATAGACAAAAAACTATTCTTTTAGAGGCTAATTCTAGTAGTTCCGTATCTAACTTACTCGAATCATATATCTTTTTCGAGCGAAATCATGCTATTTCACTATTTCTCTTTTTCTTTTCCGATCAATCTGGAGCCCCCGTGGTATGGACCTTTTGGGCTAAGGGTTTTATTTGTATGAACTTATATATAATAATGTATTTAAGTTTGTCAAGTAGGTTTTGGTAGCCAACTCTATTTGCTAACCTCTTGTACCAATTTTCGATATAGTGAATTTGCTCCTCCTCTGCCCGTGATTTTTTCCGTCAAGGGTTTTTCACGTAAAATTTGCGTGTCTCTTATTTTTCTTTTCGTTTTCTGTTGCTATTGTTTGTCGTCTTTGATAACACTTTATTATGGTATTAGAGGTTGGCCGCTCAACTACTCTGTGGTATTAACGAGTAGACAAAAGCACGCCATGAAATTTTTGTGGACCAAGCAAACAATATCCAATAAGCTATTTTTTGGAATGTATTTTGGCCGTATATACACAGAATGATATAATGAAGTTCGTCCAAATCGCTCTATGGGACCTATACACCAACAATATGTCCCAAGTTTGCTATGCTACCAAAAGAAAATGGCATGGTTAGCATCATCTTGAGCCTTTAAAGCCTAAGATATTATGTAAGGGCCAGTCTTTTTGTTTTTCTATACAATAAAAATTAAATTTGTGGTTCGAATTTAAATCATTTAATTATAATAAGTCATTACTTAATTATTTTTTTCAATTATTAAATGTTATTCTTTTTTATTTTGTAATGATATATGTGAAACGGTTTTTAGAAGCACTTTGAATTCATATTAAAATTACAACATCAAAATACATGACTGCATTCCGAGAAAGTGTGATTTGAGTTATCAATTGGTTTAGATGTATAGTGGGGCTCCATTTAAGAACGTAGAGTACAGCAAGGTCATGTTTTGGCAAACTCAAAATTTGATTAATGATTATTATATAGTGGGTACCACTAAGGTCATCTTTAGTTAAGCACACCAGTACCATTATGTTGGCTTGATTAATTTAAGTGCTTTTAAATTAATGGAAAAGATCTTGTAATTGTGAATGTCATTAATGATTACAATATCTTGAACTGCATTCCAACGACTGCATACTATAGCAACACACAAAAGCAGCAATAATTACCGAATGATGACAGCAATAACAAAAACTGTAACAATCAATTTTACTTCTTATGTGCGAATTGACCACATTTTCATAGTGGAAATGCAACCGGACCAAAACGGTTCACACAGTATTAATAGGTTCTACAAAATTGGTTGTCAGACCCAAATATTTCTTTTTCATTTGTTCAAAAGATTAGATACTATATTATAGATCCTGATTTATACTGGTTTTGAAACCCTAATTTATAATGATTTTGAGTCTCTTCTTAATTCGAGTTTTCATATATTCTCTTTGTTTAAGCGATTTTTAAAGATTTGTTCAAAATACAAAACTCTTGTCACGTACAGAATTTGAAAAATCATCAAATCCACTTTAAAATATAT
Organism: Ehretia macrophylla; assembly: GCA_037974665.1. Classification (NCBI taxonomy): domain Eukaryota; kingdom Viridiplantae; phylum Streptophyta; class Magnoliopsida; order Boraginales; family Ehretiaceae; genus Ehretia; species Ehretia macrophylla. The sequence goes on from CM075779.1 coordinate 3,116,314, forward strand.
TTTACACAATCTTAACTTGCGTTTTATACAATAAGCTATTTTTTCAACTAGAATTTATTTTACATAATTTTACCCAACGTTTTATATAATAAACTGCATCTACGACTCGAATTTGACTGATCGGATATGTCTCTTCTTGTAATTTACAGCCTCCATATGTTATAAAGGGAACCTTTAACAAAAGTTGACACTTTAGTCTAAATCTATTAAAGCATCCAAGGGGAATGTTATTGTTTTTCTCCAAAATGTAGCCAAAGTGTAAAATTGGCTTGTATATATAATTTATAAGATTTCTACTTTAAACCAAGAGAAAAGCAAAAACGAAAAGTGAAAGTTTGGACATGAAAGTAATTAAAGAAGAGATTTACTTGTCTAAAAGCATGACATAATTAGTATACTAATTTGGAGAATCTAAAGAATTCTATAATTGTAATCTTTTCATGAAAACGTGCAAAAGCTTTGATACTGAAAAATAAAGTGAAACTTTTACTTGCGGGAGCTTAAAAACGTTCAAAATACACTTGTGAGATCCACAAGTGTAAATCGTTAATACTGTAATTAATTAAAGGATTTTTATCATATTTGAAAGTGTTATATTTAAATATTTTAACTTTGTAAATTGTAATTGTTTGTTCTTTTATCCTTTTCTATTAAAAAAATAATGGTAAGATCGGGTAAAAGTTGCGTGATACAAGAAGAAAAAAAAAAAAAAAGCACCGCACTCACGATTTGCACTCGTCCCATAACATTACGGAATTGATTGATCTCAAATGCAAAGCACTGGAAATGTTGGTATATATTTTAGGTATATACTTACCACAAAACAAAAGAAAGAGGAGAAAATAAAGAATCGATGCCCTTCTCGACAAGACCATATTTATAACCAACTACTATATTTTTCACAAAAAATTGAACAAATTCTTATATATGGTCCATTTGGTGCAACCTTTTCTTTAAATATTCCACTACAATGGCAATATGTTCACGTGACAACCATGAAAGAGTGTTCTATCAAACATTGCGTGTTTTTGTTTTCTAATTTTATGCATTTTGGAGAGATGACTTTATTGTGGGTTGCTTCAAGTTATCGTGAAGGTAAAAAAAGCACCCTAAACTACACTTGATTGATAAACAACATTCATGTCGTCATGAATAAACGTGACAAAAAACCGGTTATTCAATAATATCTCTTAATTTTATACTTTTTTTTTGTCTTTCTCTTGAAGAAAACTCAATTGTCTTGGGAGATTATCGATTGACAAATTAATCAACACAACAATTCATCAATCAAGATATCTCTAATTCTCCCTTTGAACATTGATGTCTACGGAAATGGATCCTAACATTACAAGAGAGATTCAAGGGTGATAAATTAGAGATAGAGTGAAAGTGAATTATTTGATACCGACAATCAATCAATGATCCAGATAATTTTGTGATCACTACATCAAATGACCATCACCTTTAGTTCCTCTCGTAATGTTATCCGGCATCCGTTTTCAATGAATAATGTCCTCTAAGTATGTACGCTAGTGTTGATGATCTCAATCCACGAGCTCCTAAGACGAAGCAATGCCTTCACTTTCATTCTGATGCTAACCATGTTGAGCATATTAACCACCCACAATAGCATTCCAGCTTCATATTTGAAGAACTCCAAAATAACCATGTTCATGGTAGGCTCAACTCCTGCCATTAGAGAAAAGATGTTTAAGGACAAGAAATGAGATAAACATTGAATGTAATATGAACACATGGTTGTTACCATCTTTAGATATTCGGGTTACGAGTGATATAAATTGAAACTTCTGAAAGTCTCTGGTAATTACCTTTCACAGTTATTGTAATAGCATTTAACTTGATTGGTTAAATAGAGAGGAAGCAGATGTAATTTCAGATTCCAATTGAATTCTCTACTACAATGATAAACTAGACCTGAAAAAATGCATATGGCGATGATGATGTCCTACAATCGTTCACTGTAGAGTAATAGTTCGAGTAAGTCTTAAATGAACCCCTCAAAAGCTTGTGTTTTTTCCAAATGGAACCTGGATACCTCATTTTTCAGTCCAACCAAGCCAACTCATATGGCGATGATGATGCCCTACAATCATTCTCTTCTCTGGATCTGAAAGTGCTTGGACGTTTCCTTTTCATGATCCAGTGCTGGCTCAACATCTCTAAGCCAATAAATGAATGAGTCTCAACAAACACTGATCCGAGAATGCTTTTATATTCTGAAGCAAGAGCAGGTTCCTTAAAAGGAAATTCGCGAGCACTTATCAATCTTTCCCATTCATCTCAGCAAATCATCATGCTTCAATTTCTATAAGATTAGATGTGAAATCATGCTGCCGGTGCCTATAATTTTCTATAGCAATTACACATTACACCATTTTGACGTGGATGTTTCAAGACTCAGTTACACCATCATCTCTTCTCTTTCAGACAACCCTTACAACTTACCAATAGTCCCCACAGGAGCATATCCCATTCACAATATGATGAAATCGAGCTTTATCCCTCAGAGAAACCTCTCTTTCATAGACCAGGGAGAGAAACTTGGCAAAGTTGTGGCAATCTACACAAATTCGCAGGTTCTTCATTATACGAATAGGCTTTCCTTCAGATGTACCCAGTAGTCCAAAGGCTAATGCTAGTTTTTCACTGTGTCCTAGCAGCATCTTCTCCTTCTGCTCCTCATCCACATCATATAGAACACAACTAAGGTCAGGTACATAACCAGCCTCTTTGAACCTGGCTGCTAACTCTCTTACCTTCTTAAATACCTCTTGCTTTCTTGGATGGGATCGGTCACTTGCATAAAAGGTGTGTAGAGTTTGATCGAGCTCAATCCAACTCTTTCCTGGCTCTTTTTTCATGGCCTTTTCCTTCATTAACTCCCTTAATTTTCTTACATCTTCCCACCTTCCTGCAGAAGCATATAAATTAGCTAAAATCACATAATTTCCTGCATTTTCTGGCTCAATTTCCAGAAGCCGATGACCTACAATGTTCCCAATGTCGAGATTCAAGTGAGCCCTACAAGCACCTAAAAGTGAACCCCAGATAGCAGCAGTTGGCTCAAAAGGCATCCTTTCAACAAATTGGTAAGCTCTTTCTACTTGGCCTGTCCGACCAAGCAAATCAACAACACAGCCATAATGTTCAATCCCAAGATGGAGCCCATCTTCTCCAGAAACCATCTCATCAAAAATTTCAAGACCTTCTTCTTCCATCCCTCTGTGGCTGCAGCCAGATAAAACGGCCAAGAGAGTGATGCTGTCAGGTTCAACTCTATTTTCTTCCCTCATCATCTTATAAAGTTTAACAACTTCTTTTCCCTTCCCATGTTTACTATATCCCCCAAGCATTGCATTCCAGGAGCTGACAGTTCTTTTAGATATTCGATCAAATATTCTTCTCGAGTAAATGAGGTTTCCACATTTAGAATACATGTCAATCAAAGAATTCTCCAGAACCACATAAAAGGGTAGTTCTGATCGAAGGACATGGGCATGTACTTGCCGGCCATGTTCATAAGAAGCAAGCCCGGATAATGCAGTTAAAACGCTGGCATATGTAACATAGTTAGAGCTCATTCCTTCCTTGTGCAACCTACAGAACAGCTCTAGTGCCTCATCGTCAAGCCCCTGTTGAGCATAGCCAGAGATCATAGCAGTACAAGAAACAACATCCCTTTCAGGCAAGCTTTCAAAGATGCCTCTAGCTTCATGGATTCTACCAGCTTTTCCATACATGTCGAGCAGAGAGCTTCCGACATATATGTGGAACTCATAAGGGCTCTTGACTATAAGGGAGTGGATTTGCTTTCCACAATCAAGCTCCTCTGCACCTATGCAAGCAGTAAGCACTGTTGCAAATGTGAACTCATTTGGCTCAGTACCTGCAAAAATGTTTCTTCTTCATTATCATCTACAAGAAACCCGAAGCAGTAAGCACTCATAGTATGTTGTTTTTGTTAGAATAGATCACCTGATCTTAACATCTCTACGAAGAGATTTATAGCTTCAGAAGCATACCCACTTCGAGAATACCCCGAGATCATCGCGGTCCACGACACGACATTCCTCTCAGGCATTTCATCAAACATTTTCCTAGCATCAGCCAAACTCACACACTTCACATACAAAACAATCAATCTTGTTCTCAAGTAAGTTGGGGGAAGATAATGGGCTTTAATCATGTGGGCATGGACCCTTTGGCCTTCTCTATAAGCCCTTTTGTTTACACATTCATTTAACAAAGAATCATAGTCTTTGAACTTCATCTCAAGGCCTTGTTTGGCCATTTCTAATAAGGCTTGGTTTAAGTGACCGTTGGAGCATCGAGTTGTTGAATAAGAATTTGGCGGGAAAGAGGATATGATTTGTCTTTGGAGGGTAAATAATAATGGTTTGTTTAACTGTTTTGGGTAATAAGAGAAAAAGAAATTTATTTTTCTCATCATTTTTTGAGCGAGTGACTTCATTTGGCTATGCACCTAGGTAGTCTTGGAAGTGTCATTAATATAATCGTTGAATTATTTGTTATTTTTCTTATGTCGAAAACATTTTAAAAGAAAAAATAGAAGATAAATGATTTAATATTACAGTTTAAAATATCGGGTTATCTTTTACTGCTATTTATATGGAAAGAACATTCACTTGGTGTAATGATATCTTAGCCTCTATGTCTAGCTTCTTTATATTGCTTGTAAAGTTGAAGAGGAAATTCAACAAAAGAATGTTACTAACATTATTGAAGTTAAGAGGATTATCCCACAATGTTGTTTTATCGTTAGACATTTAATGCAAATAATTTTAAATTTTTATTACTTAAGTTTACCATGTGTATTACATAATCTCTTATATATTTCACACGGCACGATAGACATGAATCAGTTTTAAATAAAAAATTTCTTATATATTCGACATCTAAATCATATATTATGACTCCAACATACTACAATCTACAAGTTCGACATGAAGAAATGGTTTCTCCTTTTCATTTTCTACAAAGTTCTTCACCTGATGTTGAAGAGGAAATTCAACAAAAGAATGTTACTAACATTATTGAAGTTAAGAGGATTATCCCACAATGTTGTTTTATCGTTAGACATTTAATGCAAATAATTTTAAATTTTTATTACTTAAGTTTACCATGTGTATTACATAATCTCTTATATATTTCACACGGCACGATAGACATGAATCAGTTTTAAATAAAAAATTTCTTATATATTCTCTTTTTCATTTTCTACAAAGTTCTTCACCTGATGTTCATTGACAAAAAAAAGATAAAGATAAAAAAAGGAAGGTATTTTGAAATACCTCTTCATATGCTTTGCTACTTCCTTTCTCTACCAAGCCTTGAACCCTCGCCGTTGGTTATCAAACTCTGAAGTTGAACCACCACAGCTCGAGGAAGCTCAGTGACACAAACTGGTAATTCTTTTACTTAACTCATATTGCGCCATGTTATGAAAGATTTTCGTTTTGTCTATATAAGATGAAGTTCGAACCATTTTGTTTCCTAAATTAATTACGTTGAATACTGTCAAATCATACATTTTCATTTTGTCTGGTTGATTATCACAAAAGATTCTAAAGCAACAGATACTTCATCATTAAATAAAATAAAGGGTGAAGTGCATCAAACCTTTTTATATTTTAGCGAAAGTGCACAACACACTCATATAGTTTAAAAACCCCTGAACTAGTCTCTGTGTTTTTTAAAAGTACACAACACCCCCTACAGTTAAAAAATCTATCATATTTAACGGATTTTATAAAATAGACGTAAATACCCTTAATTTTTTTTCATTTCTCTCTTTTGCCATTTTCTCTTTTGTTTAGGCCAAAAAAAAAAAGAATATATATATATAAAAGAAATATATATATATACACACATACATATATACATATATATATACACACACATTAAAAAAAAAAATACACACACATACAACACACAGTGGCAGTAGGAGTGGGGGTGCGGGTGATGGGCTGGGGCTGGGGGTGGGTGACGGGCTGAAGGGTGTGGGGGTGTTCGGGAGGGGGAGGGGGGAGGGGGGAAGGGGGTGGGGGGGTGGGTGACGGGGCTGGGAGGGGGGTGAGGGGGTGGGGGGGGGGGTAGGGTGGCGTGGGAGGGGTTGGGGAAGATGACTTTTTATTATTTTTTTTATTTTTTTTTAAAAAATGGTAATTTGGTCAATTCTTATAATTATTTAATGAATAAATTCGTTAAAAATTTTATAAAAAAAATCTCACTTAACGCGTGTGAAGTATACTCTCCGTTAAATTTAACGAATTTTTTAAAGGTAGGGGGGTGCTGTACACTTTTGGAAAACTACAAGGATTAACTCAGAGGATTTTTAAACTATAGGGGGGTGTTGTACATTTTCGCTAAAGTATAAGGAAGTTTGATGCACTTCGCTCTAAAATAAATTATCCCATATTCAAATTTATGGAATAAAATGACTAGCAGAAAAAAGAAAAGCTTTAAGGCTAGGAAGGTACTGATGAATATTAAGAGTTGATATTTATCCTATTTGTTCTTTTGAAAGGTTAACCTGCAGTTTGAAAAGTGAAAAATAGAGATATTTTAAAATACCTCATTACTCATCTTCTCATCTTCCTCTTCTACCAAGCCTTGATCCCTCGATGCCAATATTACAACCACTTGGTTGAACCATCCGCTCAAGGTAGCCCGGTGCTATGTCGAAACAATACTTTCTTATTTAAACGAGTTCAGATTTAATTTTATAAATTTTAACAGGTATCCGATCCGTTGTCATTTCGTATTCCCAAGTATAGCGAATTTGCTTATCATCAATTATCCATTTCAAGGGCAAAATGGTAATTTAGAGCATTATTCCCCTCTTCCATAAAAAATCAAAAACTGAGTTACAGTCAAGGACTTATTCGGAGATTTTCAAATTTTTTAAGGACTTGTTTGAAACTTTAGCATATTTCTCAGGGACTATAATGGCTTTTTCCCTAAGAAAAAAGTAGAGACAAAGGGCGCGCAATTAAAAAAAAAAGAAAAAAAGAAGAAGCTGACTTTTAGAAAATAATTAAGCATATACACTATGCATCAATCACTCTCATATATGAAGTGTGGATTGAATGATTAATTTAGTATTTGACATGTAAAATATAGAAATCGCAAATTAGCAAACTGAATTCTCTGCTTTCCATCTAAGATTTAATCAAGATTTCCATCACAGAACTGAACAGAAAAACATTGAAACCAAGTTGATCTAGATAGCTCTTCCCAGTTTTCTACTACCTACCATACTATAAATCTGATATATACATAGCTATCTACCGCGACCAGTAAAGCTTTCGCTACCTCTTCAAAGCTCCATTTTCAGCTGGTTTGAGTGCAAAGATGCTGCCAATATAACAATATAAACTGTTTTAGACTGAGTACGATATATATCACGCGTCTTGGATTGGGGAACAGCAATGGTGAAAAACAAGGCATGAACGTGTTTAATGCGTGTAATAGTAAGACTCTCTCGCATCATTCAGGGAATGAATAAGTGATACCAAAGACATTGGATCGGAGGTTGATTACCTGAATTTCCTGAAGAGTCATAACTTAGAAGCGAGGTTTCTTGAACAATGAAGTCAGAGTTCTCTTCCTTGAACCAGACTGGCTGATGAAATGCATCTGGATGCCAGAGTTGTTGATACTGTGGTCTAATCCCATTGATTTGTCCCTCGGGCAAGACGGATGGCATAACCATGCTTGGGATGTTACTTCCTACTGGGGATCCATTCTGAAATATATGCAAGAAAGAAATGCATGCGGTCACTCAATTGTTACGGGTGCAATGGTAAATATCCATTTCAAGCCACTAATGACTTGTATTGAAGAAGTTTGGGAGAAGTTTTTAAGTTTCGATCATCATTAAGTAGAATTTCTATATCATAAGAGTTATAAGAGCTTCACTGAGCTTCTAGGAAGAAATAGATGTCTTGTTTCACAGCCTTCAGAATTACTCGAACAAGTTACGTCACAAGGGTAATATTGCTTCTCTGGTTGCATAGAAAACAATATAATTAAACCATTAAATAAACTTACAAGAAGAGAGATGAAACAGATTTTAAATTTTCACGGCGATTGATGTGAGACCAGTACAATTGCAAGAATCTGCCTAAAGGACAAGATACATATAACTCTTGCAACCTTCCATTTTATTTGTAACTTTATAGTTGAGGGGCCACCATTGTGGAATTCATCTAATACACTATTGCAGATAAAATTACAGCGTGATAATGAATACCACTTCAATGTTTCAGATAAAGAGTTGATGATGTTGACGTGAACATATGGCAGAAAGCAGAGGTGGTCCAAGTCTGACCTTCTGATCTGCCATCTTTAAATGGTAGATATGACCTTGTGAGATCTTATGTAGGTACCTTAGTTTACTTATGCTTCACAATTTACGGATTACCTTAGCCATCTTTTTACTTATGGTGCCAGATTCAGTAACGCTAAGATTGCAAAAACGATGACTTGTATACTTTCGTAGAGAGAGAAGAGGAGAACGGGAGTAATGGAGGGAGTTATGGCTGTTATCAGCATAATTTCACAAAACAAATAACAAACTTGAGTTTACACTTACTTCTGCAGCCAAGAAACTATCGAGGTTGAAGTCAATCATCGGGTTGACAGCAGCAAGTCTCATCGACAAGAACTGGAAAGCAAATGCAGACAATCAGAAGAAAACTTGTCATGACAAACCGACATTTAAAAAAAAAAAAAGGAATTTGGCAAGGCAACCGGCAGTAAAAAAGGCTAACAATATTGACATGCATGCGTTTTGATATATTCTATCGCATAGGGTATCAGCAAATTGTTCGACTTTTCTATTCTGTCGTCCCCCCCACCCTCCCTCCTCTTCCACCCTTTTCTCTGTTGGCCTCGTATCAATTTTTACCCGATCTGAACATTTCCATCTGGAGTAGAAGTATTATTTCATCTATAGAAGAAATTGGGTGAAATTTTTCTAATATACTGATCACAATAATCTTTTATGAGGTACCAAATCAAGAACAAGGTGATTGTTTATTTGAACCAATTCTCGCAGCAGAAATTGGGTAAAAACAATGACATAAATTTTAACGTAAAAAGGTCAGATGCAAGGATGTATACAAAACTCTGATGCAAGGATGTCCTATTCTGACCTCCACTTGGCGCTGTAGGGATTGTACATGGTTGATGATCTCATCCAATACTGATGCAGTGCCGGAAATCTGCAAAGAAATGGTCCACTAAAATCTTCAGATCAAAGGAAGAGATATGCCTGAAAAGGCACAACTCCATTGCTTTTGCATGTATGGAAATAAGAATTGGTAAAGTTTGTCACCGAATAAATATAGCCACCAAGAGAGAGAAGAAATCTTAGTTGTGTAAAATTAAGAAGGCGGTCTTTCAGGAGGAAAATCACAGAAATATTAGATGTTTCATCAATACAATCGAAGTCCTTTTCTCCCCTTTGGGCGTTTCACTCAGCTTCTGTAACACCCCTAAACATTGAATAAGTATTTCTATCGTAAGGGTGCATACAGCATACCACATCTGCAAACAATCTTACTAATCTTTTCCTAACATGGATTGGGACTAATGGCAATTTGCATCCCAGATTTCAGTCAACAATTTCCGCTGGTCCAGTTTCAGAGACTCAAGTTAATTTCCCGTGGTCCCCAAGGGATTATGAGTCCCTGTTCTAACAGATCTCAGTACTTTTTACCCACACTACTTCCTTTGCCACAGTATAAAATAAATAGAAATCAGTCATGGTTGGGAACTATCAAGTTGCATATTAAGACTTAGCTCACAACTTTCAATTAACTGGTATATTAAATTCTTTCCATTTATGTTATCCAACGTTGAGGTTAAAATTCCTAACTACGACAGTGTATGCACCAGCCATATCGAAACTACCACTTAAAATGCCTTCAAATATACTAGTAATGAGGAATTAATGAAAGCATCACGATATAGGTAGGAGTGGCACTTATAGTCACCCAAATGAACACACAATTTGGGCATCTGTCGACATATTTGTTCTGACTCTCACCTTCTATCCCAATTGCCCTGGCGTCGCTATGGCATACTCAAGAATAGCCATTTACTAACAGACTTCTAGTTAATTGCTACCTAAATTGTTTGTCCTATATTTGACTTAAATACGAAAGTGAAACTACGACCTAACTAAACCTACCCCTTTAACCTTAGATGGCCGAGTCCTCCAGTGCTGGCAATCCCACATAATCTTGAAAATCCCAACAGGAACAAAATGTTCCGCTCAACACTTTTAGTCGTAAACGATGAATACTAGAAGTTAACGCGTTAAATCTACTAAGTCACTATTAAACTAAAACACATTAGGAAAAAAATAATGGAAATGAAAAAAGGAAAACAAAAGAATCAGACATAAGTAACAAAAAAAGAAATTGAAAAATAGAAAAAGGAAAACAAAAATAAAAATAAAAATCAGGCCGTTAAGAAAATGACAAAAAAAAATTGACCTAACAAAGCAGGTCCCATGACTTATACAAGACCTAACCAACCAACGTACAAATAAAGCTAAAAGGTGAAACACTAGTGGTAGAGGATTTACGAGAGAGACAATTCAACAGCAGCTGCGTTGCCAATCGCAACTTTTCTTGGTGCAAAAGCCGTCACCTTTTTTTCTGTTTCTTTTTTTAGTCAAAAAGTTGACAGCAACCCACCCTAACCCAATTTAATTTGAAAAACTCTATTTATGCACTCTTAATTTTTTACATTCGATACAGGAAATGTCTACTTTAGAGGTTATAACTTACAACTAACTGACCGCACAAAATATTTTGATATTTTAATCTCTAGATCAATTAATCCCCAAGACCCATTAAATTTGATCACTAAAATTACTTAACCTCATAGACTAATAATCCTAAATTGGCACCAGGATACTAACTTTCTATGTTATATTATTATAATAACTAAAAGTGAAAAGTTGATTTTTAGCTTCACATAATCCAAAACCTAATCACCATTAATTAAAAAAGACAGCAAAAAAGCAAAAAGGGCCCAGAAAGTTTGTATAACGACCTAAAACGACACTAGTAATAAAGGAAAACGACAGGACGCAAAAATAGCTCACCTTGTTACATCCAGGGACCAGCTCTTGTAACAGCTTCATCCTAGCATTAATCTTCTCTCTTCTTGCCTATAAATGTATTAATATTATTATTAGCATTAAACACAACCAATTAATCACTTTATAATTAATTATTAATTATCCACATAATTAGAGAGCTTAAATTTATACTTATGTGAAGAAGAAGAAGATGATGAAGATGATTACTCTTTCAGCTAAGCTATGGCTATCGGTGGCTTGGCCGCGACGCGCTCGAACGTGAACGTACGGAAGCTTCTCGCCGCCGTTGTCCTCCGCCGAGGTCCCATTTGCTGCTTTCTTGCTCTTTTTGTTCGATTCTTTAGCCTAATTTTCATAAAATAAATAAATAATTAATTAGTAACTCAAGTAAATGATGAATTAATCATAAGTAGTTTAATAATTGCTCATATTGTTACATATTGGGATTGAAAAACCATTTTTTTATGAAATTACCTTTTTCTCCTTATCCTTTCGCTTGTTTGATGGTTTTTTAACCGTCGGATCGGACGCAGCCGGCGATGAATCGGAATCCAGCGGCTCTTGTTTCACGGCTTGCTGCTTCGAGCATGAACTTTCCGGCGAATTCTCCGACGAGGCGAAGACGGAAAATTTGGCGGCACGGTCAACGAGCGCGGCGTCGGAAGGAAAAATCGGCAGCGGAGGAGCGTGAGCGCGGTGACTGCCGTAAACTTCGGAGGAGAGTTTCACCGGCGCCGGCGGTGGAGGTGGAGTTGGAGTATCGACGGCGACCGTAGAATGCACGAGGAGCTCGACGGCTTGGTTCGCCGGAAGTTGAAGTAAAGCGGTGAATGAGCTGCCGGTCTCCGGTGGCACGTCCATCAAGCCATGGAATTCTTCGCCGCTCCCGACATGCTGAAAGCCCGGCCCGACATCTCCGGGCTTCAGGCCGCAAGTTTCGGATCTAGCTTGTTTACTACTACTACTAACAGCTTCAATTGCCTCCATAAATGGAAAAAAAAAAAAAAATCGAAAAACTTCAAACCAAAGCAAATTTGCTCAAATGGACCAAATTTTCATACCAATTTGCAAAATCGGGAACAAACTAAACCCAAACCAGAATAAAAATTGACCAATATTTAAGCAGTTTTTTCATGAAAATAGCCACACAAAAAAAAAAAATGTTTTCAGCAAGGTTGGACATAGTAGCAGAAAATGCACATGCTCCAAAACCCAGAAAGCTTTACCACTTCACATATACATTTATATATGTATATATGTATATATATATATTACATATGTAAAAGCTTTTCCAATGTGTAATGTATAGAGAGAGAGACGAGTGCAACTTCAATGGTGGTCAATGTACTTGAGTTGCTAGCTTACCTTAGTTTCGATTATATTGCTCTCTAATCTAGTAAAACTCTGGAGCCAATTTGCCTTTTCGATTATTGGTTAAGAAAGCACCATTTCAAGTACTGCGAAAGCAACGCTGTTTTTTGTTTTTATTTCTGGTCAATCTTTGGTCCCTTTATACCGATACGGTTTGGATTGTTGATGGAGTACGTTAATGATCTTCATTAATATGATCGCTTTTTCATTTGTTATGGTTTAAATGGAGGTCTAAGTGACCGATCTATCTATGTCATAGAAATAGCAACGTACTCGATAACATGTTTGCTTTTCTTAAGTGCATTAATAAAAATTGGTAATTCGGTATACTAATTTATCGTAAACAGATTTTGAAATAGAGGTTGGCTCATTTTAAGATCTATTCTATTCATATTTATTTTGTATTTTTATAATAAACTATTTATATGACTTAAATTCATAACTTACGCATCACACAACAACAACTTTAGTATTGTGTTGCTAAAGCTCTCTTTGTAAATACAACGATAAAAATACTAAATTTCACACCTCCAAAACAAATTCTCATAATATCTTTTTTGGCAACAGGGTATATGTAAATTTCAAGGGGAGTGCCTAACTCAAAAGACTCGTCTATTAAGAGGAAGAATTCTTACACTTTAAAACTACCCTTTGTGAAAGTTTGATTCAAATGTGCGATCATATTACAATATAGGAATGCTAATGTGTCTCAATCTACTATAGAACAGGGTGGAGTAGTTGTTGTGATGGTTCCATGGCGCAATGGTGACCTAGAAAGTGCAGAGTAAGATAGCTGTTGGGTTAAGATCACCCCTTACGCTTAAAGATGATTGCGAGTATGTGCAATCACATACTTGGGAAACTTCAAACTCGACATTTACTCCAAATAAGTTTTTGATGCCATGACGGGCTTGAATGGTGCCGGAAATTGGAAGATTGAGAAGATTATTTAAAGGCATTAGAGAAATAAATGTAAAAAAGTTTTTGATGCCATGACGGGCTTGAATCGTGCTGGAAATTGGAAGATTAAGAAGATTATTGAAAGTCATTAGAGAAATTTTAGTATCAAATCTTTTGAAATAAGTTAATTTTATTACGAGTTTGGTTATAAAATATTTTTAGTCCTACCAAATGAATAAACGTTTTGTAGCCAAACTCTTCTATTACGGATTAAATTGCTAAGTAGATTAGGTGTTGCCACTTATGAAATAATTAGATTAACATTGTTCCTAACTAGCTTATAGCTTTGTTGTACCAAGATTGTAATGTGGAAGGAACCGTAGGGGTAAGAGGCATTGGGCAAGGGGGGTAGGGTGTACAGGGGGCGGGGACCGGCCAATCCGACACTGTTTCCTTTGATCACCCTAGATAATGATCTGTCATTTTCTTTGCATTTATTTTATACAATTTATAGCCAATTAAAAAGTAGAGCATATTCTTTTTTATTTTATTCATAGGGAATATAATTGGGATACATATAAATATAACTGCTCGTATTCATTACTATATTGAATGTATGATAGGCGTAGAGTCGAAAATTTTGACCAAGGATTGTTATAGGATTGACTTTTTTTTTTTCTTTTTTGGTCATCAGATTGACTCTATTATGAGTCATTAAATTTGATCGATCAACTATCATATTTTAAATTATAAACTAATATTTTGAAATAAATAGTTAAAATTTAAGAGTCTATATAATTCAATCTATCTTCGAAATAAAAGAATCAACATACTATTTAGGTTGGTTAAGGTTAATTATTCTTTATCATCAAAAAAATATTGTGAATGAGCTTTAATCGAGTCAATTTCGAGTTCAGCTCAAATAGCTTAATAATTATTTATTTATTTATTCAACTAGAAGGTTGTTGAGCAGAATTTAAACCAGTTCTTTTTCCAATTTAACATACTATTGTTTTAAAGTTTTGGGTGATAATTTCCAAAAAAAAAAAAAAAAAAAAAACATGGTGAGCACAACTTTAATTTTATGGCACCTATGGTAAGAGATATTGCTATATTTTCCTCTAACAGCTAGGTGCAGCTATTTCTATATAGGTATTAAACATCCACCAAGTACCTCCTTGAACAATGCTAGATCAGGCCCTGATCTTCTCAAGCTTTACAATTGAAGATTGGCCAAAATAAAAGAACAAACAAGTACCACCTAGGTCATAAAGTTACAATAGCTTCACCGAAACAGAAAAAAATTCAATGAAACCTTTCAACAAGTTGTTAAATAAGTTTCCTAAAGTAGGTTTAGGGCATAGATAATAAAAGAGGTCAATTTTGTTTCAAAGAGTAAACAATAGCTCAAACAAGTCAATGTTAATTTTGGGTTCGGTCATCCAATTGTGTATGTAAAAATTATTTCATCCACCTATATAGATGGAAGAACAACTCACTCTTGTGTAAGATGTAGTAGGCCCTACATGAAGATTTTTCCTTTTCCAAACTTATAGACTGTGTATGATATAGTAGGCTGCCCTAAATGTGATTATTGAGCATTGAACGTAATTCATACTACCTAATGTTATGGTCGGATCATGTTTCAGCGGTAGTGGGATAAAAATATTTTTGTGAGACCGTAGATTTGACATTCTCTATTATTTTAAAGTTTTGTCCTTTACTGATCTGATACAAAAAGGCAATAACTTGAATAACAGACTAAACAAATGATTCAAGTTTTGCATATTTTGAAAAAGTGTTCCATACATCTGCCAAACATCAGGCCCTTTCTATAAGGGTGTGAAGTTCACCTATATGAGTCTCACCTTATATAAAAAAATTTATAGAAAAGTAACTCACTCTCTTCTAACTATTATCCTCAGAAAATTAAAGAGACTCAGAGGGAACAATGAAGCAGGAAAACCAGAAGATGGGCAGAAGTTGATTACTGCACTCGTACAAATTGCTGAGCAATGAATGAAATGACATCGGAAGTGTACACCCAATTTTGGACTTTCCAATTGGGTGAAGAACAAGCGAAATTTGGCAATAATTCCATTCAGGTACTTGAATGAAAGCTGCCTGAGTTTATTGGTCAATGTAATGAAGCCGTATGCTCTCGAGAAATATTTGAGATGGCCTGCCAAATACACAGTAATCTACAGCCAAACTTTCTGGTCCCGTGTGACAGTAATCTACAGCCATTGATTTTTATCCTACTTGTAAGTTTAATAACACAAACAATTAAAGGCGAATATGCTGCCTTTAAAGGTGAAAACAAATCATAAAAGTTATAAATTAAAGGTTCGAGTTTGAGTTAAATCATCATCTTAAGTGAATTAGTGTATATATTAGAATTCAATGCTATTATACTGTAAAATTTATAATATTAAAATGAATTCAATATGGTCCACTCTAAGGTGTTTAGAGACCTTCTCTCTTTTTGTTGCAATAATATTTTAGTGGTCGAGGAAAACTAATACACAAAATGAACTAGTTTTTGTCTTTAGCTCGCCAAAGGTGCTATATTATATGAGGCAAGCTGACTACGAGCCTAAAAATAAAGCTCGTGTAATGAACAAGTTGAATATGGTAGATACTCCTCATGATTCATATGAATTTGGATTCTTTAAAAATATAATACTTATAATTAATGATTTAGATCATTTCATTATAATTACATTATCACTTCACTCCTATTGATCCCTAATTACGTTATTAGGAAACTCAAATATGTTTCACATGGGTTACTCGATGTTAAAAATAAAGAGAGGTCACCAGCATTCATGTACTACGGTCACTTATTTCTGTTCTCAATAACTTTGAGCATGATCCACTAAATCCAAAGTGCATAAAAATAGAGCAAATATTACTAGCAATATGAGCGAATTTAGGATGTTTTATTAGTCGTGAGGTTAAGGTTAAATAATTTTGGTGATCAATTAATAGAACCAATAAGGACTAATTGACTTTTTTGTTTAAAAAGATCAAGATATTTTAAAAATCTAATTGCCATTGAATTTGACCTCAGATATTTGAGAAATACTAATGCACAGGGTAGACCCCTCTCTATGCTAATGATATCGTCATTATTGGTATCTAAGACTATATACTTTATAGAGAGAGTTTTAGAATAATCATACAACCATGCATTAAAAGTTAGTTGATAATGATCTACAAATCCACCATCCAATGAGATTTTCAGCGTGTCTTCTCGATGTTGCAAAAAATCATTATTCTCCCACTGATCAAATAATCATTTTCATGTAACTGATGAATATTAATTCAAAACTCTGACCAAAAAAAAAAAAGAATATTAATTCGAAACCATAATTAGGATTAATTGTGGAGAAATGTTTATAACGGAAATGGCCGTCCATGTCACCATACTTTTAAATAAACTCTACTTATTCTTTTTGAACGTTTTCAAAAATTTAACATTTAAGTCGTATATGATTTTCTTCTTTTTTTTCTTCTTCCTCTTTTTTTTTTTTTGTGGCTAAAATCATCGTGATAAATTGTGCTCCTTGCTCTTCCTCTATTTTCTCTTTATTGATTATTCAGGTAAACTTTTTCACACTAATCTAGCAAGAAAAAGAAGTAAAAAGTACCCCTTTCATGTGGACACAAACAAGGCTTAACAAATAAACATGACATTCATGGTATATGTGTTTTCTTCGCCTTTTCGTTCTCGTAGAAAAGTAAATGTTTTTTTTTTAAATATTATAATCCACATTGTGATAAAGATAGAAATAAAAATAAATAAGTATTGAAGAAGGTTTATTACAATGGGAAAAAAAACCTTTAGAATTATAGTGTAAAAACACTTTTGTATTAATAAATTTCTTATTCATGACATCTTAAATTAGATGGAAAAACCAACAAATTAAAAGTTAACATAAGTAATACTCAAGTCCCATTTTTAAAAGGTCTTGGCATTCGAGGTTCATTTCTCAATAATAATCCTAAGCCTCTAAATGAAAGTTATCATTTTCTCGTGCATTATTCATACACTTATTTCTCACTTTTTGAAAATAAAGAAAAAAATATAGGGTACATTTCTTTATTTTCAAAATATAAGCTAAAATAAAATGTACTTATACATCGTTTAATCATCTATCTACTAGATTATGATCCTCTCTTAACTAGTATTTTATTCGACTATTCTAACATTACATTTCAACTATCCATTTCACTCAAAATTTCTGATATTTCACTTTTTTCCCATTTTTGGTAGTTTAAAATTAAAGTGAATAATTAAAATACAATATTAAAATATTATAATAAAATATTAGTTAGGAGATAATCATAACTCTATCTAGGTGCCCTTCACTTTTGGGCATGCATGGTATCGAAAACTCATTTCCTTTTTTTCATTTTCAATTAATATTGGATTGGACCACAAAAATCTCGTCAAAACATATATGAACCAAGGTAATTAGGTTTCCTCCATTTTGGCAGACTACATGATAAGGATTGGTAAGTGACCATCCTAATGGACCCCCACCCTCGTGCCCTTCACGTGAACATGACCCCTTTGCTTCACATGTTTTTTGATAGTTTAGACGACCGTGAGAGAACTCTTTCTATTTTATGCATGCTTTTTCTTTTTGTTTTCTATCACGAATAAATCATTTTAGATTGGATTATATTAAATTTAATTATAAATTATAAATTTCGTAATACAATATCGCGTCTCAACGCACGTTCAAGATCAATCAAATATCAAATAATATCTATGACAGGAGGGATATAGGTTTTAACTATCTATTTTTTGCATGCTCTATTGATGAGCTTTCTGTGCCACCCTTGAGATCATTCTCTCCTTTTTTAGCCTTGTAGTTGAAGGATGTTATACAACTACCAGAAAGGTATGCTTGGCTGCAAGCTATATATCTCTATTAGACACATGCCCCATAATGAGTGAAACATTGAGTACCTTCTCAAATGTATTTAATCTTTATTCTTTATTCTTTTTTTTGAGAAATTACGGAAGTACATTATCGTATTAATTTATATTGTTGGAAAAATTGCATAAATAATCTCTATTGTTTCTTTAAAATTTCAAATTCATCTCTATTGTGCAAAGTTTAGTCCCTACTGTTTAAAAAAAAAAAATTAAATATGTCCCTATTGTTCAAAATTAGTCAATTTTTTTCAAAATATTTCAATTTAGTCACAATTTTTTTAAACATTGACAACTAATTTGAATTTTATATAAAAATTATAGGGACTAAATTTACTAATTTTAAACAATAAGAAAGAAAATAATAGGAATCATTTGTATAATTTCCCCTTAAGAGGGCTAAAAGCTCCTTCAGTTGCACTCTTTTTAGTTTTTTCGTTTTGTTAGCTTCTTATTTAATGATAATTGAACCTCGATCATGCCACCCAACGCCATTTCTAGACCTAGCAAGCCGACGGGTTTTCAACTTTCCCTCACGGTACTTTTACACTATCTACTCACACACTCACACTTTTTTTTGCTGGGTGAGTTTAGTGTACAACCACCGATATTACGTAAAAATTAATATTAGCAACAAACCTTGACGCAATTGGTCCATGGCCCACGTCGGAAACAGAACAACAGCCGTAGTCCAGTCCAGGACCCGAAAAAGACCCAACATGTTGCAGAGGGGTTCACGGACCAAAAGCATCAACTTGATGAAAGTGTCCAATCAATTGTAGACCCATCAAAACAAGGCTATAGTGTAGGACCCATTTGGAATATGTACAATGGAGCCCACTTCTAATTATTGTATTAATGTGTCAATATTTTGAAGTGACCAACCACTATTTTGGACTAAGAGGTAGGTAAACAGAGTAGGGCCGCTCAGCCTTTTGTGATGTGCCAAATGGGCCCCCAATTGGCCCTTATAGACAGCCTACTTTATTGCCGTCCATCATAGGCCAGGCTTAGTAGTTCAATATCAAGACAGTTGTTAGATAAAGTGGCCCACTTACACCTCAATTTATCACTTTCAATTATGGATGTATATCGTTATAAAAGTAATTATAGATATCGATCGACGATGAGTTTCAGCTCAATTAACACGATCTAAGTCTTTAGTTAGACTATCTATAAAAAACTCGTCATAAAGCAAAAGTAAATTGGTAATCGGATGATATTTTGTAAAAATGAGTTATAAATTAAATAACTAATTTAATCTTATATGTCTTTTTTTTAACACGTGACGCGCGAATCACGTGACTTTAACGAAACAAATTTAACAAAAATGAACTAATAGACTAACGGTATCTCTTACGAAAAATATTTAAAACTAAAGTGTTTAATTTCAAACATTTGAGACTAAAATGTCAAAACAACTAAACACTTGGGACTAATTGAGTCATTTTTTATTACTATCACATCTTAACACCTGCTAAAATAGATCCATAGTTAAATTTACAACCGATCACTATAATAGAGGTGGAGCAAGATATACACATCTCTTTCACATGCAATTCTAGTCATTTGAGTGACTAGGACATTTTTAAGTTTGGAAAGATCGAGGCAGCTAAAGATGTTGCAGTGCACACAATTTATATCGCATGATAGGATAAGTGCAAAATTTAGTCAGAACTCACCCTCACTGCTTCTCATTAAACCACACCCAAGGCCCTAGTAGAATTCATAAAACCAAAAACCAAAAACCAAACCAAACCAAACTAATCTTTGTTTCACTAAGTAAAATCGACTATATAGATCATACAACGTCATTCGTTTCTATCGAGAATTATCTCTTCTATAAGCTCCATACACGCACAATCTCATCTAATTATCTTCATCCAAATCATCTTAGGTCGCCCTAATAGAATTTATATCAAAATAAAATACATAAAGAGTTCCAAAGTTAAGCGTGTTTGAACAAAAGTAATACTATAATAAGTGATCGGAGTCCTCAGGCTGCTCGGTTTAACAAGTCTCATTTTCCATATTCGTAAACTGTAACAACTCAAACTCAAGGAAAGAGCCCAATCAAGGAGAATTCTTTACACTTAAAAATCACCCCTTGTAAGGATAAGATCCTGATGTGGGATCATTACATAAACACACAGCAGGAAGCATGTATGCTCACATTTACAAATGGTTAAATGGAATAAACTTGGTATCCAAAAGCTTTCTCAAAATATTGTAAGGGATTTGCACACAAATTTGTACATTTGAGTCTGTCTAGAATTGTATGCCATCATTCAGATGTGTCCATCATACCAAAGTGGGGCCCACATGGTGTGAGAGACACGGGATGACGGATGCAAGACTCTCCCAGTCCAAATCTTGCAATATCCCGAACTTCATATCTGAATAGTTGCAAGTGCACCAGAAGCACACCCAAAGTGCAGACGAAGTCAGATGTACACTTACCAGGGAAGAAATAAATAAACACGCATGTATCCATTAAACGTGACAGACCCCAAGCATCTTAGGTTAAAGAGCAAGAGGTTACATACTCGGACGAACAAAAGGCTACTACTGAAGCCAGTCGTAGCTGAGAAGAATGGAAAAGTAAAAAGGGCAAAAAAAAAAAAAAAGTTTCTAGAAGGACACCTCATACGCAACCACGCTACATATCTGTTGCCCATGATAACTATAATTTTAGCCTGAATGTTACCTGCCACTTGCACACTAAAAGCACCGCTAAGGTATAAATACTGGGAAGCATTTGCCTGAAATGACGGTAGCTAGCTTGCTTGGACTTTCTTTCCGAGCTTGAGTTTTGCAACAAACAATTGCAAGGTTGGTCAAATATTCAAAAAAAGTTAAATCCATGAACTGCTTCATCTTCATCGACTATAGAATTGATTACAGCAAGTATCAACCTGCAAATTAACATTCATTAACATCAACATTCATTGTAATTGGAGAGTGAGAGACAGAGAGACATAGAGGATGCTAACAGGGACAGAAAACATGAAACCAAAGGCCAGTTATTATATATATACCTATAACTCTAGAAGGCTAGGGCTCCATATCAAGAATAAAGAGTACCTTAGTCATGCAAGACTTCTGATTAGCTAAGATTTTTATAGTTCATTATCTAAAGACTCCTAGACGGAGCCACCCCTATTTGAATCGAAGTTGGTGCAACTATGGGATCTTGACTCAAATTTTAGTCTTTCAAGGATCTACGTACCATTCTAGAACAAAAGAAAGAGGAGGACGACAACTTTGGGGCACAATAAACCACACAATGCAAGTAGGGACCCAAAAGTTAAGATTTTTTACCACCGAGAGTGGCAGATCATCAGGACAGACTAAAATCAAAATATATAATGTGATCAAAAGTATGAATAGGGGACTATTTTCTCTACCATTGCCCCTTGATGAGTATCTTAAGGATTGAGATTCAACTGACTTTTGATAAATTCTGTGTCCTATTAGTGCTTTCCGAAGTTGATATCCATAAAAAATATCTTATAAACAGCTTTTCATATCATTCAACAGTCATTGTCGTTCAAGTGACAGAATGTCCATAACGCTAAGACGCAGTTCATCCTCCTAGAAGAGTTTCCCGGCGCTCAAATCACCATAACTAGGTCATAGGTTTTAGTACAGGTAATAGAGACAGTGGTGTGGATTGGCACTAAATTGTGTCGAGCAATAGCTTTTACTTCATGGAGTTCCAGTCGTGTCAACTGAAATGCAAAACTGCTGTTTACTACATATGCAAGGATTCTTAACTCAATACAAATGCCTGAATCTGTAGAGACGCAATCTCAATGACGTTAAGAACAAGTACAGATGATACCATATATTCGCCTGCCCTTTCATCTGGTTTTCATTTGCCATAAGGTTACACTTAACTAACAGGACTTTCATGCGACATACTGTGGAGTCAGTTTTTGTGCACTACAGCTTACCTCTCGTCAATTACTGCAATTTACAACCAGACTCATTACCATTCCGGTAATTTATGCATCTTCCTTTACTAAGATATTCATGCTCAACATCAAAAGAAACTACCAAGATTTACAATCCTTAGTAGATACTTGGAATTCTAATGAGGATCCTATGATAGCATGGTCTGTTAAGCCAAAACTCTCAAAGCCCTCGTATGCTAAGACTTAAGAGGGTCCACCATTGTCAAGCTAATTCCTTTCAAATGAAGAAGTTGCTTCAGGCCAAATATGTAGCTGTGGGACTAAGTTGAAGTAAGAACCTCACAACCATCATTAGATGTATTTAATTTTTCAGAGAAATATCTGTGCTCATTCTCAAAATTCAAGGTGTTGTCAGGGGCCTTGACATTTTCTTAACTCGAGACTTCCAATCATACACCAGAGACTTACCTAAAGCTAAGACACCAAAGGAGTTAGGACATTAAGAAGTCTTCACAATGTTTGTTATGCTCTTTTATATCTAAAGAGATCCCAAATTCAGCATCCAAAAATGTAACATGTACTGCTCGAATCTCAGAGGGTTTCTCACCAAGAAGGAACTATATGTAAGGATTTACCTTTTATGAGTTGGGCCCTTCAAGCCATCTAGCGACAGATGCTTGGCTGGTATAAGAAGCAAGATTACATGAGGTGCACGGCATTTCCCTCAAAGGTTTCCTTATTTTGAATTGTAAGCACCAATTGGTATGTTGTGGTAATAGATGACCTCAATTAGTGATGGATTAGGAAGTACCAGGCAAAAGCTTCAAGGTTCACAGCAGTACCGTTAAAAAAAAGTGCATGAGCAATTTGTTCATATTTCTGGATACGAATTTGCAGCAACTACAAGAATGTTCCTTTTTTTTTTTTTCAAATACTTTGTTTTGTGTAAGACAACAAGACTGCCTCTAATATGAATTGAAAAAGTTCTATCTTCGACCAACTTCAGAGAGATATTGCAAAAATCTACGTAGACACTATAAATTAGTCTCTAGAACTCAAGAATGGAGGAGCGGACATCTAATCCTTCGTTATTTGTTCTGAAGACTGATAGCAAGGTTCCAAATGTACCTGCAGCAAAAGTACTATGTCCAAATAGCAAATAATAAATCAGCAGATGTAAAAGGAGAAAGCCACAGGCGATCCAGTTTCCTCATATACATGAATAGATATGGATATTGATATAAAAGAGTCCTGCATGAACCTGATGATGACTAGAACGAAGATAACTAAGTAGAACCCAAGCTTGAAAACCCGTAACTTCTTTTCAGCATTGAGAAATCTAAAAACTTCTGTCACATCAACAAGATGCTGCCTTGCCATGAACCTGAATACGAAATCAAGTCTGTTAACGCACAAAGTCAACATTTGAAGTCCAAGAAACTCCAACCCTGAAAACAATGGTTCAAAAAGCATATATTTGACTCAGATTATTTTGTATGCTATAAAGATGTTTTCAACCTGCTACAGGAATTGCTTCCCGGCAATTTATGTTTGGAAATGTAAAGGGTAAAAACCATTTTGGTCCCTGAGGTTTGACATAAAACCCAAACTAGTCCCTCAATTTTGAAAAAAGACCAAAAAGGTCCCTCCTGTTAGTGGACCGTTAATGGTCAAAGCTTTGATCGGGTAAAAAGACAATTTTACCCTACCTTTAGCCATTCCTGATTTGAGGGGTTGAAGGGCAAAAAACAAAAACAAAAAAAACAAAATGTTCTTGCTTTGTAGAGCTGCTTTTGATTGAGTTACATATAATTGCTCTGTGTGAATCATGGACAAAGAAGATGCACAGGTAGATGCTAATTTTCCTTTGTTCTCCTGCAAAAAAACTCAAAACCCAGCCACCATCCTCCAGCCCCGCCGCCGCCGCCAAGCAACTTACCAAAGAAACAGACCCAAACCCTACCCCTAACCACATCACCTTCTCTGACTTGGGACTATCCGAATGGGCCGCCAAACCTACAAAGAGCTTGGCATGAAGAAGCCCACACCAGTCCAACGCCACTGCATCCCCTGTATCATTTCCGGCCAGGACGTTTTGGGCCTGGCCCAAATTGGTAGCGGAAAGACTGCTGCTTGTGCTCTACCTATTCTTCACCGCCTTGCCCAGGACCCCTTTGGAGTTTTTGCTTTGGTCATCACTCCCACCCGTGAGCTGGCTTACCAGCTGGCCGAGCAGTTTCGGGCCCTCGGCTCTGGCTTGAGTTCGAGGTGTGCCGTCGTGGTTGGTGGTATGGATATGAAGGCTAAGGTATAAAATGGCACATTGGTGCAAGAAGCTCCCATTGTATACCTTATCTTTCGCAGAAAGAAAAGATTGTAGCATGACTAGTATTTGTACGTTAATTTATAAGTCTGCTTATGAATCGCTTAAGCTATGTGATATATTTTCTTGTTAGTGTCTTTACTCACTTAATGGAATTCATTTGCTTGTTACAGTTTAAATTTGTGAGAAAGATGGCTTCTTCTGAATGTATTTTTAATTAAAGATCCAATCTTTATTAAAAACAAATTCAGTTTGTATATATCACTCGACAAATTGAATATGATGATTCAGTTTGTATGTCTGGCTCGACAAATTGAATAAGATTTATAAGTGTTTACTAGAGGCTGTATGAGTATTCCCATCAGTTTGTGAGCTTTTGATTGTTCCATGTTTTTCTCTATTTTTGCAGTTTCTAGTTCTGGATGAAGCAGACAGAGTTTTGGATGTTGGGTTGGAAGAGGAATTAAGGGTAATCTTCAACTGCTTGCCAAAGCATCGGCAGACTTTAATATTTTCTGCAACGACAAGCAACTTGCAGACGCTTCTTGAGCTTTCTGCTAATAAGGCATACTTCTTGAAGCATTTGAAGGCTTCAAGACTGAGGAATTTCTTAAGCAGCATTATGTTTTCATCCCAAAAAATGTTTGACTCTTTTTTTTTGTTGTAGGGCAAAATGACTGGAATGCCCTTAAACCGGTTAGTTCTAACGGACATCCACTAACAGAAGGGACCTGGTTGGTCTTTTCTCAAAACTGAGGGACCAATTTGGGTTTTATGTCAAACCTCAGGGACCAAAATGGTTTTTACCCGAAATGTAAAAGCAGAACCTTATCAGGTAACCATTATAACTCTCAAGAAATTGATTCCAAAAAAATACTTACTTCTTTACGTTATAGTAAGCTAAAGGAAGTGTGAGCAGGAAGAGAAACCAGTGCCCTGTCACAAAGAATATAATGCAGAATGCACCATGCAATATAAACTCGGGAACGACGACAGCATTTATGCGAGAGGATGATTCGTATGGGTTCATATAGTCAGCCTCCAAGTCCGATAAACAAACAATCTGCAAAAGCACTAAGAGTTTTCAGATATGGGCTGCTAAACCAAATGAAATAGATTGCACGGCAACAACTCAGCATAAGCAGATAGAGACGGAAATGTACAATTGACAAATGCAAAAACTGATGAGAGAAAAATCCACTTTAAGAAAGAAGTTTCGAAGAAATTACAAAAAAAAAAAAAAAAAAAGCTATGAGACAATCACTCTAGCACTTTCAACAATATGCATGTCATTACACGTTAGAGATACATACTCATTCTTTTGTCTTAATGGTTAAAATTAACATCATGATTTCAGAACTTATCTCTTCCATCAAACTATAAAGTACTTAATGGTTTGCTCCATGTGCATTTATGAGAGTCGAGATTAACTCAAGCGCACTGTTATCCAACAGCAGCAACTTTTTCAGAGTTGATCGATATTACAAAAGGGAATGCCTATCTTGTAACTCATGGATTTTGGATTTCTCGATCTAGATCTGCATATTGCTGATTTTTATTTCTTTTTCTTTCTTTACCAGATGTCATGAACCTCATTTTTCTAAGTCAACACAACTCAATTCACTAAGCCCAGTCCAGACACAGAAAAATACGTTGGTTGAATTCGATAAAATATTACACATCTACCTCTACAGATTCTATTCTCCCCAATTCCTTAGTTATGGACATCCTACGTTTATCTAGATTGTAGACCGACATCCTCATTTATGTATGTACACGTTATACACATTACACAAGTCTCTCGCAAATAGCAAGTTCTGGCAAAAGGTAGGAGCACATAATTTACCCCTGTTGCCAGAGAGGCCGTTTCCAACACTTGAGCCGAGTATTCAACAAAATGCAGAACATCATCGTGTTGAATTTCTTTACACTTCTCTCTTGTCAGTGCTACTTTTACGAGCTCAACAAGATTATATTGTCCATTGGCACAAAAGATTCTTTCTAGTCATGAATCATGATTATTAACAAACCACTTTAATCCACACAAAGACTTGTTTTTTATTAATCAAAATCAAATAATCAACCAAAACACAGAGCTGTGCGCGGCATAAGCAGATAATCTGCATCCAAACTAACAGAACCAAAAAACAAAAATAAATAAAAGTGCAAAGAAGTGACAGTATTAAAGGCTGCTTACAAACTAGATGCAAAGTGGGTCCATTCATAACAAGAGTTTTGTACACCGAGCTAAAACCATACATGCATGTCTAGCAACCCACTAAAGCAAATCACTTGGAGCATATACATACACACACACACTTATAGATACATATTCTTTTCCACCAGAAAAAAAATGAAAAAGGTTAAAATAATTAATACCTGATAGAGATTAGAGGCTATGAGGAGCATGTTCATAGCAAAAAGAATAACCCAAAGAATTGGTTCCC
Source organism: Ehretia macrophylla (assembly GCA_037974665.1). Taxonomy (NCBI): domain Eukaryota; kingdom Viridiplantae; phylum Streptophyta; class Magnoliopsida; order Boraginales; family Ehretiaceae; genus Ehretia; species Ehretia macrophylla. Next base: position 3,143,381 of record CM075779.1, read on the forward strand.
ACGCCATTGCTTTGCTTGCTGCTCAATTGTTTTTTTTTTTGTTTTTTTTTTTATTTTTTTGTGAATTTTCTTTCTTTTGCTCCTTGTTGAAAACTTTAGTGAAGACAAAATTGAAAAGCTTTACTTATTTTGCAGCCCTTGCGGCCTGTAAAGCAGAAAGCTTTCTCTCTTGCCCTTTCGAGGTTTTTGCGATGGGGTTTTAGCTTCGGCTCTTTAATACTGGAATTTTTATTTTTTATTTTTTAATGAGAGTCACTCACTCACAAGTTATACGTAATGGTTTATATAATATTTGAGATGAAAAGTATAAATTTAAATTTAAAATTTTGTAAATAATTATTTTACTATTTTACTTAATTTTTAGAGATAATATTAATTTTTTGTATCTACCAATTGGAATGCAATACTAATCACCAACTAAAGTTGCGTGTTTGCTTTTGTTTTCCATTTATTTAATTTTAGAGTACAAAATATTTTAGTCTTTGAATAATATATTAAGTCTAAATAGGTCTTTGTGTATTTAAAAAATTCTTCACAAGTCCTTTACATTTAAAAAACCCTTCACAATTCCATTTTTGCCCTTAGTGGATGCTGACATGGACAAGCATGACTATATTCTTCTTGCCTCTTGCAAGAATATGGCACGAACTTTAAAAAAAAAAAAAAAATATTGATAAACATTATATTTTTTTTTTTGGTCATGCTGAATTTTTATTGCTTCAATGAGATTCCAATTTTTTTTACCAAAAAAAAACGAGATTCCAGTTTTGTTATTTTTGAAATGCTAATTTTTTATTGCATCATGCAACGATATATTGGTTTTTTTCCTAGGCTTTTTTTTTGGTTAAAAAATTTATTTGCAAAAAAAAAATTTTAACCAAAAAAATGCCTAGAAAAAACCAATATATATATATATATATATAATATATTTGGTTTAACAAATACCCAATTCCCACTATATCGTTGCATGAGGTAATAAAAATTCAGCATTTCAAAACTAACAAAACTGAAATCTCGTTTTTTTTTTTTTTTTTTCGTCGAAAAAAATGAAATCTCGTTGAAACAATAAAAATTCAGCATGACCAAAAAAAAATATATAATGTTTATCAATATTTTTTATTTTTTTTTTAAGTTCCAACCATATTCTTGCAAGAGGCAAGAAAAATACAGTCATGCTTGTCCATATCAGCATCCCCTAAGGGCAAAAATGGAATTGTGAAGAGTTTTTTAAATGTAAAGGACTTGTGAAGGATTTTTCAAATACACAAAGACCTATTTGAGACTTAATATATTACTCAAGGACTAAAATGATTTTTTCCCTTTAATTTTAGGTAAAAATATAACTTTTAAATTACCTTTTCCTTTTAATGTTTAGCTACCTTAGTCCTTGTGTATCCAATTGTATTCCATTTATTTAATTTTAGGTAAATAAAAGGTCTTTAGTGAGAAAGTATGACATCTAAAAAATAGAGAGTAAATGTGCATACTCGTATGATAACTAAAAGTTGAGGTATTTTGCCAACGAATAAGTCTTGCCTGAAATCTATATCTTTAAATTTTAATTTGACAAATTAATTTAGTTAAATTATAAATTTATACCTCATTGAAATTTTACAACACAAGTTGAAGATCCTGTCGCTTCTCTTTGTTCTCCTTCTCTAGTATTAAGCATATCAGTAGATAGCTCAATAGAGTCGCTGATTGGATAGCTAGACATGTTAGTACTAATGCTCTTACTAGTGATTGGCTTGTCAATTCACCAGCTGAGTTATTCTTGCTACTTGCTGCTAACTTTTCTGATGTAGGTGTGGGTTAATTTTTACCCGGATTATTAATATATTAGTTTTTTTTGATAAAAAAAAGAATAACATAAGATTTTAAATTTTTATAAAATTATGATCTACAAATTAAAAGTAATAAAAAACTGAATAACATAATATTTCAAAATTTAAAAGCTTATAAAAGGCAAAAATAATACCTCATATCCACACTAATGGCATTTGAAATTTAGAAATCTTTTTGCCTCAATTATATTTTGCATTCTGATTCCTAATAACGTAATAAATTCTATTAAAATAATTGATATTAGAAAAGTGATAATAGAATTTCTATGTTATCAAGGATTTTTATTTATTTTTTCTTTCTGGTCTGGCCCCACCTAAACAACACCGCTCGAGAAGTATTTTACCTTCATCAACAAAAGCAGCTTGAAGAAACAAAGACAAAAATCCAATCTTTTTTGACTATCCAAACAAGCCCTTAAAATTTAGCTTCACTTCCAATTATTCATTTCTTCCGTAACACTGTTTACAGAGATTTTAAGGTAACAAAACTAATTCTTTACTTCAACCCTTTTTATATTCTCTACTTTTACTTCTTTAGCTTCATCTTTGTTTAATTTTACAGCCATTTGCTATCTGATTCTTGTTTCATTATGGGAAAGGTCTCATTTTTCTTACACCCTTTAAGTCTTTTTACATATATATGTGTATGTGCTTAGTTGTCATTTGTGTATATATGGTGTATATTTAGTTGGTATTGTTGTAAAAATCGAAACTTTTATTGGGTTTTAATCAGAATCTGAAATAGATTAATCATTTAGCTTTGGTTCATCTATACATATGATGACCAAGACGTGCATTTGTGTCTCTGTGTTTTATATGGAATTGTTTTGACATTGTTGGGCATTTTTGTCAAATTAATGCGGTGGTAATTTGGATTAATCCACATTGCATAGTGATAAATGGTGGACGTTTCTGTGTTGAAAAAAATTGTGGGCATTTTTATATGTAATACGTTGTGTTGTTCTTATATTATTGTTCGTGTTGGGAAAAATTTGTGGACATTTTTATATGTAATATTTTGTGTTGTTCTGTTATTGTTCCTGTCGCTTTTAGATTGTGGATGGTTTTTGGAGTTAGATGTAGAAAATCTTCAATATGGTTTGAGCTATTATGCGTGTTTGGTGCGTTCCATGTTTAGATTACAGTAGACTGTTCCAATATGGTTTGAGCTATTATGCATGTTTGGTTCACTCCACATTTAGATTACAGGTGGATTGTTCCGATATGGTTTGAGCTATTAAGCGTTGAAATTAGTAGACTAGAATGTTTTCTAGGTATAAGAAATGGGAGTCATATGTTACCTCATGTCTTTACTTATTAAAATTTCTCTTAGGATAAAAGTTTCTTAGAGACTTCAAAAGCCCATCTTTAGATTATAGTTACACAGAAAATTTAAATGCCAGTTCTTGTTGTAAGACCATTTCATTTGCCCTTTTTGTCTATTCATTGCGATTTATCAAAATCATAAAATCCCATCCTCACATAACAATGTAATTGCTTGGATATCAAATTGTCAACGAGAGGAGATGATTTATGTAGACCACGAGTTTCAAAATGCTTCAAATTGATTTTTTCCTTACATTAAAAGAGGTTTCTTTTTAGGAACTATTGTGCTGGAGGAATTTAAAGAAACATAAATACCTGCTATTTAGGTTCTGTTTGCTGTGCTTTCTCCTTGGGCTATGCCAGTATGATGGTCTATTCTCCTGTCGGCACGTGTATGAAGAATGTGCGGGGATTAACTGGAAGTTCCCAAAGACAGATGAGCAACCGTTTTTATGATATTACTTTGCGAGCACCTTCTGGCATGTGCTGTTTTCACATCTGTACTGGGCAGCCAAAATTAGGATATGCTACTGTCTCTGCATCAAATACAAATTCTTGTACATCTATCATGGGCTTTCAAGCATCACGTTGGAGCTGTTTCGGATCTAGTATCTCTAAGCAAAGCAGTGGCAGCCATTCATTAAAAATTGGTAGCATAGTTAATCCTAGATCTTCACGGAAGACGCGCCTTGATATTTCTCTCCGGTCACAGAACATGAATTTGAGGCTTTTGGTGCCTAATCAAGCAAAGAATCCCAAAATCAAATACAATATGCGACCTGGTTCTTGGCATCAACGTTATGGACCTGCTGGCTTATTTATAGGATTGTTGGTTTGCTATTCATCTTCTGAACAAGCACATGCTGAAGCACCAGATGGAAAAGACAATCAGGAAGATGATTCTGATTCTTCATCTGTCCGCTTTTCTCATGGAAAGAAAGTCTACACAGACTATTCCGTTATTGGTAATAGATTCCAGATGATGTTATTGTTTTGTGCTTCTTGTTGCACTAAATCATTGGGGAATCTTTCAAAAATTATAGAAGTTCTCTTTCCTGCTGATGGTGTGAAGCAACTATTATTTATTAATGATTTCAATTGACTTTGCATCGAATCTGTTTCTATAACAAAGAACCTCTCCATAATCCACAGGCATACCTGGAGATGGAAGATGCTTATTCCGATCTGTTGCTCATGGAGCTTGTGTGCGATCAGGAAAGCCTGCTCCAAATGAGATCCTTCAAAGGGCACTAGCTGATGAATTACGAGCTAAAGTAGTTTCCTTCTTTCCCTTGCACACATTCAAAATTTGTATTCATCCTTTTCTCTGAATGAATTAGGGAACTATTTTCCTTGCACAACAGTATAGTCTTTCCATTATAGATACTAAAGACAGAAAGAATTTACTCTATATGTTGTCGCCATGCCTGGATGATGCAAATGTAGATCAATTTCTTGTTGAAATAGGAAACAAAAGAAAAAAATTCTTTCGATGCCTATGAGGAATCATTGTTAGGAGGCATCCTAGAGTAGTAGATATAGGAAAGGTGTCAGTTGAATTTTTACGAAAGTACGAGTCATTGCAATTAATAATTGCAACATATCTTACAAAGAACACGTATGCATCAATACCATGCCTCCTCATCCTCTATCATGTTATTGTTGAACTATTTCTTCTCATTTGATAATGTGCCATAACCAAGAAGATAATAGAAATAGATCTTGAAAGAATTGAAAAACAGGCAATTACTTTACAGGAATGTTATCATTTCCATCTTTTAGGTAAAATCATATGTTACGTATTTTTTATTTTGTGCAGTTCCTTTCTGCAAGTAATTAAATATTGTTGAAGGTTGTGTTGCCATAAACTGTGATCTTGTGTTTGTTTCACAGATGACCTAAAAGGAATTGCAAGCTATTAGCATTTTTATTACACAATAAGATTTCAAATGTATTACATGTAACGCTATTCCGCTGATTGGGGATGTACTATCTTATAGGTCGCTGATGAATTTGTAAGGAGACGGGAAGAGACAGAATGGTAAGTGTGCTGAACTTTTATCAGTTTCACAACTAATACACGTCTATATGTGCATGAGATGGGAAAAAAGAGGTACCTTAAAAGACATCAAAATCAGGAACTTTATGCTAGTACATATGGAATACTAGTTGCAAGTTGTTTCTACATTTACCAATTATAAATTTATAAAACATATGTAAAGGTACATCAGTGAAGTAGCTCCCTAGGGTCAATCACACACTGGATTACTGGTATAATTGCTGGTATTTACTAATATTCATGTTAATGTGGTTATTTTATGTTCACCTTCTTGAGATTAGTTAGCTAACATGGTTTTCATGGTTTCTCAACTTTCAGGTTCATAGAAGGTGATTTTGATACATATGTTTCACAAATCAGGAATCCGCATGTATGGGGAGGTGAACCTGAACTGCTTATGGCTTCTCATGTTCTACAGTAAGAACTCCTAAGCCGCTGTCCCCCTCTTCCCCCTTCCCATTAGCCCTACACCCTCTGTGTGATGCCTGTTCATTAGATGTATGTCCATTCTACATAGAGAATCTCTTCTCCTGCTTGCTTAATCACCAACTGCATACATGAGATTCCCATATTGGGACATTGCAATAGTTGAAATAGAATGCAGAAAACTGTACATATATTGCGACAACATGCCATGTTAATATGGATGACAGTGTGCTGAAATTTTCTATAACTCACAAGATGTGCATGAAAGATTCTTTCCTCATTTGTGTCTTCCTCTATGTGTGTTACCTTTTCTCTCGGAGGGTGCTAAAATATTATACGATTTGACATTGTAAGATTCATAGATTTTTGTTAATGTTGGAGTCTTGAAGAATACAGAATCAAAAGATAAACTAAGGAGATCAAAATGACTTAATGATTCTCCCAATTGCAGGATACCAATCACAGTCTACATGTACGACCAAGATTCTGGTGGTTTGATATCCATCGCTGAGTATGGGCAAGAATACGGAAAGGATAATCCTATTAAAGTCCTATATCATGGGTTTGGTCATTATGATGCATTGCAGATTCCTGGGAAGAAGGGTGCAAGACCTAGACTTTGAATTATGCTTTGACAACTATAACTTCATAATTTGATACAGGTGTGATTTTCGGAATAAAGGATAAACAGTTCATTTTTAAGCAGCGATATACTTTGTCAAAATCTAACAGAAATAGTGGGTTGTTTAGCGTGTCGATAGGTTGTAGCACTATTCCGTTCCCACATCAACACAAAGTATGGAATCATATGCTACCGGCTCGTAATTTTCTTTTTTCTTATATCTTCTGAGTGATATTGTTTGAGTTGACAAAGTCAATTTAACTTCAGGTTCAAATGAGTTAGTAAAGACCCCTAAAGCAAGAGGATGTGTGTGGTAGTTATAGTTGTAACATTATTGCCAATTAGATGTCTTTATGCCTTTTGTGTTTACTGTGGGTTTCCCATATCATGGGGCAACAACATTGAGCAACTGATTCTGTGCTCCAGTAAAAGCAAGAGGGTTGGCCATACAAGAAAATCAGACTGAAGATTCTGTCTTTTTTATGCTTTCTAAGTGGTAACACAGTTGAGAAGAGGGAAAAGAAAGGCAATTGTTATGGAATGGTAAATGTCAAAGTTCTTTATTTGAGAACATTGAACAACTTTGGCGAGCTATTCTCTTCGGGCCCATTCTTGGTAAGCCTTGTGTAACCGTGCCTCTTCTAAGAGGGTTTATGTATTTTGGAATTTGGACCCAGCTGTGAATCCCAAAGGATTCTTAGGGTATTCTCAGTGATTAAAAAGTTGAACAACTTAAATGGAGGAACACCTTATTAGCTATGCGGTTCCAAATATCATTTTAATTGGTTACTAGATTAAAGGATCGATTGCTAGACGTAGAGATACGACTGAAGATCCCTTAATAATATTGTGATTGAAATGTAAAAATTCACGTCATCTCTTATTAAAATTCACAATCATCGAATTTCGATCATAAATTATAATGTTATGAGTTCGATGCGAGTTTGAGTCACTAAAAGATTTAGAGTAGGCTTGTCTTTTCTGAAGTTCTCCATAGTAAAAGCAGATGGTGACTACACCAAGAGCCTGAATCCAGAAAAGCTGTTTTTTTTTTTTTAATGTTTTCTTCTATCGTCGAGTAAAGTGCTTTTTATACACGAGGAAGGGAATGGTCCGCTATCCCTATTATGAAACTCACCATGCCTCCCAATTGAATGGACCGCAGGTGGATGCAAAGCACATTCTGCATAAGTGTGCGTTTTTCTCTATTTTCTTTTATTATATATTTTTTATAAATTCGTGAGTATCCGAGTGTTGCTACTCTATTTTTTCTTTTTATCTTTGCTTTTATAATAATGACTATATTATTACAGTTATTGATTAGTTCATAACTATAGTGTTGATCACTTCTTCAAAAAACCATTATAAAAGGATATTTACTTCACGAATAGTGCCAATTACTTTATCATCACTGTATTATCATAACTTTTACAATTGTTCCTCTCTCAACTTCATAGTGAGGGGGAGAATATTTATTTCATCATGAGATTTCCAATATCAAATGATATGACATTAAAGGTTTCTTATTTTTGATATGTACTATTTCAAATCGAGTATGTTCTTAAAAAGGTCTAAGTAACAATGACGGTTGGTCCTTAATTTTTTTATAATTGTAAAATCAAATCAACCAGTACCTTAGTAGTTGTTGCATCAATAATCCAAAAAAAATCACATCACCATATGATATTATTCGTTTGGAACGTTTTCTCAACGTAAAAAGTGCAAATTTTACTTTCAAACCTGGGATTACCATGTTTCCCAACATCAAGCAATAAGAGAAGACTAATACCAAATCCAATTCAGTGAAACAAAGTATGGAAATATATTCAGTCCGATTTTGTTGGACGTCAAACTTAGGAGAAATGTGAAACTCACACCCACGCTATGCGACAATCTAGTGTTCGAGCCTAAGAAACGTTCAGCAGATTGGACTAAAAAGCTCCCTAGAAACTACTGTTGGTTTAGATGAACTGGTGAAGATATGGAAAATGACAGTGGGTGGTGTGCCTCATCTCCAAACTGGTTTTTAGCTCTCAACAGGTTTCTCTTTTGTCCTTGTGCATCAAAAAGACAAATTGAAGATAAACTTTTTAATTAATTCGAATTTATATCAATTTTTTATATACTAGATGAATTTATACGTGTAGTTTTTATCAATTATCTGAAAGACTGAGCGATTAATTTGTACGAATTGCAAGAATTTTTCCAAACGGAATTCAGTGGAAGCAACACGAGAAGGCTGGAAATAGCAGTCGTATGTGAGCTTTCATGTTGCAATTTACTTTACGTGGCTGGCCTTTATGGTGGTTGATTTTGAATCTTCATACATCCTCAGATTTACCGAAATACCCCTGTAAGTGGAAGCTGAAAAAGGTGCAAATCCATCATGTGTTGTGTCCATTGGTGAATGATTTTCTGACAAACACTTTATGCAAAAGTGGGAAACAGCATCTATGGACGACCAAGTCCGTAAGATTTTCTTTGCAAATTCAAATTTCCGGATAAAATACTTGGCTGAATCGATCAATAAAAATCTATCCAAACTGAATCCAAAGGTCTAGTTAGGTGGAGGTAGTTATTATAGTGGGGGTAATGATTTATTATAATTAATATTTTTTTTATTATAAATATTATTTGATGAGTATGTGTTAAGTGTTTAGTTACAAAACAAAATTTATAATTTTGAGGTGAATTTAATATGATACTATTGTATCATGTGTTTATAAATTTGAGATGAATTTAATGTTATTATACCTAAGATAAATTGTCATCATAAAAATAAAAAATTCAATTCAAACTAAAATTAATTCTTATCTTAGGTAGGATTAGTACATACATATAATTATTACACCACTTATTAGTCGTTACTATTAAAAGTCATCTATCCATTTAGATTTATACACAATAATTTTTATCTAAATAAATATATAATTAATAAAAAACGATGTAAAGCCTTCTCAAAAGAATCAAAAAAAAAAAAAAAGCAATAACAAAAAAAAGAAAAAAAAGAAAACAAGAAGCAATAACATATTCGACCCAAAAATAGAAACGATAACATAATTATAGTAGTATTAAAATTTCTTGCTTTCTTTTTATATGTTCTTTCATCACAAATTTCTTTTTCTGTCTTATCCATTTTCACTCCTTATATTTAAAACTCAATATCTCAATAAAGCCATCTTTAGACTTTGAAAAAGTCCCATGTAGTTAGAATCCAATAGACTTATTATGAAGCATAATACAAATTGATTATTTTAATATCACTAATTAATATCTCTTCTCCATTATGCTTTCTTGGTCCAAGAAAAAGTTGGCAGAGGAATTAAGATTTAAATGGAACTTTGAAAATCTGTAGTTGTCGAAGCAAATGGCAGTCTTTAAACCATGTTCAAACACACACACACACACACACAAAATAATAATAAAAACATGTTCAAACAATGAATCAAATAAATCAAAGATTCTGCTACTTGTTTTACTCTCTTCTCCCATCCCAAAGTAAATCCATGTGGTGAAATCTGCAATTTTTACCAATTAAAAACAAAATTCACCATCCATAGAATAACAGTAAAATCAAAGTAACAAACATTTTTAAAACCCTATAAGCCTACTTTTAGTCAGAAAAATTCAAACTTAATTAGCTACCTCACATTACTCCACAACCACCTCCTTGAAAACCACCCCTAGTGTTCAAACTCAAACAAAAAGCCTTCGCTCTCTTCCTCCACCTACACACACACACACGCACACTCTTCCACCCTCATTCTTCCTTTCTGTAAACACACACACAACACACACTAACACTCTTTCACCCTCACTCTCTTCCTCTCTGCAAACACGTTTTCTCTGCAACTCCTGGTTGCAGAAGCAATTGATCAACATCTTAACCATTTCTCTGCATGCAAAAAGATTGAATCTTTCTTGAAACAATAAACATATCTTTTTCTCATGTATTAAAAGATTGAAACTTGGTGAAAACAATGAAGCAACTATGACCAAAGCTGCCTCACCATGCATAAAAAAACCATTCAATCTCTTTCTTCTCCGTGCATTTCAAGTTGGAATCTTTACTGAAACTAAGCCATTGAAGCTGCATTTGCATGCACCAAAATTCAATCTTTTTCTCCTAAAACACAAACAAGATTGAAACTTTATCCAAACCATGCAGCAAATATTATGTAAAATTTCACTTTTGCTTCTTTGTTTCCTCACATTCTGCATTTCTTTCAATTTTTCACTCAATTCAGATGGCCTTTCACTTCTGGCTCTCAAAGCAGCCATAACAACTGACCCAAATGCAACCCTCTCAACCTGGTCTGATTTGGACTCAACTCCATGCATGTGGGCTGGAATCACCTGTGATCACACCCATAGAGTCATCTCCATTACCCTCATCAACGAAGGCCTTTCAGGCTACATTCCATCAGAGCTTGGTGCACTCTCATCTCTCACTATTCTAAACCTTTCATACAACAACTTCACTAAGCCTATTCCAGCTCATCTCTTCAATGCAACCTCACTATTATCCTTAGACCTATCACACAATGCTTTCTATGGACCTTTACCACACCAGATTACCACCCTAAAGAACCTCTCAAAATTGGATCTTTCAGCGAATCAGCTAAATGGGTCCTTACCCGAAGGCTTAAGCAACTTAAACTATCTTTCAGGGACTTTAAATCTCTCATATAATGGATTTTCCGGCGAGATTCCGGCTAGTTTTGGCCGGTTTCCAGTGATGGTCAGCTTGGATCTCAGGCATAATAATCTGACCGGAAAGATACCTCAGGTGGGGTCACTGTTGAACCAGGGGCCTACTGCATTCTCTGGTAACACAGATCTTTGTGGCTTCCCTTTGGAGACTGCATGCAATGATGACTCAGTAGCTGCTGCAGAGGATCCTAAGGTCTTAGAGAAGCCTCAAAATCCAAAATTTACATCAGATGGTGCTGAGGAGAAAGAGAAAATGAAAAATGGTGGCTCTGTAACAGTTTCTTTGATCTCTGGTGTTTCAGTAGTGATAGGTGTGGTGTTTGTGTCTATTTGGGTATTTAGGAAAAAATGGAAGTTGTCTGAGGGCAAAATGGGAAAAGAAAAGTTGGAGAAGGAGTTAGGGGTTGGGGTAGTGGTAGAAAGTAGTGAGAGTGAGGAGAGGCAAAAGGGTAAATTCGTTGAGTTGGATGAAGGGTTTGGGTTTGAGTTGGAGGATTTGTTGAGGGCATCAGCTTATGTGGTGGGGAAGAGTAGGAGTGGAATAGTGTACAAGGTGGTTGTGGGCGGTTGTGGGAAGGGATCCGGTGTGGGTGGTGGTGCAGCTGTGGTTGCTGTGAGGCGGTTGAGTGAGGGCGATGCCACGTGGCGGTTCAAGGAGTTTGAGGCTGAGGTTGAGGCCATTGGGAAGGTCAATCATCCCAATGTTGTGAGATTGAAGGCTTATTACTATGCCAGTGATGAGAAGTTGCTGGTTTCTGATTTCATTCGCAATGGAAGTTTGTATAATGCGCTTCATGGTAACGATAATTCTCTTGCTCTTAATGCTTTACTTATTTTTTTGGTGTAATCTTTCGACAAATTCATTGATTAACTGCTACAATTACTTTGCTCTATGGTGATCTCTGACAGTGATATAACTGAAAGTTCTTTGTGAATAACTTGCTAGGAAGCTTATAATCATCTTGATTGTCTCTCGGTGGAAAAAGTCATTTTAAATGTGAAAAGGGAAGATTTTACTCAGCTGTGGCTAGGTGTTCAAAATTTAGATTTTGAATAATCCTATTAGAATGCAAATAATGAGAGAAGGAAGTTAATGATCATTACGCTATTGATCATCCGAACAGATTAGATAGATATCCCTTCAACACAAAATAGGTAATCGAGAAGATCTCGAAAAAGTGATTCTATTAATGGGATTTGGTATGTCAGGGTTCAAGTCCAAAGTTATAGCCAACTAAAGGCAAAATCTGAGGAAGTTAGGGTGGGTAAGGGGGTGGCCGAGGTTGGTAAAACGATTGCTATGTACTCGTCTCTATAGAAATTTTGAGCAATTATATCTTGGTCAAAGGCATATTGAAGGATAAGCGTGGGAGCATTCATTCATTTAATTTGCAAATTTCGACACATAGCTGTGAAAGTAGCTCTTCCATCTCACATGTTACTCAAATGTGGAGTTCTCGCTCTCTGCTATTCAGTACTCTGCTCCTCTTAGTCCATTGTAGTATACTAAATCAAAAATTGAATTATGAAAAAATGATTGATGATAATGCCAGACATTTATTTATTACTCAAGGTCATACATGATTCACAATGACTGGAATTATAGGTGAGAAATTGAAGAACCGTGGAATCTATCAATAGTTACATGGTTACCACAACATTAATGAGCAGTAGCAATAGACTTAGATGAGTAGTCAAACCTTTGGAAACAGTTGTCCTCGTGTCAGCGGAAATGTAAAACCCAAGAAATTAGTAACATATAGGTTCTGTTAATAACAGAAAAATTGCTTAGCAGTCGAGGGGAATATGAAGTGCAAAATGAAATTCTGTTCTCTTGTAAAATCAGCCATTTGTTTTTATCTTGTGTGAGCTAACTTTTCATTCTCGACTGTCTTATTTCATTGCTTTTCACTGGAAAAATTGTCAAGCCACTGCAGCTTTTCATACTTAACCACACAAAAATAAAAGTCGATTAGTCTATATAAACGTTTATTAAGGAACTGTCACTTCAGGAGCTCAATTAACGCTATACACTTCTTGTTGTTACCTACAATGGCACAACATTTACCGTGCATATCAACAATGTGATGTTTTCTCCAAAGTGGCTACTGAAATGTTTGACTAGGAGAAAAAAACATGAATGCCACATTTCCTATAAAACTGAAGTCTTTTATGAATGTTAACACATGAATGTCACATTTCCGATAAAGCTGGAGTCTTTTGCATATGTTTTCTAGTATAATTTTTACAATGAGCTAGAACCATTTGTACGTGAGTGTATCCATGTGCGATAGTATCATGGATGCAGGTCAGTTGGATCTACAAAATAAACGGAAGCAATGGAAACTCTTACTTAAGTAATCATTCTAATTCTCCGGAGTTGCATTGTGGTTGAATGTGAATTCTAGACACTGTTTGTGACTATATAGTGCTTAAAAGAATGTATGAGTAGACAGTGAAACAGGCATACTACTTATCATTATCTGCTAAATTAGGAGACAAGTCTTTGGCTATCTTTACAACTTATTTCGTCTTGGTGGCCAGAACTGTAGATTTTACACTCTAGCGATTATACATTTTCTCTCCGCTCGTTTCTAATCTGATATGGCATTTCCCCTTGTTTTCTGCATCCTAAGGAGTGGTCCCATTGTTACTTATTTGCAACAGTGAACAAGCTTATTGATTCGCTTTCTGACCATCTGAAGGTTATTTGTATTCATTGGTGGCTTTTTACTGAGAGCTATGTTTTGCTTAGTTGTTTCGGTCATTTTCCCATGAAAAATAATAGCCTAAAATCAGTAACAAATCTTTTGTTCATTTTGATCACAGGTGGACCTGGAAATTCGTTGCCACCACTGTCATGGTCAGCTAGACTACAGATTGCTCAAGGCACTGCAAGGGGTCTTGTGCACATTCACGAGTGCAGCCCAAGAAAATACGTTCATGGAAATATTAGATCATCAAAGATCCTTCTTGATGATGACCTTCAGCCTTATATTTCTGGCTTTGGTATAACTCGGCTCATGTCAGGCACCTCAAGACTCATGAATACCTCTTCCAAGAAGCAGAACTCAAACCAAGTCATAGTAAGCCCAAAAAGTTCAACTTCCTCGTCAGTTATTTACGTTGCACCAGAAGGTCGAGCTACAGGTATCAAGTTGACGCAAAAATGCGATGTGTATTCATTTGGAATCGTGCTATTGGAGCTATTAACAGGTCGGTTGCCAGAGGGGGGTTCAGACAATGATGGTAAGGGACTTGAGAGCATAGTGCGGAAGGTGTTTCGCGAAGAACGCCTGCTGTCTGAGATTATAGACCCTGCTCTCTTGCATGAGGTCCACGCCAAAAAACAAGTACTCGCAGCATTTCATATTGCACTCAACTGCACAGAACTGGATCCAGAGTTTCGGCCGAGGATGAGAACAGTTTCTGAAAGTCTTGATCGCATTAAGTTGCAATGATGGAAAATGATCAACCAATTTTGTAAAAAAAGGCTCTTGTTTTTGCTGATGTCTAACCTGTTAGCTCTTAGCTGTTGATCTCGTCCTAGGTATTTGTTGAATGTAAGGACGTTGTTTCAAGTCCACCATTTTAGGTCATTGGAAGGAAATGTTGTTTCCTGTACATCTCAAGGCTTGTTCTTGAGCTTTTGATTTTGTTCATAAAAATCTTCGGAGCTGGCTATGTCATGTCCTCAAGATTGGCAGTTTGGTACCATAATAAAAATCTTCGGAGCTGGCTATGTCATGTCCTCAAGATTGGCAGTTTGGTACCATACTTTAGAGGGTTAGATCATGCTCGAATATAACTGTCACACGCCATCCCCACGAACGAAACTAATGTCGTATGTTTAAAATAACTGTTTTAAAACTCGAATCAACTGGCATAAAATAATTAACTTCACAAGTGACCCACCATTTTAGAGGTCGCTGCCGGCCTCTTTCCTTACATGTCTAATTTCTAAATAAAGGGAGAGTTTCTCATCTGCAACGAGGCTTACTCTCACATATCAATAGGGAGCGGGCCTCTCACTTAGTGGGGTTTATCTTCACTGAGAGTCAGATCATGGAATGAATAACGGAAATCAAGATTATGGCCTCATGCCTAAGAACATAACTTTTACGCCAGTTAGGAATGAAGCGGAGCACAACTATTTCAAAAGGCAACGGAGACAGGAAAATTTTTAGAATTACTAGGGTAATTGATTCTATATTTCGGATGAGAAAAACTTCTACCTGTTTGGAATAATAAAAAAAACAATAGGTGAACACTGTGATATCTTGTCCCACATTGGTTTTATATGAGTTTTTTGTACGCTACTTTGTCCCACATTAGTTTCACTATTACTGTTAATACGAATTTAACACTGTGATATCTTGTCCCACATTGGTTTTATATGAGTTTTTTGTACGCTACTTTGTCCCACATTAGTTTCACTATTACTGTTAATACGAATTTAAGCATTTTGAGTCAATTGATCAAGTTCAATGTGTTGGCAGACCAGTAATTGAGTTTGCTCATTTACAATAACATAATTTCACTATTACTATCAACACATAAGCAATAGCTAGAAACAAAGTAATACTAAGAAATGAGAATGAAAAGATTTGGGTCTCCCGCCCAAATTTTTTCTCTTTTAATGTCAGGATCTTTCTCTAGAAAGTTTTAAAATTCAAAACAAAAATGTCAAATTTTAAAACACGTAATCTCACTCAACGAAGACAAACAAAAGATTTAGCCGGAACCGTGACCCAAGTTTACTCTACATGGAAAGAACTTAAAAAAAGTGATCGAACTTTAGGATGCCTTCAAATCTGTATTGAATATTGATCCAATACGTAGGATTCCCTTGTATCACATTGGAAAAGCAAAGATTCAAATAAAGCAGTTACTAAAATTTCTAAATATCCTAAAAGTAGAAAATCGCGTAAGACATTCACAAAAGAACTTTCAGCCTATCAGATTTAGGGCTTTAAATTGGTCCCCCATCATTCTCGTCATGCAAACGCACAAAAATTCACTGGCTTCAAAGGATCTTTTGCCGGAAACGAAGGCTTTTTAAATTCGAACAATTTTTGAAGTTGAATGGAATAGACAGATAATAATTTGTTATAATTAAAAATATTAAATTTATTTTTGTCCTTCCAACACAAATAATGTTAGACCCTTAACTGATCCAAAACTTACATTAGGTTACATCACTTAAATCACATAATTTTTTAATCTTAAAGAATCCAATAAAATTTACTTAATATGAATATCTCGACATAAAAAAAATTCAAAGAAATTTGCATGCGTAGAAGATGGTAGCAGTTTATAAGCAAGGCAATGAGCCAGATGTAGTCTCACGTGTCCATGTTTCCCTCCACAGAAACACCGCCAAACATTGATTATGCTTGAATGTGAATGCTTTGTCTTGTATCTTTCATTATCATTTTTTATATCGTGAAAAGATGAGTTGAGTCTATAGCTGTGCCTCAACTTTATTCTTTTAATTTCCATGAATCCCAGGACCACTCTTAACTCTCTAAGAATAAGGACGTCGCCCACGTCGTCTTTTTTTTTTTTTTATATTTTATTGTCAGACATTTCTATAGTGGCATTTAGGGTTAGATTGAAAAATAGTGTCTCCATCTTTCATATAATGTGAGACTTATATGTCAATTTTTTATAAATAAAACAGTTACTCGTAAAAATTAGTTTATATATTGAATCAACTTCTTCTCATCAGATTGGCACACGAACCATAAATCTGCTAGCTCTATTCTACAGAACCGAATACTGTATATACAAAGAATCAGAATAAAATATTCGTGAAGTGTAAAAGGCTTCTACTTGTGTGGAAATAATGCAAATTAAAATGAAATCAAGTTAAAAAGAAAATTGATATTGACCAAATCTATTGCATACCTAAAACATAGTTCTTTATAATAGAGGGAGGTAATTCATAGATGAGCATCTATAATAAATGAAAAAAAGTGAAATTAGTTGAAGGATGAAAACCGAGCATTTATCTTGAAGATGAGGAAAAAGAAAATAAAAGAAAAGAAATGGAAAAGAGAAGAAGAAGAGAGAAAGTAAAAAAAAACTAGGTCTATCAAGACCTGTGTTGACGATTATACCCCTAAATTTTGGGGCTTCTTAGTGACACGTACATTTTGTGTAACCAAGCCATTCGATTTCTTACGACAAGTGCAAAAAAGACTAAGGATGTCATTAGTTCTCATATATATTAGAGATTAAAAATAACACTTTTAAAATTTTGGATTAAATTATCAAATGCGATTAATTGAAGGAATGTCTGGATAATTTACCTTTTATTTTAATTTTGAAGTCCAAGCTAAAAAAGTCAAGAATTTAATGTTAACCCGGTATATAAAAAAAGAAAGAAGTTTCAATCTCGTCACTAACAGAGATAGGAAGTGAACCTAGTTTTTTCCTCAATATTTTTATGAATTTGTAGAATAAATATAAAATATTTATTTATATAATCTGGAAAATAAAGTGGAGATCTCGAAGATCGCAAGCTAGTGACTGCACTTGAAAAAAACGACACACTGAAATGATATATGGGATCTAAACTAGCAGATATGGAATCAAAAACATCAAACCCATTCGCTCGAGTGGTTTCTTCATAAAAAATAATAAAAGCAAAAAGTATTGTTAGAAGTACAAATTATTTTATTTGTTTATTTGGTGGCATCTATATTTAGTTATTTGATGATCAGAGCACAACGTGGTTGTTGATACTTGACACAAAACGCTAATCCTCCATGATCGTCATCATTTTTGTCCAAAATAAGAAGGGGTCCCGTGGATCTATTTCGGTAATGTACGTTACGTTATGAAGATATTTAAATCCTTGAATTTATAGCTTTAGAAAAGTTAGAATCACGTATATTTTCCTTCTATATTTTAGTCGTTAATTATATGTATAATGCATCTGATTAATTTGGTCTTTATTCTAGTGATTAGTTAGCAGATCGATAGTGATGTTTAGCGAGTATATACTTCCACTTACTAAATGTGGAATGCTGGAATGGGGAATAAAGCCCTTCAATTTCTTTACCTTTATTTAATTACATGGGTTGCTGCTATTAGTAACATATATTACAAGATTCTACTTGCTAAATTAAACAAAATAGCAATCATTTGCAATGGGATCAATCTCATACCTAGTATGATGTTACAATTAGTTTTATAATTTTAGTCAATGTTAAATTGTTAATGATCTCTTAGATCCCTTGCTGCTCTTGCTTGCACTGCAGTCAAATGCTGAAAATATATGATAACCAGCTGTGATTATTCTTTGTGTTTGTTGCGAATAATTCCTTCGTAACGTTATGATATTAGAGAGATCAATAATTATAAAGTGATAATGCAATTATTTATCTCCACATGCAATAATACGTGTCATTTTTATCATAATTGCATAATTACTCTACCATTATTGATTTCTCTCGTAAGATTATAATGTAATGGAAAAATCCCACTTCGTTTTTAACTTTTTGCATTCCTACAACTTTTAATATCTTTAAGTGCATAGCATTGTCCCTCATAAATTTAATGTGGTTACGGATAAACTTTTAAGAAAATTCCTCAGATATATATTTATATATATATATATATATATATATATATATATATTTGTTTATTTCAATTGTGAAGAGAATTAAGCCATGAAAAAACACTTCAAGGTGTGTATATATATGATTGTTGAAGTTTATACTATTTGTAAAATATAGTTATCTGGTATTTTATGTTATTGTAAGAAAAATTCAATGTTTCCTCTATGCAAAATATGAGGAAATCAAAAGGGGAAATTAATCCTTTCAAAAAAAAAAAGGAGAAATGAATACAGCTTGAAAAGTAAAAGAAAAAGAAAAAAATAATAAATTGGTGAATGTGACTGCCCAGAGCCATAAGAGTTTTTCTTGGTCGCAATTTTGCTATATGTAAGTTTTTTAGTCACTCACATTTTCGTTAAGAACAATGAAAAAGATTTGACTTATAAGATCTAACATCACGCATGCTGAAAGGAACAAGATAGTATCCAAAATCAATTGGGACCTATTTCAATTTACACATTTCAATTGTCAACTCCTTATCCTGAGAATAAACTCAAAATTCCAAGATATATGCTTATCTTACCAGGAAATTGTTTAGATTCTTTAATTATCTATTCTTTTACATCTTGTTTTCTCATCATTTTCCATCTCACTTTATAGATGATTACATATATCTCCAGGGTAATTTTCAGCATTATTAAGCCCTTTATTTGCAAAAAAGATGCGCTCGCAAAGTGTGAAAAAAATATGATAAAGGTATTGGTTCGTAAAATAAAGTCACAAATTTGAGTTTTTCTCTTGATTAAACTAGTGCATGTGCCGGGGACCGGGGTGTATTGCTACACTATGAGATTTGTAATTTTAAAGTAGATCTAATATTCTTTTGCCTAAGATGAATTCTTCATTAGAAAAAATGTATTATTAAATGTGGGAATATGGTGAGAAAAGGAAAATACAGTGGTGACAAGAACCTTATTATATAGTATGATCAGCTATTTTTGATCAAGATAGCTAACAATAAGATAATTCTATGAATGACTAAGTCTTCTAAATTTTTAAGAGATTAAAATGAAAATTTTGAAGGCAGTTTTGGAGAGAAATTTGGAATCACCCTAACAACATTATCTCCTTTCAATGAAACTCTCAAAAAACCTAAAATTTTAAAAGTATTTTTGTTCTTAATCAGCTTATTTAAGATAACTGAGTTTTTATCTTAAAACTAATTGGTGCCAAGTAGAGTAACTCAAGATTTTATAAGGTAATCTTAGAGTTTATAATTTTTTGATATGGGACAAGTGTTATATTTTAATACCTCCCCTCACGTGTGACCTGATTTGAGAAGAGTCATACATGGAAGATTGAACACACGTGGTAGATAACAATGTGGAAGATTGAAGAACATGTGAACCTAATTTTTGAGATGAGTCACACATAGAAGATTGAACACACGTAACACATGTGGAAGATTGAAGAATATGTGGACCTAATTTTTGAGATGGCCGGTCACACATGAAAGATTGAACACACGTAACACATGTGGAAAATTGAAGAACATGTGGACCTAATTTTCGAGATGGGTCACACATGGAAAATTGAAGAACACACATGAAAGATTGAAAATACGTGGAACAACACACGTAACACATGTGAAAGATTGAAGAATATGTGGACCTAATTTTAAGATTGAAGAACACACGTAAAAGATTGAAGATACGTGGAACATGACACAAGCGAAAAATTCAACACAAGTGAACCTGATTTAGGATGGGTCGCACGCAGAAGAATATGACTGGACCAAAGGCCCAACTCTGATACCATGTTAAGATAACTGAGTTTCCATCCTAAAACCAATTGATGTTAAGTGAAGTGGTCCAAGATCTTATAAGGTGATTTTAGAGTTTTTGATTTTCTGATGTGGGATAAGTGTTATATTCTATCAATTAGTTTTAAGATGAAAACCCATGATTATTAACATGGTATCAGAACTAGGCCTATGGTCTAGTCTTATTCATCTTCCGCGTGCGACCCATATCAAATCATGTCCACTTGAGTTCAATCTTTTGCGTGCGTCATATTCCACACATCTTGGATCTGCCACGTGTGTTTAATATTTCATGTGTGACCCATCTCAAAAATTCGGTCCACATGTATTCAATCTTTCAAGTGTGACCCATCTCAAAAACTAAGTCTATGTATGTTCAATTTTCTACGTATAACTCCTCTCAAATCAGGTCACATGTGAAGGGAAGTATTAAATACGCACTTGTCACACATTGAAAAATCAAAGACTCTAAAATTACCTTATAAGATCCTGGACTACTCCACTTGACATCAATTAGTTTTATGATAAAAATTCAATTATCTTAACAAGCTTAATACAGTTGGATATTAGAAGATTGAGGGCATTGTTCAAGGCATTCTCCAATTGGAAGTAACTTTTCTCAAAACTGGACTTGTAATAATCAAAAGGACAACGAATCAAGCAGCTGATATAGTTACAAAGTTATATAGCAATGGTTACCTTGCATTTCATGGAGTATCTAATATCCTCTCTCATATAGCTAATCTTCGTAATTGAATTTTTCCCATGGGGGAATTGGTTAAATGTGTATATGATCTGTTGAAGTTAATTATAAATGCAAGAATTGTTGATTAGTTGCCAATTTTGTTAACGTTGTTGAGAAAAAGAGTGGTAATACATGTTTGGAAATGTAATAAAGGCAAAACTTGATAGACTGATATCGGTCCGAATATATGAAAGAATTTTCCGTAAAAATATTGAGTGGTGTGTGATGTCACCTTATACGGCAAAATGGGTGACTTTGATGGGTCGTGTGGGGACTGCTTAGCATCATTCATTCTGGAACCTGATGCTCTCTCTCTCATTCACACTATCTGACCATGCTGAAAACAACATTGCGGCTAAGGTCCTTCAATGGAGGGCTGTACCACTTTTATGACGCGTAACAGTACTTAGAACCAAAAGTCAGATTTTATTAAGAAACTAGTCAATTACAATTTTTGAAGGGATAACTACTTATCGTATATTATACAAAAGAGTATAGTTTCTGGCCCCAAAAAAGCTATTTACAATCAAAATAGTTTTCGGTCAATACCCCAAAAGACAAACAATTCTCACTTAAATATAGTAGGAGTTATCTTTCACAAACTTGTATTTTTTTCTCACCATATTCTTGATCTTTTTTAGGATCGTTTTTACAAGTTTCTTTTACGGTTTAAAGATTTTAAAGTTTCTCTCTTACTATATGTGATAAGCTTTGAAAAAAAAATACCAACTTTTATACTTTGACCTAAAATGATTCTTTCTTAATATTATTCACTAGTCATTCAAATTCAAGTTTCTAATATTGATTGTCTCTCGCAATTTTAAACTTACTGAAACCTTGTTGCCAAATGTGTATTTATATGATCATAAAAAAATTAAATGGTCAATTATGTTAAGCCCAAGTTTATCATTACATTTGTGGTACTTCAAAGTCTCTTATGACAAAACATTCATAGGATTATTGCACATTTTGGAATCCTATATATATATTTTTTTATTTTTTTATTTTTGTGTGTGTATCACTACAGGTTGTTTGCTCGTGAAAACACATATTTTCAGATTTTGTTTTCAGAAAAATCTTATTATATAAAAGCTAAATATATCGTTTTGAAATTTTAAATTTTCTTGCAAACCCAAAACAAGATTTGTGAAGCGAAGCACTCTTACAAAATTGTAATTAGAGTTCAAAAGATGCTTGTATACTTCTCAAGACATTGAACCAAATGCATCCTACTTTTTTTTTTTTTTTTTTGTCATACGTACAAATCTTCTTAAAATGACAATTAATACAAAACGTAGCGGAGCCCCCACTGGCCCATATGTACCTCCGCCAGTGACAGGTTGTTTGCTCGTGAAAACACATATTCTCAGATTTTGTTTTCAAAAAAATCTTATCATATAAAAGCTAAATATATCGTTTTGAAAATTTAAATTTTCTTGCAAACCCAAAACAAGATTTGTGAAGCGAAGCACTCTTACAAAATTGTAATTAGAGTTCAAAAGATGCTTGTATACTTCTCAAGACATTGAACCAAATGCATCCTTCTTTTTTTTTTTTGTCTTACGTACAAATCTTCTTAAAATGACAATTAATACAAAACGTAGCGGTCGTTTGAATTGATATTTTATTTTGTTTTATCTTATCTTATTTATTTGATTGCTTTTCAAATTTGCCTTCTTACACTTTTAGGCTCTCAATTTTTTCATCATATAGCATTGTTTTTATCTTTTTTAGGCGCAGCACACTTTGAAGATATTCCTCTCTTTCCACCTACGGATATAAAAAAAAAATTCTAATTCAATAATAAATCAAAGTATTCTGTGCCTCATAAAATCACCAACATCTCAAAAGTCTCTCTACCCCATCTTGTGAACAAGTAAACATAAACAACAAACAAACATCTCTCCTCTTCTGACCTTTCCTTAAGGTGACCCACCAAAAGAACAAAACATGCACATATAACTACTGTTTTTTCTTTCGGTTTTTAAAAGAGAAACTAATCGATCTTTTAAAAACAAGATACATAAAGAGATAGCCTTTAGAGGCTATTCTATAATTATTTTAAGGGATATTTTATCATTTTTTTTTTTAATAAAAATTTGGAAAGCGTTCAGAATAAAATTCATACTCGTGCTACTAAGACTAATTCAAATTAAAATTAACTAATTAATTCGTGTATTTATTTATTTAAACTATAACCCAAATCTCATTATCTCTAAAAAAAATGTGAGGCCATCTTATTTCCCCAAGTCTACTTTTTGGGACCTTAAAGTTCCACTTTTCACCAAAACAGTCCCCACTCTCCATCACCTACTTAATAACCTCATCTTTCATGGCAAAAGATCCAAAAAGCCACAGATCTATCCAACCCTTTACTCTGGAAAGAACTACTACCAAGAACTGCATACTTAGTTGCTTCTACTACAAGACTTTTTTTTATTCACTTCAAACTGCTTAACAAACAAGCAATTCTTGTATGAAAAAGACCACAGAATAAAATTTTCTTGCAGATTTGTATAACAGGAATGTATGGTGATTCTCAAGCATTATCTTCTGATTCCGACTCTATATTTTCACTGAATTCGAAAGCCAAACAAGGCTTAACTGCAAAGAGTAGAGAGCTTTTCATGGATTCTGATACAAGCTATAGCCAAATCAATTCAGGGTTGTTGAGGTTTCGTTCAGCTCCTGGTTCTTTGTTTGCTAACTTCACTGATGGTGTAGAAAAAGTTGGTGTTAATGGTGCTGAGGGTCAAGGGTTGGCATCAAGATTCAGTTCAAGTGGTGCTAAATGCAGTCTTGTTTCGCAAACTGCACCACAGGTTTTGCAGGATGATGATAGTAAGGCTATGATGAATGGTTATGGTATGAACTCTTCACTGTTGCCACCTCAATATCCAAGTCAAAGTGGAGCTACACAAGTGGGGTCTGTTGATGGCGGTGGATATAGAGTTGTGAGCTCTATGGGGATGGATCATCATCAGGGTCAACAAGCCAAAATCAGTTCTAATCTTATGAGGCAAAACAGTTCACCAGCTGGACTATTTCCGCACTTTACTTCTCAAAATGGTATGTTTTGTTTCCTTTTCTCATTACTGATTCACTAGATTGAAAAGTTTGTCACTTTTGGGTTTATGGATACTAGGTTGGATTTCTAACTAACTTCCAGGTAAGATGTGTATAAAAGGCAATATTTGTGTGGGACTACTCTGGGCAATTCACTTGACTTCTGATCTTACTTTTTTTTCTTTCTTGTATTGTGCACTCGTTGGTCTATTATCCTTCTTATTCTTAGCCGAAATATAAGAATACATTTCTCGATATTGATTATTCATAAATTTCAAAACTATCATATAAAATCCTGAATTATTACATCTAATACCGATTGATTTACGGATGTAACCTATGCTTTTTAACAATATGAATGTCAAATTGAGGTTAACAGAACAAATTTCATATCTACAGAGATGGATTCTAGAGAACTGTACCTTTAGTCATGGTTTTTTTTCCTTATTGCAGCTGATTTAATTATTATAAATAAGAGAAGAAATTGGATAATGAAGAGCTTTGGGAGTGGAATTGAATTAACTGGTCTTAATTATTTGAATTTCAGATTTTTCTTATCATTCTTTTAGTCCTCTTTTGCTTCTTGCATCATCAATTGATATTCTTCTTGTGGATTTACTATTCTTAGTCATGAGAGTGGACCACTAAAATGCTATCAGCAATTTGCAGACTATGCCACAATGAGAGGTCCTGGAAGTTACAGAGTGGCAAATGGTGGTACTGGAGATTTGAGCCCAGCTTCAACCCGGTTGAAGGGTCAGATGAATTACTCATCCGGCCTACCTTCTTCCCTCGGAATGCTGTCAAGGATATCAGAAGTTGAGAATGAAAATGGTGGAGCTACGGGCACCAATGATGAAAAGCTTGGTGATGAGAGTGGAGAGGCTCAATTTTACAGTTCTGGATACCCTTTCGGATCTTGGAACGATTCTTCAAATTTCGGAGAGAATTTCAGTGGCCTTAAAAGGGAGGTAGATAGTGATGTGAAGTCATTTATAAATTCTCAGGTGTCCTTCTGAACAATGTATTTTGTTTGCCTGCTAATTGATTACTTCTCTTTTATTTGTATCTGATCCCCTGTATTTGTAATCAGAGTGCAGAGCTCAGAAATCGACCTCCTATTTTGTCACACCATTTAAGTTTACCTAAAACTTCAGCTGAACTGGCTGGTATGGAGAAGCTATTGCATTTCCAAGATACCGTTCCCTGTAAGATCCGTGCCAAGCGAGGTTGTGCTACTCATCCACGAAGTATTGCAGAGAGGGTAAAACCTTTTTCCCCTGATCTCGAATTAGTCTGATCTAAGTTGTCCTCGCTACCGATTATTGTAAAATTGAGGATTTTGTTTGTCTAGTACACGAATTGTTTCCCTGATGCTAACTCGGATAGTTAATTTAATCAGACTACAATTATGTACTTTAAGGTGGCTCAGCAGTATAGGGATGTAAGCTTAATCAGAGTATAATTATGTGGAGTGCGATTTCAGGTAAGACGAACCCGGATCAGTGAAAGGATGAGGAAGCTACAAGAACTTGTACCAAACATGGACAAGGTAGGCTTTGCTTAGAATTGTAGGTCTGCACATACCACTTGTGGAAACTTTGCTAAAATTCCAATCTCTCTTGGCAGCAAACCAACACAGCAGACATGTTAGATTTGGCTGTCGAGTACATTAAAGACCTTCAACAACAGTACAAGGTATCGTCGAATAGACCTATTAGTAACATTTGATGTTTGGACGTACTTGACATATTTATCTTATATGCAGACGCTCGCAGATATTCGGGCAAAATGCAAATGCTCTGCTATGCAGATGTCAATTCCGAACCAAACATCCTGATTTGCTTGGTAAATACATAGGGAAATAGTTGAAGTGAATTACGATCGGTTTCTCTTTTTCCTCGGCCCTGAAGGAGGATGACCAGAGAAGAGCGGCCCGACACCTATTTAGTTCTTTTAGCCTTTCCATTTTCTTCTGTTAAGTTGTTGGTAAGGAACAAAGATTCGTACAAGTCAGTGTTATAAGATTTTAGATGCTATTAGCTAATGATGTTGTGAACTATACAATTAGTGGTTCATAAGTAAAGTTAGGGCATGTAGAAAAGTACATGCCCTGAAAATATATGCATCTCTTTTTGCCTAATAAGGCGCTGTTTCGCCTAATTATAAAATTTTAATTTTTAAACTATAGAATTTTTAGTAGTTGAACTTTGTTTATAAGTGTTGTTGAACAAAAATCATTAACTGTTAGGCTCATGTCTAGCAATGTTAAACTTTTAGAAATTTTGAAAGTAATGTTGGGTTTTTAAAAATATAGAAGGGTATATTTGAGAAAGAAAAAAAAAATAAATTTTCGTATTGTATAAAAATAGTTTCGTAAAATTTTTTTTCGAAAGTTTTAATTTGGAGCTTCTTATTTTTTTTAGTTATTTTAGTTTAAATTTTTATTTAAAAACACTTTTAAATATGAATCAAACATGTTAATTTTAATTTTTAAATTTATATGTAACATTTTTAAGTATTTAAAAATTAATTCAAATAAAACTTAAATTTACTATGGATTTTATATAAAGTAGATCATCATCAAGTTGATATATTATTCTATGTGAAGATCTTTTATGTTCGGGCCTACCATTTCTTTTGTTGGTCCACATTTTTCAAGCCAACCATGATGTTGATGTGGGGTTTGTTGTTTCCACGCCAACCTGTGAACCTTATCACTTCCACTTTTCTATTCAAATTTCATCATTCAACTTATGCATATTTTCTTTTCCCAAATATAGCATTTCTTTTCATTTCCTTTTTTGTCAACGCTTTTAGTAAGTTATCAGAGGAGACAACTTTACGTAGAAATTAGAGATACCATCAGATCTAAATGATGAGATTCGATCGATTTGGTTTGTCTATATTTTTGGTACCTCTGACTTGCAAGAGAAGGGCGTGATAGCTTTGTTTTTTGGTACAATAGAGGTTGACATCATAATTTGAATTGAAAATTTTTGCCACAATAAGGCTCTATTTATTTGTTATAAAATATTTTTTTGAAAAATATTTGTTTAATTTTTCAGTGTTTGGTAACACTGAAAAATTAATCAACTGTAAAATATTTTTCAGTCAAAATAGTAGTTATTTTTGTTTAATTTTTTAGTGTTTGGTAACATAAAAAAATTGATCAATTGAAAAATATTTTTCGATTAAATATTACGGCTAGTATAAAAAGTAAGAAAATATTTTTATGTCCTTTGGGAGAACAAAATATTATACGGAACTCACCTACCCCTCTTTCCCCCACCCCCCCTCTTCCACCCCCTAACCTTACGGTTAATATATATATTATGTATATATATATATATTTATAAAATCTAATGTCGTAAAATATTTTTACTGTATATTTAAAAATCAAAAAATATTTTTTAATATTTTATTTTTAAAAAAAATATTTTTCACAAATAAATTATTTTATAATAAACAAATGGAGCCTAAATCATTTCCCCTAACTTTTGAAATAATAAAGACGTGATAGTTATGAATTGCATGCTTTTGGAAAAGTTCCAACGCAGCAATAGCTTGATATATATGGTAAAGTTTATGATCACGAGTGCAAATGAGTGCTGGAGAGAAGTTGGACCACAGCATTGAATTTAGCTCTTAGTGACAGAGACACAAGACTTTCTTTTTTTTTTTTTTTTTTTTGGTGAAATGCAATTTTCATTCATTCTCATAAATACAGGAAACAAACAAAGTTTTTATCCCACCCCCGTGGGGCTCAAGTCTGCATCAAGCAGTGCCTTAAGGTTAGGAGGGATATTAACGAATCAGTCAACAGCTAAACTATCACGAGCTTTACATTTTGCAACCCAGTCTGTCACTTTGTTTGCAGTCCTTCTTGAGTTCTGAAATCGAATATGGTTGATCTTAGCTGCAATTGTATTGATATCTTCCACAATAGGTTTAACTCTCCAACATATAACATTCCTTTGTGAAACAATTGCATTATGGACCGCACAAGCATCATTTTCAAAAATGATGTGATCAAGAGCCAAGCTCTTAGCAAACAAGCAAGCCTGTCTAACAGCAAGAGCTTCGGCCAGAAAAACAGAGTTACATGAAATCTTACTAGCTATTCCATGTATAATGGACCCTTGGGAATTTCGACAGACTCCTGCAATTGCAAATTTTCCTGGGCTTGCAACTGCTGCATCAACGTTAAATTTGATCCATCCAGGTGGGGGAGGGGACCAAGAGACAGTAGTATCAAAAAAGATAGTGTTTGACTGATTGTAAGCAATGACCTCAAAAGCTTCTGAAGAATCAGCAATTGAACTATTGGCTCTAAGAAGTGCTTTGTCAACATTGATTGCAGAATTTTCAAACAAAAAGGCACATCTTTCCTTCCACACTTGCCAACAGTAAATAGCAAGTTTTGCTTCAGCTTCTCCGACCCTGTAGCCGGCTGCAATAAAATCTTTAGACATTCTGATAAGCCAAGAGTCAAATCTTGCAATAGATCTAGGGTCGATACACAGTTGAAGTGCACTTCCACACCAGAATCGTTGAGTCCACGGGCAAGAAAGGAACAAGTGTTCTGTCGTCTCAACTTCTTTAAAACAAATTTTACAGATAGGATTTCCAATGCACTTTTTCTTGAAAAGGTTGCCATGAGTTGGGAGGGCATTTGAGTAGATCCTCCACAAGAAATTTTTAATTTTTGGCATAACTTTAATGCTCCAAATCAGTTTCCAAAGATCAGATGGCACAATATAAGAGCTTCCTGCTTTTACATTTTGGTGTCGTTGATCCGAATGATTTTTAGCCGAGTGATACCCTGTTCTCACACTATAATTACCAACCATAGTGAGGGGCCAAATAATGGAATCCGGAGTAGCCTGACAGGGGATAAAAGTAGCAGCAATTTCTTCTGCTTGATTTCTGTTAAAGATGGTGTTGATCAGAGCCATATTCCAGCCTCCAGATTGATTGAAAATATCCTCAACTTTGTTAATATTCATTGCCAGATCTGGTCTATCAATGCTTTTGTAACTCAGCAGCCAAGGGTCATTCCAAATATTAATAGTCTTACCATTTCCAAGGACCCAAACAGCTTCAGTCTTCAACATATCTCTGCCACAAATAATACTTTGCCAGCACCACGACGATCCTTTACCTTTTCTTGCATTTCAAAAATCGCCATTTTTGAAGTAGATCCCTTTGAGGACAGAAGAAACCAAGGAAGAAGGGTTTTTAAGGATCCTCTAGGCTTGTTTTGCAACCATCGCAACATTCATCAGATGTATGTCTTTGAAACCAAGACCTCCAACTTTCTTTGCAGCCGAAATTTGATTCCAACTAACCCAATGAATACCTTTTTCTTTGGTTTTTTTCCACCAAAATTTTGCAATCTCTGAGCTAATACCTTTGCACACCTTTTTGGGGAAAATACAAATAGACATGGGATAAGTTGGAACAGCTTGCGCAACAGCTTTAATAAGGACTTCTTTACCAGCTTCGGAGAGATAAGCATTTTTCCAATTTCCCAGCTTTGCAATGATTCTGTTTTTTATCCATTGAAGAGCTTGGGTCTTAGAGCGACCCCATTCCGTTGGCAGACCAAGGTAATTACCAAGGTTTTGGACTTGTTTGATTCTCAGAATGTCAGCAAAGTTTTTTTGAATAGACTCTGGGGCTCTAGAGCTGAACATGATCCCTGATTTGGCCAAATTGATGCTTTGGCCAGAGACAAAACAATATTGGTATAACAGGTCTTGGAAGACAAGAGCTTCCTGTGGGGTGGCTTCAAGAAAAAACAGGGAATCATCAGCATAAAGAAGATGGGTAAGTGTGGGACAATTTCTAGTGATTTTAAGGCCATGAAGGAGACCTTTTTCCTGATAGGCTGAAATAAGGGTTGTGAGGGCCTGAGTAAGGATATCAAAGAGGTAGGGCGAAAGAGGGTCACCCTGCCTCAGGCCTCTTTGAGGGATAAAGGATTCAGATGGGACACCATTGATGAGGACATTGTAAGAAACAGATGAAACACAGTTCATGATCCACTTGATCCAAGTAGGGTGAAAATTCATTTTAGAAAGCAATTTTTCGAGGAATTTCCACTCTACTTGATCATACGCTTTATGCATGTCAAGTTTGACAGCAGCATACCACTTTTTAGAATGCCTTTTCTTTTTTTTGAGAAAATGGAGCACTTCTTGGCCAATAAGAATATTGTCTTGAATTGCTCTACCGGGAATAAAGGCACTCTGAAAAGGGTCAATGATAGAATCCAAAAGAGGTTTTAATCGACTGACCAGGATTTTAGATATTATTTTGTACAGAAAATTTGTACAACTAATAGGTCTAAAATCCCCAACCGACTCAGGAAATTTAATCTTAGGAACAAGAGCAATGTTAGTAAAGTTAATACCTGACAGATTGCTGGACCCTTGAAGAAAACCACAGATGGCATTGAAAATATCAGATTCCAAAATGTCCCAATGTTGAAGGTAGAAAGAACCAGGAAATCCATCTGGACCAGGGGCTTTATTGGCCCCCGAGCTCCTGGCAGCAGCTTTCACTTCATCCAGAGATAAAGGTTTAATGAGTTCCTCATTCATGCAATCAGTGATAACTGGATTGACACAATCCAGAACAACACTACAGTTTTTTGGGCCACCACTTCTGAACAGTTTTGAAAAGTAATCAACAATCAATTTGTTGATTTCTTTTGACTTTTCGGTCCAAATTCCAAGATCATCTTTCAATCTCAATATTCGGTTCCTAGATCTCCGTTGTTTAGTGGAAGCATGAAAGAAGGCAGTGTTTTGATCCCCAGCTTGAATCCATTTCAGTCTAGCCCTATTTGCCCAAAATTTTTCATCAGTTGACCAAATAACATCCAGTTCAGCTGCAATTGAGTCAAATTCATCCAAAACAAACTCTTCAGGTGGGAGGTGCATCAAGTTCGAGAGTCTTCTTTTAAGATCATCAACCTTCTTTTTCTTACCCTTGAACTTCAGACAGCTCCAACTAGAAAGTTTCCTTTTGCACTTTTTAAGTTTTTTTTTGACAACAAGAATCTTATCCCCAGGGACAGGAGGGAGCCAGCAGTTTTGAACAATTCTACCACACTCTGGATCTTCAGCCCAAAAATTTTCATAATGGAATCTATGAGCTCTCTTCTTTGGGATCTCATTTGAAAGAGAAAGAATGATTGGGCAGTGGTCAGATCCTAGAAAGGGAAGGACCGCAACCCAAGCATCCGGAAAAGAATTGAACCACATCTCATTTGAGAAAGCTCTGTCCAGCTTCTGTTGGATGAGGTGACCACCTTCTCTTTTATTTGTCCAAGTGAAACGACAACCCTTACTTTCAATTTCCACAAGACTAGATTCAGAAATGAAGTCATTAAACTCTTTCAACTGAGAATAACTTTTTAATTTGCCACCAAATTTCTCAGTGTTGCATGTAATCATATTAAAATCTCCAATCACAAGATGCGGGCCAACAGATGAGTGCAACATATTTTTCATCAGTTCCAAAAATTTTCTCCTTTCTAACTTCAAGGGATAACAGTAAATGAATGAAACAAACCAACAGTTACCAGGATTCTCAGAAACAGAAGCATGTATAAAAGACTGACCACATTCTAAAACTGTAACTTCCAGATCATCTAAGCAGAAAAGTGCAAGCCCACCAGATGTACCAGAGGGTTCAACCACAGCGACCAACTTATACTTAATTTTCCTGCTAATCCTGGTAATTTTATTCTTTTGCATCTTGGTTTTAGAAAGACCAATGATGCTAGGCTTATTTTGAAGGATACAGTCCTTCAGGTTGTTCACTGTCAGGGACTGCCCAAGACCCTGACAGTTCCATGCCATGATTTTCATAAGGATTCGGGGTCTTGAGAACGGCCAGGACCCGTAGCCTCAGAGGTTTCTTGAGGGTTATCAACAGAGCTATCAACAGAACTCTTAGTGTTCCTTCTAGCTTTCTTAGCAATTCTATTCCCAGACAAGTGACAAGGAAGATTACCTTGAAATCCAACACAGTTAGAGATAGGGATATCAACCAAGGCTTGAATCTCGAGGGGGTAGTCATACTTGTTTTCATCTTCAGCTCCCTTAAAATCTTTCTCAGAGATATCAGGTAGATTTTCATCAAGTTTTCTCTTTAGTGACTCTCTGGTAGACTTATCAGATGTATCCGAACTGTTTGTGTTATTTTGGTGAATGGGTTTTCTGTTTGAGCTGGTAAAAACATGGTTTGCTTCTTTGGGGAGAGAGTGGGCTGAGATAGTGTTTAAAGGGTTGTGGGTTAAAATGCTGGTTGGTAAAGTTGGGCTTGGGTTGATAGTATTGGATGAAAAAAGGATCTGTTCATTATTGAAAGGTGGGTCAACAGTTGATTTGGGCTTTTGGGATGGACTTTTGGACCATATGGATTCTTCTGGGTTTAAGTTTGGGATTTTGGCTTGTTTTGGCTTAGTACGCTGGTTGTTGTGTAGGTTAAGATCCTGAGAAGATTCAAACTTTCTGAATAGGCGTTTATTTGCATAAAACAAAAACGATTAAGTTAAATTTCCCGAATTTGAAATTATATATATATATATATATTTTACTAATATTATTTGGTCCTTGTTTAACTTGATATATGTATTAGGAACGATGTTACATTACGAAATTTAAAAATTTAAGATAAATTTAATATATTTTATTTAAGGTGAATTTTTCATCATCATCAATAAAATAAACGATTAAATGCCATTTTGTTCTACACAGGAACCTGTATAGATATATACTACCATGAAACCTTTCATTGCTAGCAAGAACTTAGCTTTATGTTACACCCCCAACCTATTTCTTTTGCCTCCCTCTTTTTCCTTTCTAGATAAAAAGATATTAATTAATTATAATTAATAATTAAAGATGGAAGTGCCATAGCATTGAATTTTTCGATAAAAAAAATAGTTGAAAATGTCTAAAATAACATGAACAAACAACATAGACTTTTTAAAAATTAACGTCAAACAGGTAACAAGGAGAGTTTTGAAATGAAGAAAATTAACAATTAATTGAAAAAGCAGGTGATCCTCATTTTGATGGCAAAGCAAGCAGCATTCTTGCTAATATATAAGGCAATGCACATGCACTGACAGCTCAGAAGAGAATCAGATCTTAAACTGCGGAATGCTCATGTGAATATTTGCATAATTTAGAATATTTTATCAATTGTAAATACTTGCACAATGTAGAATATTTAAATGAGTTCACAGACTAAAAATATTAGGAGTTATTAAATAATTTTTGTGGTGTCCGTGAAAGCTGCAACCCCTATAATTATATGTGTAGGTTTGCCGCAACTTGGAAAGTGAATTAAGTCTATACAAGAACCATTAAAATTCTCATTTCTGAAGTATTTTTCATTCAAACATTTCATCTGCCAACTTCTAAAACTTAGATTATCAAAGGAATTTATGCTCCTGAGAGAGAAATATTTCATTCACAGAAGCTAAAGCAATGTCCAAAAGTGGTTGAGCAATAACTAATATAGAGTTCGTGCTCAGACTCTGACAGCTGAATTCTCATATCATAAAAAAAAAAAAAAAAAAGCTTAACATAAATACATAGAATGAAAATGAGATTCGAAACCGATTCAGAAACTGTTACATGTTTCAAAAATTGTCATTATTACATAGTTCCTGAAGCACTTGTTGATGCATCAAATTGAAGATCCACTAGCTCTCAAGCTTGATAAGCAAGTTTATCTATTGATGAAACGACATCAATGGCACAGCCTAGAGGCCACGCCACATCAACTGAAATATTTTCGTATTTAATTGCTTGTACCGCTGTAATTTTTTTCAAGGGATGTACCCCTGCCAAAAAGAAAAAGAAAAAAGAAAAAAAGGGATGAGCAATCCATAAAATATATAACAGTATATATGTTTCCGACCACAAGTAAAATTTATTTGATTTATAAATGAATTACGCAATGATTTGTATTTATAAATAAAATTCTTTGTTTGAAATTGTAAAATAGTATTAAGTCAATTCTTTTTTTTTTAAATACAAATTGTGTTTGAAACACATGTGGAATTGAAATTAATACTTATATTTTACATAAATGCCCTTCTTTTCTTGTATTAAAATTAGATTTGTCATATAGAGATTATAGTCTCATCCCATCATTGATTATTGCTATTATCATAAATTTGTTCCCAAAAAAATAAAACAACAAATAAAAATTATCAATAAAGTTAAACATTATAAAATAACCATAATTTCAACTATCAGTTTAAGATTACAAAATAAATCTACAAATGATAAAAATAACCTTAAGTTAACCATATATTTGATATGAAAAAATAATCTTAAGAGAAAAAATGAAAGAGACATTGGTTTTTTCTATTGCTAAAAGAGAAACAGTGAGAAAGACAATAATTTTTTAAAAATCTTTGTATTTTAGTCAAAGTGCATTTCTTAAACCTGATGGCAATTTTGTCCTCAGAAGATGAGCAACAGATTTA
Organism: Ehretia macrophylla; assembly: GCA_037974665.1. Lineage (NCBI taxonomy): Eukaryota > Viridiplantae > Streptophyta > Magnoliopsida > Boraginales > Ehretiaceae > Ehretia > Ehretia macrophylla. Next base: position 3,178,094 of record CM075779.1, read on the forward strand.
AAAAACATGGATTTGCAAATTTCACTTCTTGAGTAAGGATTTGAGTAAAACATAAAGAAATTCAAGATTTGCAAATCTTGAAATTCTAATTTTTTAAAATGGTGCTTCCAAATAACAAAAATTGGATTTGCAAATGAATTCTATAAAATTTTATAAAATTCATTTGTTTCAAATAGTTTGTAAGGATTCCCTCATAACAATAAAATATTATTAGAGAAAACAATATTAAATTGAGAAGACTGACTTAAATAATTTGCATTAATTATTGATCCCGATCATTACTATTGATTAATTCTTTTCTTATCTGTCATAATATTACGAGAGATCCTTAGGCACTTGAATACTCAAAACTTTTGAACGACTAGGAGCTGTTACTTACCAAATCCTTCAACAAGCAGGGTATACTCGTATAAGAGGTCCATACACAAAAATGGTATGTCTCTCTCATCTATATTAGGAAATGTCGATTCCGTATTCTCAACTCTGGTCGTGCAAGCAAGCTTAGCTGCATTCATATAGTCCGATGGGCGAACGTTCGCAACTGGTGCATTGGAGTCGATTATACCAGCCTAAGATGAAATAGTGAGGTTAACATAAACATATATAAACTTAAAGAGAAAACAAAACACTATGAGTACTTATACGAAATTTTCTATAGCTTAATGAAATATATTCTTTTATACACCAAGAGTTGGGTAAAATGATCGAGTAAATGAAAGGTTTCGAATTCCGACCGCGGCTTACAACCCCATTGCAAAAAAAAACATATGTATAGATTTTTTTACCTCAACAGCCATGTCGTAGAAGAATGATGCAACATATATATTTTTCTGGCCAGCACCACCACCACCACTCCAAGCCCCATTGAATGTGCAACTCTCATATTTGCAAGGTGCATCAAGTTTAAGCAGCTTCCTAACAAATTTTCTGCATTTGTTGAAACTTGCACCAGAAGAAGCAGCCTTTACTTTATAAACGACTCCTCCATATTCGTAGACCCCTTAAAAAGATGACAACAAAAGATTACTCTTCATGCTCCACATTTTTATATATATTTTAAAAAGCATAGTTAATATAAATGCTTTTTTTTTCTTTTTTCTTTTTCTTGTGAGAGAGATGTATATTACAATTACACTTATATTTTAATTATAAGTATATAAAGGCTCTAGAATAAAAATAATATGATAATTAGACCCAATAGCGGATACAGGTGAATGCAAGTTGAGTTGTAGTCCCTATTGTTCTCACAAAACTACATAACTACATAAAAAAAATTAAATATGAGTAATTTAAATTTGAAGAATCAATTAGTCCTTACTGAAAAAATACTATATATTTACTTATTTGTCAAGTTATATATTATAACTCTGATTAAAAGAAAATTTCAAATCTGCCTTGACTAAAACTCAAGTGTGAATATGACCAATGTCAAATTTTTAATACGTGTCTTAGTTGATCTTTTACACTAAAGAATTGTGTAACATATAACATTAAATATGAATTCTCTAATAATATAATAATATTATTATGTTATTAGGAGATTTAAATCTATTAAGAAAGTGAGCATACCATTATAACCGGTAGTGACACATGGATTGCTAGAGTTTTTGGAAATTGCCAAGTTTCCTGCTCGAGCTGCTTTTAATCCATAGTTTAGATAACTGTACATGAAAAAGTTACATAGACCTCAAGTTAGTGTAGTCAGTATATGTAGCTAAACAAAGGAATAAAACCATAAAATTCCAATGTCTTTATGCCAATTTAGCCCACATATGTAGCATCTAATCCTACATTCATTTTGAAATGTAGGTTCTTTTTTTATGAGGTATGTGACAAATTTGTCATATGCACATAAATAAAAAGTGATTCAATTAGTTGATAAATGTTAACCAATTATCATAAGTGGAGACATCATAGTAATTTATTTAAAATTTTGTAAGGCCAAATTAATAAAAAGAGAAATTTCAGACATTCTGATATAACATATCTACACGATACAGACTAATGTGGATTAGTTTTATAGAATAACAACTTAATATGTAGTTGTGACAGATTTGCCACATGCCTCCTAAAATTTTTTTTCTTGAAATATTGAAGAGAATAGATTGCAACAACTTTTGTTTAAACTTGTCGATAAGTTCAAGCATTTCCACTTTAGTGGTTTAGATTCTAGCATGATATAAGCTCACCAATCGGATAGGTTCATTTTAAAGGATTTGGATTCTCCCAAATTAGGGGTAACTAGAAGATCCTTCTATTTAAAGGCGAAGGCACTCTTATGTGAGTCAGAGTTATAACCCCCACTAACTTTAAATTTTTTTTGAAAATGTATATAATTTTAAAATATTTTTTGGCTGAAAAATTACCTTATCCCCTACAAAAAAACTTATATATATATAAGTGTTAAATTATATAATTTTAGCTCATACTAAATAAAAATTATAAATCCGTCCTTGTCCAATTACTTTTATAGGAAAGTAACAAGCACATTCATTTAAAAGAAAAAGTCTGATTTGTGCTGCCTCACTATTCACTTAAATTTAGTGCTAAAGCGACATAACTTTATATATAGGGTAAAAGTATAATTTAATTCTTTATTTTTTATGTGTAATTTTCACTTTTATCCATTATTTTTCAAAATGAACCTTTCAATCTATTATTTTTTGTGTAAATGACACTTTTATCCATATCTTTCGAAATGAATATTTTAGTCCAATATGTTATTTATCTCTTAGTCTAAATATCGTAATCATATTTAGTGTTATTTATCTCTTACAATTTCACAACAAAGGTTGAAGATCTTAAATCATATTCAGAATTGACATTTATATTTTTTGGATAAATATAATTTTATAAATTATGTTTTTCTTGGAGAATTAAAAATATGTTATTTTAGTGTTAAATATGAGTTAGTAATGAGGCGCGCAAATATGACCGAGTAAAAAGTTATATGTCTCGGAATCATTATTTTAAGGGTATCTTTAATGGTAAAAAAATTAGTGTACTATTCATAAAAACTTTCTATTTTTGGTAATTTTTAGAAATTTGAGTCTCTATTTTAACTCAAATTTTCAATGGAGCCTACCACTTTTTAGAGATTTAAGTTAAAATAAAGATTTAATTTATTTTTTTTTACAATAAATTTAGAGACCTAAAAAGTGATTGGGTCTCTATTTTAGTTTAAATCTCTAAAAAGTGGTAAGTCCCATTAGAGATTTTAGTTAAAATAGAGATCCGAATCTCTAAAAATTACAAAAAATAATAAGTTTTTATAAATAGTATAAATTATTGGAGATACTCTAATAGCGACAATATGGTGAGAAGGGGTGACAAAAACCTGTGAGCATAAATGGAATAATCATTTCCCCCAAGATGCATATTGTCCACATAGGGATCCTCTTCATCTGAGGTTTTGGGGGCATTTGCTGCGCTCTCCTTTGAGATTGCATACGCCATTTGCACTGACCCACCTCCAAGATCAACAGTTGCCACCGTATTCGAGTACCCCTCATCTAACGTGTCTAATAAATAGTTCGTGGCCACCTACAAACGTATAAAAAGGAAAAATATTATATACAACTGTTATTATATATATATATATATATATATATGTTAAATATAATAAATATATTTTTAATTAATAATTTAAACTCTTAGATAATATGATAAATATTTAATAATATTATAGCTTTTGAATTGCATTTTCTTTTCATAGTATGTATGACGATGTATTTTTTTATTTTTAAAAGTGATATATTTTAATCACTTATTTTTTCAAGTTAGGAGACTGTTAGTCATTTTGTGTGAATCCGTTAAAAATCTAACGACAGTTTTTTTTCTCCAAAAGACACACGTGCGTTTAATTTGTCGTCAAATTTTTAACGGATTCATATAAAAGGACTAACGGTGTCCCAATTTAAAAAGATAAGGGACTGAAATATATTATTTTTGAAAATAATAAATTAAATCGTCAATAAAATTAAAGATAAAAGACCAAAAATTATATTAATCATTTAATTAATTATTCGACAGTGCCGGTACGAAATGGTCTTGAAATCCATGTGGAAAACATACCCACAAATAAGCCCCTTCGTGGTAACCATCAAGAACAGAGACCCAATCTGCCCTATATTGGAGGCTGCTTTCGCTCTTCAGCAAATCTCTCACCTTAAAAAATGAAAACAATGAAATCCGTTAGAGAGGCCCTATATAGAGAGGAGGTGAAAACAATAATTGAGTTTGGTAGGGAGTAAACGATTTTACAGAATGAAAATACCGAAAATATCAAGAGATTTTAAACAATTTTGTGAGACTAGTGTTGATCGCAACTCGTCCAATTATATACATAGATCCGTCCCTGATTGAAAATTATTTTCATAGATTAGAATTGAAAAATGAATAAAAAATTTACCGCTTCTAAAATTCTTTCAGACGCATCACCCTCTAGCATCCTTAGACCCGCAGTTGCCTATGTAAATATTGACACAAAAAGTTACGTAAAATTACATATATAATATCATGGACAATCTCCTAATATGTTTAGCCATTATAGTATTATATTCAATGTGACGATGGAGTAACTCACCCCAAGTGTAACTGGTGTTCTAGCTCGCAAATTTTCTGGAACAACATTTTCGGCCTTCTGAAGAAGCGGCAGCAGAGACTGCGCACCTGCCTCAGGGTCATTTGCATAGTCACTCAGGCCTGGTGAGGTCTGCAGCGCAACAACAATAAATATAATATGTACAGCAATTTAATGAAGTTTTAAAGACTACAAAATCTTCTATAACAATACAAAGTTCAACTACTAATTTACAAATATATCGAGCCTGTTTCACTGTGTCTGCAAAATATTTAAGTCCATGGTGATAATAGTAAAGATCGTGAGTTATAACAAACTAAACATACATCTTTTAAAGAATTAACATGGGACGGAATATTACGGTAAAAGATAAATGTATATGCATGTAACAACATTAGTACCATAGCAAAAAACTCAAGATCATTGCCGATTTTGAGTATATTCAAGTATTGATCGAAGCGGAAGACATGAACCCTGCTACCAGTGCTGCCAGCATCGAAGATGACAGCATACTGCTCAGAGACATTACTAAAAAAGAAACGTTTTGAAAGAGATTCAACGGGCCGGAGAAAGAATATGAAGGAAATCAGGAGAAGGAGATTGGTTTGTTTCAGCATACTGCCCTCTTGGAATATGCTCTCGAGCTGCTGCTACGGGTGAATACTTTTGTTTTAGCAAAATTTATAAAGGCAGCATCGAGATCCATCTTGCATAAAGCAGAATTGATCAATGGTTTAATATATTATTTTGACATTAATCTTTAAAACGTGACCTATTTTTTATTTCTTGTTTACTTGGTAGTTGAGCTCATACGGCCTATGTGAGTCATCATCCATCACGCCGGCTAAACAGCCATTATTATGCCCAATTGGATACCACATGATTCACGACCCAAGAAAAAAACAAAAATAGAAAGATATCACATGATTGATGGAGGGTACGTTTTGCGAGTATTTTAACATTCAAGCACACTTTTAGATCACTCTAAATATGATTTTATTAGTTTGTTTGTCGACGAATTTATATATTTGCGTTATGACTTATGAGTCAAAAGATAAAATAAAAGATATATCATAAAAAGTAAAAAATTTAATATTCTTTATATTTTGTTAAAAATACATAATACTTTTTTATATTTTAAAGCGTAGCTGATTATTTCTTTGTGTTTTATAAAAGCAACTGAATACTCTCTTATGTTTTAAAATATAATTAATTACTTCTTTATATTTTGAAAATATAACTGAATGTCTCCCTATATTTTAAAAATGAACTCTAAACCCTGTGTTTTTAATAGGAGATATTCAGTTTCATTTTTAAAAATACATAGGGTATTCATCTACTTTTATAAAGTACAAAAAGATAATCAGTTACATTTTAAAACAGTATTAAAGTACTTTTATAAAACACAGAAATATTTATTTATTTAAATACGTTGAAAACTAACTTTTAAAAAAAAATAGTATTATTAGGGACCACTGCGGTGATTTACCCAAATTATCATATATCTCAACTTTGTTTTTGCTAGTCATGTACCGAAAAGGCAATTTGAATATCCGAGGCAGCACAAACATGCCACTAACACAAGGCGAATTAAGAATTATCATGATTAAGCAAAAGGTAGAATCAACAATGAACTTCATCTAGCAGCTTTTGTTTTATTATTTGGCAGCACGTAAAGCGTGAGCTATTCCCTATTTGCTTGTTACATGAAGGCAGAATTAAGAATTATCTTGTACATAAGGATCCTCTTCATCTGATGTTATGGGGGCATTAGTTGCGGTTTCTTTTGAGATTGCATACGCCATTTGCACCGAGCCACCTCCAAGATCAACGGTTGCCACCGTATCCGAGTAGCTCTCACCTAGCGTGCTCAATAAATAGTTCACGGTAACCTGAAGGGAAAAAAAGACCGTGCATGAAATATGTGGAACGAGGGGAATAATTATGGTGAGATCTTAATGAAATGAATCAGACATCCAAATTTTTATGAAGAAAGCTAAAATTATTACAAATACAATCATAATTACCGCTCAAAATTGCACCAAACCTTTTTATATTGACACAAACATGAGCAACATACTTATGTCAAACTTTCTTTACATGACCACCATGAATATAGAGTAAAATCATATTGAAAATCTAACCACAATTAAAAAAAAATTAAGAAATTACTTTCATATTTTCTTAAGTAAAATCAAAATGTAAATATTTAATGGGAAAAAAAAAGACATTGAGAATTGAAACTTATGCATAATAAGGACAACTTATACGAACTTGTGGTTTTAAAAGTTTCAAAATAATTGAGGTATCTTTATGTAACATTGTGTATTTCCATTAAATTCAACCATTTTTTAACTGTAGGTAGTAAATTGACAAGTTTTTTAAAAAAAATTGGGACCAATTTGACTAAAAACAATTAGGAATGACTTGAGAAAAAGTGAAACATACATGAGAAACTATTTGCATAATTAATCCATCCCAAAGCATATTAAGTGCATTAATAGTAGTAATCTTCAGATAGTGTAATATAGATGTTTTATTCATTATTCCACCTTTAAGGAGTTTAATTTCTCAAGATTATAGAAGCTAATATAAGGTTCCTGTCACAATAAAATGCCTCAATTTTCTGTAATTCAATACTCCGCAGACCTTTTTTTCCAATTAAATAACCATGGCCGTCACAAATTTATCCAAGTTGCAGGCTAGCATGATAAAATGCCTCATTTTCAAGTATCCAAAATGGACATTTTCAAGGTTAAGAAGCATCACACTGGAGATGCAGCTATGATTAAATTACCATTTGATTTAAAAGTTTAAATTATTAGAAAAGAATTTATTATATCATTTTATTATTTGTAAAAAGTTTTTGCACGTGTAAGCGCAATTTTTTTTTATGAATAATTTTTTATTTCTAAATAGTTACGTAACAAAAATATCTGAATTTAAAATTTTTTGATAACTTGAACTCTAATAGAGTGAACAAGTTGAATAATTTTAGAAGTATTAATTTATAGCACAATCATTAACTAGGATAGAGTCAATCAAGACGAGAATTGTGTGATTTTGACTTATAATAAAAGATACGCAATTCAGAGAGTAATCTACAAAATCTACAAATCTACTAATCTATCAGCTATGAATACGACATTTCACCAAAAAAAAGCTATGAACACGACATTGACATGGATGGATTAAACAAATGAAAAAATGAAAAACTTCTTTGATCAATCCGAATTGATCTTTAGTTGACTCACGATTGGATTTTGGGACGGATTATCCAATATAAATTGACTCGATTCGATTCATTTTGTATGGGTCAAATAATAGTTTCTTCTTAATAAAAGAAAAAAAAAATGTTTTTTCTTCAAATGTTAGAAAAAAACAGAAACAATAGTCTTCTTACACTCTTCCTCTCTCCATCTCTCTACATATTACTGTGTGTAAAATAACCAAAGAAAATAAGGCATTTAAGTTGTAGAATAGTAAGTTTACGATCACCTATTGTGGACTCAGACTGCTTGCATATGCAGTGAAATAAATATATCAACGATCTGTAATTTTTTCTCATAAAAGGTCAATCTTCTTTTATTTAATTTCAATTTTATGAAGATTCTGATTATTATATAAAAATCTTCACTCACATATAAGTGGACCCCACGTACTATAGAGTCATTTATTGTCTTGAAAGTTGATAATCAACCCGGGCTAATCAAATAATTTTTATTAGAAAACAGTCTCTTACCCAGTCTCTGTCTATGGAATTAATACTTTATAAATTTATAAAGTATTAATTTATAGAACAATCGTTAACTAGGATAAAGTCAATCAAGGCGAGAATTGAGTGATTTTGATTATAATAAAAGATAGGGAAAATATCACTCTACCCTCTGTGATAGATGGAACTATTGAATTATATGTCCTAAATGTTAATTTTAGGACATAATAATTATATTATTTATTTATTGTGGGCAGTTTATTTAAATATTATTAATGCGATTAACTATTTAAATAAAAGTCCTTAGAATAATATTTATAAATTATATCCTTAAAAGTAAGGATATGAGTGACAGAATCTATGCTCATAAATATATTCTAAAATAGTCCCCGATCATAGGATAAATTAATTGGGCATTAATTTATTCAGAAAGATCAGATTACAGTCTATCATAACAAGTGATTGGACATGACCGCTAGTACAACGAATTACATGGAATGGTCAATAATTCGTTGTATAATGTAATGGTACAATTAGTCATTAGATCTGAGACACCATGGTTATCTTGTGTTAAAGATAACGTAATTTGCTGGTGCAATAAAGATAGTCCTCATCAATGATTGGATAATGTACTTAGTGATTACGATCTATCCCGGCATGGAGATAGGTGTGTGTGTAGATATGGAATCTATCAATTAGTGATCTTATGCGATCTATTAATCAAGTAACTAGAAATCCTTGGCTGAGGTAGAATAGTGAAAGTCGTTCCACGTATTATTCATAAGTTACTGATTAAATTGATTTGAACATATGATTGAGTAATAGAGTTTGACGACCCTATTCATGACTCTGACTCAATCGGAATAATTTAGACAAAAGGAATTGATTGTATGATTATTACTAAGGGTTCGTAGAATTTACACTTTATCATTAATTGGGTAATCGTGATATACTGCTAGGTATCACTCACGACTTGCGAGAATTAAATTAGAAGAGTTATAATTAAATATTAATTAGATTAATATTATTTCGCTGTCAATTAATTATGAACTCGAGAGTCACACACAAAAGGAATTTGTAAATTAATTTGATTAGAGAAAAGATTAAATTAATTTAAGGATCGTCCTAATATTAATTTAATTGGGCTCGTAGTAACTTGATATTGATCTGAGTATTGTGAAGCCCAAGACTGGTTAGTTTAAGTCCAGTCCACATGTGGCCCTAGGTCACATGTGTCTCTTATATATTGTATTATTATGACAGAAACTATCACGTTACCTCCTATGTTTACAAAACTATTACAAATTCACCTGTATTTTTAAAGAAAATCTCACACTACCCTTCTCTATGACATTTTTACCCTTTTATAATTTATATATATATTTTTTCTTTTTTCTCTTTATTTTCACCTATTTTTTATTTATACTAAAAAAAAATAAAAAAAACTCTTCATCTTCTCCCATCCCCGCCCCCCCCCCCCCCCCCTGCCCCCGCCCCCCACCTTCCACCCCCACGCACCACGCTGCTGCTCTGACGAGCTCTCTGCTGCTGCTCATCGAAGCAGCAGCATGGCTGCTACGTCTGTGGGGAGGCATTGGTGGGGTTAGGGGGTGGGAGAAGATGAAAAAATAATTTTAAAATTTGTTTTAGTATAAATAAAAAAATAGGTGAAAATAAAGAGAAAAAAGAAAAAAATATATATATAAATTATAAAAGGGTAAAAATGTCATAAATGGGGGTAGTGTGAGGTTTTTCTAAAAATACAGGAAGCTTTGTAATAGTTTTGTAAACACAGAGAATATCATGATAGTTTTGTATATCACAAGCAGAGTGATATTTCCCCATATATGCAATTCAGAGAGTAATCTACAAAATCTACTAATCTATCAGCTATGAATACGACATTGACATGGATGGATTAAACAAATTACGACAACAAAAACTTCTTTGGCCTGCCGAATTGATCTTAGTCCACTCACATATAAGTGGACCCTACATATTATAAAGTCATTTATTGTTTTTAGGGTTAATAGTCAACTCGGAATGATCAAAAAAATTTCATTAGTAAACAGTCTCTTACCCAGTCTCTGTCTATGAAATTATTGGACCGTGCAAGGACCAATTTTTCCTCAAATGTATATAGAAAACTTACCCATAAATAGGCTCCTTCGTGGTAACCATCAAGAATAGAGACCCAATCTGGCCTATATTGGAGGTTGCTTTCGCTCTTGAGAAATTCTCTCACCTTAAACAAGGTAACAATGAAATCTGTTAGAGAGGCGTTGTATAAAAAGGAAATTCTTCTTTTTATTTTTATTTTTCTATAACGGAAAAATCCTCCTGATAAGTTGTTATTCCTCCAAATGAGGTAGGATTTATGTTGAGGAAGAAATTCTTTTTCATGGACCAAAAATGAAGAATGAATTTTTTTAAAAAAATGAATGTGCATGTGAATGATATTTGACGAGGGGTTCCCGAGCTGAGGTACGAATCCGTCCCAAGCCGAAGCGGGCTAATCAGTGCCAAGGCCAGCGCGTTGATCTGAATGTCCAACCAAGATGACTGGCCCGACCCCGGATACCCCGACCTCAGTTCCAGCTGTTCCGATGGGACATAAAGCACTGATGGGACATAAAGCTGCGCTGCATTAAATGCTGTCAGAATAGAACTTAGTATAAATAAAGCTCCACCCTCTTCATTTAAGGGGGATCTCGTGATTAAATGCTCTCAGCTACTTTGCCAGCTCGGACATACTAATCATTCGCACGCTTGAGGGGAAAATCCGGGTCGTCACCCCGCCTTTTCCTTCCTTTCCTTGTGCAGGTCTAATAGCCGACCAGGAAAGTACAGCTCGGAAGCCAACCTGAAAAGTCCAGCTCGGCGAAAGCAGCTCCCAACTTCAACTGTGAGATTTTCAACCTCGACAGTTTGGCGCCGTCTGTGGAAACGACGAGTTCTTTTATAACTCTCTTCGCCACTCATTGAGAAACCATTATGGTGCAAACTAAAAGTCATAACATATCGGTAGAGGATTCGCCCAACCTGGAAGGGGACCTCGAAACCACGCAGGCGCCCAACCAAAACCTAACCCAAGCCGACGTTGGAACGAGCCAACGTATACACTTAGCCACTCAAACCAACCCCACAGCGGAAGGAGACCCCAACTCCAGCCTGTCACCGGAGATAAGGATGATGCTGAGGATGTTCGAATAACTTAAGGAGCAGGTAGCTCGGCTAGCTGAGGGCCCCCTGGCTCCGCAGGAGGCTATGCCACGGCCATCGCGTCCGCAATTCCACATCCCAGAGTCAAGGCAAAAACGGACGCAGGACGAGGAGGGCTTCCTAGAGCCGGTACCAAGATCCGATGCGGCGAGAGGTAAAAGGGCGGATCAAGCCGACCCCGAGCAGGCAAAGACCGCGGCTGCCATAGCCAAGGTCATCAACCAGCTCGGCGAAAACCCACTCTCCCCCAAGGTACTGGCTACGCCTCTTCCCACCAGCAACCGAATGCCCAACCTGGCCGTCTACAACGGAGATGGAAACCCAGCCAGCCACCTGCTCAATTTTGATCACCAGATGACTCTGCATGACATGCCAGATCTCATGAAGGCGAAGACGTTCCCGACCACCCTAGTTGGCAATGCCTTGGATTGGTTCCAAAAACTTCGTCCTGGTTCAATTGCAAGTTTTCACCAGCTGGCTGAGGCTTTTCTGTCCCGCTTCGCCGGAAGCCGCCGCGCCACCCGCCATACTTCTACATTGCTGCTGGTGAAGCAGCATAGAGGGGAAAGTTTGAGGGCTTACACGGCCAGATTCAATGAAAAGTCCCTCCGAATTCCCAACCTGGAGGACTCCATGGCTCTGATGGCTTACCAGAGCGGGCTCAGGTCGGGCCCCCTCACATCTTCTTTGGCAATCGACCCCGTGGATACTGTGTCCAAGCTGATGGTATGAGCAGAAGGGTACATACACTCGGAAATCCATCAGGCGAAAAGGGATGATGACAAGGAGAAGGAAGCTGGGAAGAAAGGAGAGGCCTCCCGAGCCCAACCTGGGGCCAAAGCCCAGAACGACCGAGGCAAGCAGCCTCAACAGCCGAAGCCGAACCCCCGGTTCACTATGTTCACTCCCCTTAACACCTCGAGGGAGCAGATCCTGATGGAGATCTAGCACCAGAACCACCTGCCTCCAGCTCCGAGAATGAAAGGCCGACCCGAGAAGCGCAATAGGACCAAATATTGCTGCTACCACATGGACTACGGCCATACCACCGAAGAATGTAAAGACTTGAAGCAGGAGATTGAGGAACTGATAGCCCGAGGCCACCTCCAGAGGTATATAGATCCGCAGCCGACCCGGAATCCAGACCAAAGGGATAGGGAGAGGAGTCCGCCCAGGCGCCCGGCTGGGGGCGGACGCTTGGCCGTGATTGAAACCATTGCGGGAAGATTGGCGTCGGGAGGCGAGACCTCGGCAGGCAGGAAAGGTTATGTTCGTGCTGGGAGGGAATATGGACCAATGTGGGGACCGGCCCCGGAGATGCAGGAGCTCACCTTCTCTTCAAAAGACTTGGAGGGAGTGATATTTTCTCATGATGACCCACTGGTGATCAGCGCAGAAATAGCCAACTTCACCGTCAAAAGGTTGATGGTGGACACCGGGAGCTCGGCAGAAGTCTTATTCCTCAGCGCTTTTGAGAAATGGGGTTGGACAGGAGCCGACTAAGGCCACTGAGGGGCACATTAGCAGGTTTTACCGGACAATCCCACCGAGCCGAAGGAGTCATCAACCTACCCCTAAAGCTGGATGATGGGGATAAGTGGGTGTCGATGCAAGCCAACTTTATTGTAATGGATTGTAATTCCACTTACAACGGGATCTTAGGTCGGGTGGCACTTAATCACTTCAGGGCCGTCCCCTCAACTTACCACCAGGCCCTGAAATTCTCGACCCCGACCGGGGTAGCCATCATTCGCGGAGCCCAACTCTCAGCTCGGGAATGTTATGAAAACTCACTCCGGCCCAAATATCGAACCGGCTGGGGACCAGATCTGCCCGAAGAAAATAGAGATGCTAAGAGAGGTAGCTCGGCTGAAGACCTTCAAGAGGTGGAGCTCTCCGATGAAACCGAGAGCAAAGATCGGGGGTGAACTATCTGCCAACCTCAAGAAAGGTATAAGCCAATTTCTTTTAATGAATGAACATGTATTCGCCTGGTCTGCTTCTGACATGACAGGAATTGACCCGAATGTGGTTGAGCATGTGACGCCCGAGATTTAGCCATGCATTTAATTACTGTTGCATCCCTTGTTTGCGCATTTATTTCTGTGCCTTACTAAATGTGCATTTGAGCTAGAGGCGATAGGAGAGCTAGAGGCGATAGGAGAGCTCGTTTAGAAAATGACTTTTGTAGTTGAATGAATAGTGTTACGTAACTAACTTAGAGATTTAATTATCTAACACACACGTATCACCTTAGGCTCGTTTAAGCTTATTACGCGCATTTTAAAAGCCACCCTAAGCACCCAAACTTGACCCCACCTCAAGACTCACCTATTAAAACATAAAACAAACACACTTGAGCACAAAAACAAAACAAATTCAGTTGTGAACAGTGCCCCAAACCCGACAGCCCCTCCCTTGTGCATTTGGAGATTTTGCTTCATCAAATCATCAATTCAAGCCAAGCCAAGCCTTGAGCAACTAGTGTAGGGTGTTTGCAAGGTTCCTAGGTGCTCCTACACGCTTTGGTGAGGGATTTCACGGCTTGTTTTTGCATTTTTAAATAGTTGCTCATTTCTTGATTTGTTGAAAATATGATTAAATGCCATTGTAATTGTTATCTATGCTATTATACCATGTATATTAATGCTAGAGAACATATTTGAGCCATCGTTTCGCAATTTAAACGGTTAAAATCGTTAGTTTGATTTTTAGGGTGAATAGTGACGTTTTTCTAGGGTTTTGCGTAATTGCTCGAATTAGCTTGATTCAACGCTTCTAATAGACGCCTTAGGTGCTAGTGAAGGTAACCTAATAGCCCCGTGCACTTGCATTATCCTTAAATCGCTTAAAATGGAAAATAGCCGACTTTAACTTGGGGCTTTTGGGGTTAATGCGAATCCGGGTGGATTCAGGCTTCAATTCTAGTATCCTTAAGTTACCTAGGTGATATAGAAGCCTTGATATCCCTTGTTTGAAGCCCCGACGATGTATGTGTAGTTTAAAGCCATAAGAGGGAATTTGGGGCTTTCGGGGTAAACGCGGGCATTTGAATGAGTTAGAGGGTTGAGAGGGTACCTTGAGGGTTAGTTAGAAGGTTGGGAGAGTTCCCTTTGAAAATGAAATCATTAACTTTGGTTTGGAAGAGAAATAGTTTGTAAAATAAAGGGGTTTAAGTGCAATTTCGATTGTCTCACATTTCTAAACCCACGGCATGACTTCTTGAGTGTTTATAAGTGATTTTAAGTTGATTTGGAGCTTTTGGTATGATTCTAAACTTATCTTGCTAATGTCTCTTTGTAAAACTGCATAATTGCTTATATAATTGTTCTATTCTAATTGCATCGAGGTCAACCTACTTTGTTGATCCTCATATGTGTTAATGCTTATATTATTGCTATTAATTTGTCATTGTTAAGTGCATTGCATAGTGATTGCGCAACCATAGTGTCAGGGGCGGATGTGTTGAATATCGGCTGGGCGGCAGAGGGCTTGCCGGTGGATATTCAAACTCTGTGCCCTATTCCCTCATTCGCCTGGTCCGGAGATTGTCAGGGGATGTTGGGTCGTAGGATTATCGGGGTACATCCGGAGTACACCTACTAGAGTGTTTGGGGTTATGCCGGCTTATCGTGATCGTGCTCGTGGTTCGTGGATCGTGATTGAAGACCTGTGAAGATTGGTGTATAGGGGATTGTGTGAAATGTATCCTTTTAACTGTGTGGTTATTTAAGTTATCATTGTTTCTTTAATTGTCTAAGTGATATTGTTGTATAACTGTATCATCTATTGTATTGCACGCCCCGGGACTATATCCCTCACTGGGCAACAGTGGTTGCTCATACCTTGATACCTTGATGCTCCACTCAAGTCCATCATGCACAAGCCAGAGGCGTCGGGCAGGCTACTAAAATGGGCAGTTGAGCTAAGTCAATTCGACATCACCTACCAGCCCATGACAGCCATCAAAGCCCAAGCCATTGCGGACTTTGTTGTAGAATGCACTGGCCGAGCAGAACATGACCCAGAGGATGTGTGGAAGGTCCATGTGGATGAGGCCTCAGGGAAGTCCGAAAGCGGAGCTCGGGTGGTCATCCTTGATCTAACCCGGCATGAGCACCAGTACTCCCTCAAGTTCACCTTCCCGGCGTCCAACAATGAAGCAGAATACGAAGCGGTGATTGCAGGACTGAAAATTGCAGCACAGCTCGGGGCACAGACAGTCGACTTGAGCACCGACTCTCAATTGGTCTCTAGTCTATTTCTGGCCAGCCTTAGAGCAAGATGCCAAAGAGTATGTAAAAAAGTGTGACACCTACCAAAGGTTCGCTAACGTGCAGCGGAAGCCCGCTGTGGACCTCATATTGATGGTAAGCCCTTGGCCATTCTATCAGTGGGGTCTAGACATCATCGGCCCCTTGCCGACCGGTGTTGGCCAAAAGAAGCACGCCTTCGTGGTTGTAGACTACTTCACTAAATGGCCCGAGGCTGAAGGTGTTGCTAGGATAACAGAAAAGCCAGCTTGGGATTTCGTATGGAAAAACATCATTTTCCGATTTGGGGTGCCAAAGGTCATCGTCACTGACCACGGCAAACAATTTGACAGTGCGTACTTTCGAGGCAAATGTGCTGAGATTGGGATCGACCTCAGATTCTCGTCCATTGCTCACCCTGAAAGTAATGGCCAAGTTGAAAGGACTAACCAAATCATTTTGTAGGCCCTGAAAACCAAGCTGGAGGAAGTAGAGGGCCAATGGGCATCAATTCTTCCCGAGGTGATGTGGGCTCAGCGGACCAACACCAGCTCGGCGAGGGGAGAATCGCCCTTCGAACTGACCTTCGGCACTTAAGCGGTGCTGCCAGTGGAGATCAGTTCTCCGACCAGTAGAACCCTTCACCATGATCCAGAAACAAACGGAGCACGAATCCGTGAAGAGCTCGACCTCGCTGAAGAGCTCCGAGCTAAAGCTCAAATCAGAATGCTGGCCAGCAAAGCTGCCATAAAAAGAGCCTTTGCCAAGCAGGTCAAGCCTAAGCCTATTAAGGTTGGCGACCTCGTACTCAGAAATGCCATCTTTTTGCCGCGCTCCGCTAACAAACTCTCCCCGACCTGGGAGGGACCCTATGAAGTCGTGAAAGAAGTCCGACCCGGGACCTTTTACATTCGCGACAAGAACGGAAAACTGTTGAAAAATGCATGGCATTCAGAACATCTAAAGCGGTATTTTATCTAAAACGGCCCCGACCCAAGACATTTTGTAAAACGGCCCCAAACTGAAACATTTTGTAAAGCCTCGGGCCAAGACATTACTTGTACAAATTTAATACAAATGCAATTTTGTAAACTAGTGCAATGCCCGACCTGGGATTCGGTACACGAACCGGCACAATGCCCGACCCGGGCCCAAGTACTACAACTACAAAATTACTCCAACTCGGATTAACGTAGTGGCCACGCTTAATCACGAAGTAAACCAACTCGGACTAAGTTCCATCTCGGGTACAATCAATAACAATTTGATTCAAGTTTTGCCAGTTCAGATTAAGTTCCAACTTGGTTAAGTTCGGCTTCAGGTCGGTATGTTAGTTTGGGGTCCGAACTCGAGCTCAACATTTGTCAGCATTAGTTTGACCAGTTTTAAATCGGACTGACGAGTCCAAGTCGGCGACGATTAAATAAGTCACCTAATTAACTAGCTCGGATTAGGGTATTAATTCACTAGTCGCGTCCTACTCGGTTCATTACGCTTAAGTTTGTACGATCCATTAAAATTGGTCCGACCCCAGTTACTTGAGAAAAATTTGCGAAAAGAAAAATACATGTGTACGAACTCAATTAAAACGCAAATGAAAATAAAGCAAACATTTCATTAAAGCAAACATTTCATTAATGCTGAAATCAATTACAAAAGCCCGACCCGGGCGACTACAAAAGAAATTATTATTATTTGGGAGCAGCGGTGGAGGTTGTGGCCTCGGCTACGTCGCCGACCTGGTCCATACCCTTCTCGACGAACGCTAGCACCTCTTTGGCCTGGGACGTCAGATCTGCTGATAGCTCGGGAATCTCCCAGAATTCTGGGGGCGGGGCCTCCAAGATCTCGATATAATCATTCTTGGCGGCAGGGAAAAAGGTCTTCGCCCTCTCGCGAGCTACAACCTAGCCTCGGAAGTAGTACTCCAACTCGGCGTACCAGGCCATCACCCCACCCTCAGTGGCTAGCCGGTCCATAGCCTCTTGGCCGGACTTAAAGGCCTCCACTACCTTCTCCCCTCGCGGGCCGACCTGATCCAAGAGGTCCTTATGCTTTGCTTCAGCCTCGCGCTTCTCCCGCTAGTAGCGCTCAACGTCCTTGGCCACGGTCTCGCGCCTGGACTTCTCAGCCTCGAGCTCCTTCCATAGCCGGGCGATCTCCGCCTCATCTGCTTTATGCCTCTCGGCCGCATCCGTCCTAAAGGACTCCAGCTCGGCTCGGGAATCTGTGTAGCGCTGTTCGAGCTCCACACAGTAAGTCTGGGCCCGGGCAAGTAGGCCAGGCGCCGAAAGGATATGGGACTCAGCCTACACGGAAGAAAGCAAAGCGGTTAGTCAAAGTAATCAACAAAAGAAACCATGACAGCACGTCTAGGTATGTCTTACCGTAACTATGGCCGTCCTCAGGTCAAGTGAAAGTTGCTCCGCCGGGACCGACCCCAACTTGGGATCACGGGCAACCTTCGCAGCCTCGACAAAATCCTTATTTTGAGGGCTCACTTCCGCAACCTTGCCCCTACCGGAGTACTCGGGCTGGGGCCGCTTCCTGTTGTCAAGACGGGATACCGAGCGCTTAGGGATCGCCACACCCAAGCTCGTCTTCTTCGTCAAGGGAGATCCCGACGAGACCTCTGCGCCTACCTCCCGTGCATGGCCCCCGGGCCGCTGCCTCTGCTCTTGAGAGACAGAGCCAAAATCGGACCGAGCTAACACCTCGCTGCTGGCGTTGGGCTTTCTCCTTCTCTGGAGGTACGCGAGCTTCACCTTATCTTCCATGCCTACAAAAACAAAGGAAATAAAGGTGAAAATGACCGATTACCAATCGAGAAGGGCAACGACAAACTAGGAGACGGGGAGGTCGGGCTTTGATCCTTCGAACTGACCCTCTTCTAAGTCGGAATGAGCTTTCTCTTCAGGCTTGGGAAGCAAGTGTGGATGCTCTTCGCTCAGGTCGGGTTCTCTCCCGAATAACTTGGACTTCCATATCCTGTCCTACCTGAGGACACTATCGATGTCGATCAGCATACCCGGCTCGGGCCTCAGCACGCTGACCTCTGCGAGTTCCTCTTTGGAAAGCTTGGGGTTGTCATTTAAAGTCTATTTCAGTGAAAGATTCCAGTCCATCCTGCACCCCGGGTTCACTGTCGACTTGACCCAATAGTAGTCGTTGTGCCAGCCCTTGTTAGAGGAGCGCCACTTGGTGAATATGGCATTGTTGGCCCGAGCCGCGAAGTGGAACCAGCCTAGCTGCTTCGGGTTCGGCTTGCAAACGAAAAAATGCCTGAAACGGCGCAAGGTCGGCTCTATCTTCCTCTCAAGGCAGAACACGAAGAATGCCACCATTATGGCCCAACCGTTTGGCGACATCTGACCCGGGCTGAGCTCAAAGTAGTTCAAAATGCCTGTAATGAAGCCGGGAAGTGGAAGGCGGACGACATCGAAGGCGAGGTCGTATATCGTAAAGTGATCGGGTGGAGGATAACAGGCAGGGTCATTCCAACCAGGGACCTTCAGTTCGTGGTGCCGGTCCACCGACCAGTCTTTCAGCCGAGCATTGGCCATCTCGATGGTTGAATGACACTCGCGCTGGCAACAAGCGAATAACTGCTCTATCCTCTTCCCCCGACCTGACGAACCACTGGCTGTAGCTGAGCTCCGAGGTCGGACTGCCCTAATCGGGATCGCTGCAGTCGTCTCCAAGGCGAAAACTCCAGCTAAATACTCATGTGGTATCTCGACCCTCTCCAACTTATTCAATGGCTCGTCGTCCTCTCCATCCCCCAAGTCTCCCAGGTCGGCCAAAGGATCTACCTCGGCCTCTTCTTGCGCCAATCTGACCCCAATAACTTGGCAGTTGTCATCGCTCTCCCCGCGACCAGATCTCCGAGCCGACCCTGAAGACGAACTGGCGCTCCCTCCACCACGGGCCCTGTTTGAGGTGGATGCCGAGCTTGGCGGACTCTCATCTCCACCGTAGGACCTAACTTCCATAGCCTGAGAATCTTCCGATTCTGACCTCCCCATCCTGTTTATAGTAAATATGAATGAACAGGAATGACTAAAGGGAGTCGGGACGTACCTACTGCTCTTGACTGCGGAGTGCGACCGACTAAGCTGGCTCTGAGCTGAAAAATCCCGAGAAGGTTCTTTCCGAGCTAATTGCGTCCGACCACTCTGGTGTCCAACCTAAATTCTTGAGGGATTGAAAGCAAAATGTGGAATGAATCTCGGATGTTAAGGCCCTATTTATAGGCACCCCTAAAAGTCACCTCGGGAAGCCCAAACGTCGCGTCTCGTCAGAACCGCCAGGTGATGTGTCAGCCATCTGTTGGGCATACACCGCTGACGTAGCCATCCCTGCTCTCTCGGGGTCGGACACCTGCAGCTCGGGAGGAACCGCCAAATTCTAGATCTCACCCTCTCGACCTCGACTTGGGGGGAGGGGAGGAATTGACGAGGGGTTCCCGAGCTGAGGTACAAATCCGTCCTGAGCCGAAGCAGGCTAATCAGCGCCAAGGACAGCGCGTTGATCTGAATGTCTGACCAAGATGACTGGCTCGACCCCGGTTACCCCGACCTCAGTTCCAGCTATTCCGATGGGACATAAAACGTTGATGGGACATAAAGCTGCGCTGCATTAAATGCTGTCAGAATAGAACTTAGTATAAATAGAGCTCCACCCTCTTCATTTAATGGGGATCTCGTGATTAAATGCTCTCAGCTACTTTGCCAGCTCGGACATACTAATCATTCGCACGCTTGAGGGGAAAATTCAGGTCGTCACCCCGCCTTTTCCTTCCTTTCCTTGTGCAGGTCTGATAGCCGACCAGGAAAGCACAGCTCGGAGGCCAACCTGAAAAGTCCAGCTCGGCAAAAGCAGCTCCCAACTTCAACTGTGAGATTTCCAACCTCGACAATATTAAACCCTCTTATGATTTGATAAAAATACAAAATATCCCCACTATTTTTAAACCCCCTCATAATCCTCCTCTTGATTTCTGTCAGATACCACAAAAGGATTATGATGGAAATTTTGAGAACATTCCTAAAAAAAAATTACCGCTTCCAAAATTCTTTCAGCTGCATCACCTTCTAGCATCCTTAAACCAACAATTGCCTTGGTAGAGATGGACACAAAAGTTAAACATAGAATTAGATTTATAACTATATATATTATGAGCAAGCTCCTAGTATATTATAGCCATTTCGATATGACGACCAAGTTACTAACCCTAAGTCTAACTGGTGTTTGTGCACGCAACTCTTGCGGAACAACATTTTCAGCCTCCTTAAGAAGTGGCAGCGAAGACAGCGCACCCGCTTGGGAGTCATTTTCATAGTCACTCAGACCTCGTTTGGTCTGCAACAACAATCGAAAATGTACAACAATTTAATAAAGTTTAAAAAATAACACTATGCTATATATATTTCTATAACAATGCAAATCCAACTATTAATCTCTCGATACATTAAGTGTAACTAATTGGCCTAAATTGCTTGAATCATGATAATAACACTAAAGAACTAAGCCATTATAAACTGAATATACGTAATATGAGACGAGATATTTCATCATATATAAGTCGAAAAATAAATATGCATGTAATTGCATTTATAATTAGTACACCTCATTAAAAAACTCCAAACCATCGCCAATTTTGAGTAGATTGAAGTCATGATCAAAACGGAAAACATGGACTCTACTACTAGTGCTGCCAGCATTGAAGATGACAGCATACTCCTGAGAGACATCGCTAAGGAGGAAGAGTTTGGAGAGAGTTGCAATGGGCAAGACACTACAAAAGAAACAGGATTTTACGACGGGTCGTCGTCATCCTGTCGCCAATATGGCGAAGGCTTATTGAAGGGAAAGACTGACACCAATTTTGTGACAGGACAGTGACAGCATAATGTGAGACGGAAAAAACCGTCACCAAGTCATCACTGTTAGTGACGACATACTTCACCGTCTCCAAAAGGAGACGGGAAAGCCTCCCGTCTCCAAAATTGGAGATGCGAATGCCTCCCGTCTCCAATCCTTGGCCCAAAACGAAATATCAGAGCACTCACTAGCCCTCTGTTATTTCATTTTAACGATCCCCCACCCCCATCAAACCTCAACCCCTCACCCCACACCTGTGAGATCCCGGACCTACACACATACATGCATTATTTACTTTCATGGCATTATATGTGCATTTACCACTTTAAAGGCAATAAAATTTTATTTAAATTATTTTAATATGTTATTTAAATATTAAAATTTTTTATAGTACTCTTACTATCCCTTAAACAAATATAATAAAAAACAAAACCAACAAAAAAATCTGCTTATTTGAAGACGGACTATTGTAAATCGTCTCCAATTGGTTACTCTTTAGAGACGATATTATAAATTATCTCCAAAAGTGTCCATTTAATTATTTGATTAATTTAAAATTTGTATTCATTTGATAAATATTAATTACATAGTTCTCTAATTTTATAAATTAGTAGTAATAATTTTTTATTAATAATAAATCATACTCAAGATTAATTTTAAATACAAATTAAAAAGATATAGTAAAATAATATAATAAAAAAATAATTACACATTAAAAAAAATATTAAGCCATAAAATGGAGATGGACCAAGTTGTCCGTCTTCAAAAATTAGAGACGGACCAACTTGGTATGTTTCCAATTTGGCCTATTGAGTTATTTTGGTTTTGGTGACGGACCAGGTTTGTCCGTCTCCAAAAAATGTTGGTCCGTCTCCAATTTGGGCTTTTTAATTAAAAAAAAAAAAAAAAGACAACATATTTTTTTAAAATTTGAACTTTCCCAAACTCTTGACCAAAAAAAAAAAAATCCCCAAATCCCTCTTTCCCACGACGGTACCCCACCCCTACCCCGTAGCGCCTTTACCCTCGCCTTCCACCCACAGCACCCCGCATGCAGCACCCCCACCTCCATACCCCGCGACCCACAGTCCCCTCCCCCACCCCAAACCCACAGTCCCCTCCCCCAACAATAAGGTAATTTTATTTTATTGTTTTTTGTTATGTAATATATTTACATATAGATATGTATACACACACACATATATGTATACCCACACACACACACACACACACACACACACACATATATATATATATGTGTGTGTGTGTGTGTAATATTTTCTTCTCTCTTTTCATTTTCTATTTTTGTTTTAAGTTATTTTTGGTTTTTTGAACTTTTTTGGTTTTTTTAGTTTTTTTTTTTTAGGTTTTTAATATGTTATGTTTTTTTTTTTTTTTTTTGATTTTAATTAAATGACATACTTATATAAGGGGTATTTAGGTGTGATAGTGACCATTAAACTTGGAACCTGCTCGTTCCTTTTTCGCTTTTCAGGATGGGATTGAAGAATTTATTGAGTGAAATTCATATAGTTTACGTAGTAGACCGTCGACATATACAATGGTAGATTTTTATTTTTTTTTTGCAGAAGACCATCAAGTGGTACAGCTTATTGGGGTTACTGATTTCTATTAACTTTATGTATTTGTCATGCGACTGTGCAATGCTGATTGGAAGTTCAATTCACGAGCAACTTTCACTATTTATCAACCATTGGGTTTGGTCTTTCAACTTTTCTTTAAATTGATTTCCTAATTTTCTTCATCTATATATATGTGTGTATGCATGGTTGTGACTAGTTTAGAGAGTTTATTTATATGCAAATTTATAGGTCATAGGTAGTACAATATGTAAGTATAATTGTGGTGTAGTTCTTTGCATGAGTAGAATTCTTGGATATGTAGTAAAGGGTATTTTTTTCCACTGTTTTGTCTTGTCAAACATATGATGTGGATTTTAATGCAAAGGCACTCGATGCACGAAGCTCTTGCTATTTATGGGAGATCCAGGAAAGGGTTGGGCTCTCTTTGGGGCCCATTGTGCCTGTAATGCAAAAGATTTAGTATGGTTTGTTCTTATTTTTGTCAATTTTGTTATGGGTGCATTCAATTATAGAGTTAAAATTGGTTGTTTATGTGGACTTGTATCACATAACTGCATGTATGTATATGGAATATGGCATTGTTTGATGGAGAAGAATATATGCACCAATTGCTAATGTAATTTGATTACAGGCAGGAGAAGGTTTCTTGATAATTGTGCTTCTGAGCATTCATATTGATAGCTTGTAAAGTTGCAAAAACTAGAAAAATGAAGCATTTCAATTATGTCAAAAAGTTAACTTTAGGAGTCTAATATCTTTTATGTTGAGGATAACACAAGAGTTGCCGTCATAATGGAACCCTTTTTGACAGTGAAACAATAAGATAAACAACACTTAACTCTCTGTCTTGAAATTGAGGACTGTATTTCGGCAGTTTATTTGGTTTGCAACAATCACCTATGTTGTTCAATTTCTTATTTACCATATAAAAAAAGAAATTAAAGTTCTAAGTTGTTTGCAGAATTGTACTGTAAATGGTTGCTACTTGACAAAATTTCTCAAAACATTTTACTTTTCCATAAATTCGATCTTTTAGCTGGTGATTTCCTTGCATCAGTTTTCACTCTTCTCTCATAGTGCTGCACGTGTCGCGTTTTGTCAATTGTCAGATCCTTAAATTTGGGAGTTGTTATATGTATCAAGTGATCCGGAGTTCATAGAAGCCTTGGAGTGCATATTTCAAAGGTATTGGAATCCATTCTCTGCTTTTCTGTTACTAGATTTGATAAGTTCCAGATACATGGAATACACACAGAGAACTAGTGAGAATAATTTGACCAAGAAAATTGAGCAACTGAATTCTCTTCCTACCAATCAAATATTTGCAATTTCCATCTCTCTTCTCCACAGATACATCTCAGCGAATAAATGAACAAATTGAACATTTTTTCTTGTTTAATAGCTGTTTATCTCGTTTACTTGCACATTTATGAGTTTAATATCATTAGTACTGGTGTCCAGAGCTTGCCTTATATTGGATAATGATGTAACTTCTCATTGATTTTGCAAAACTGGAAATCTGCAATGACATGCTAAAGTTTGAAACTGACTATTTTGGGACAAGTCAGAGAGATATTTTTTGATACTAAAAGAAGTGTTTGGCAGATAAGTAGGAGGAAGTTTTTCCTTCTATTTGTTGGTTTTTTTCCCCATTTCTAGCAACTCTATCTTTCGCAAATAAACAATGAATCTAAGAAATAGATTGCTTCGTGAATTGAACATCATCTATCTGTTCTCTAGTTCAGGTATTATCAGTGAAACTAGATGAATGGACAAATGAGCTAGTTGAGTTTTTCACAGAAAGGGGTGGAAACACTGTCGTAAACATGACGTATAAAGCCTGTCTTCCTAAAAATTATACAAAACCAAAACTAGTTGCTTCAATAGAGGAACGTTTTGATTTTATTAGGTAATTTAAGTTTAACATATGCTAATAAATTCTTGTAAGGAACATATTATTACCATTTTGAATATAAGTATTCTCTTCTTCTTGCTTACTTAGGAGAAAATATGAACTGCAGCAGTTTTTGAAATCTGATCAACCAGTGACTTGGACCTTTCCGTCTACACCATCCCCGTGTTCTACTTCTTCAGCGTATTACTCAGGTCCACTCCCAAATAAGAGACGATATGAGAAACAAACAATTACTCATCGAATCCAGCATTTGGGCCATGCATTCAGTAACACTTGGATAAGGAAAGTATTTGAACGCAAGACTACCAAGACAAGTAATTCAATGGTAACAATTTCCTGCCACAAGCTATCATCTTTCTTTTGAACTGAATCAAAAGAACCTTAAATTCTATTCACATTCTATCTTACAATGAAGTTTGTTTTTCACATTTAGCTTTAGTTTAACATCAGCAATTGAGGATTTGTTATATTCTACTCTAGTAGACTAATATGAATAAAATGATTGTGCTTTGAATTTAGTCCAGAATCGTATAATCATATATTTGTCTATAGGCAGGTATGGTTGAATTCGTAGGTTTGGTGAAGGTAAATGAAGTACTTGGGCTCGGTAGCCGATTACAAATGATGCTTGGCTCGGGGCCTTAGCAAAGATTTCAGCTCGGGGCCGTTGTAAGATTTTTCGGCTCGGGGGCCGTTACACAAAATATCTCTTCAGGTGCTCAGCGTGCAATGCAATTGCTTCCCATATCTGTCACGGAGGTAGAAGGTCCCAGGTTAGACTTCTTTCTTGACTTCGTATGGTCCCTCCCAGGTCGGGAAGAGTTTGTTGCTTGAGCACGGCAAAAAGATAGATTTTTTGAGGACGAGGTCGCCAACCTTAATAGGCTTAAACTTGACTTGCTTGGCGAAGGCTCTTTGCATGGCAGCTTTGCTGGCTAACATCCTGATTTGAGCTTTAGCTTGGAGCTCTTCGGCCAGATCGAGCTCTTCACGGATCAGTACTCCGTTTATTTCTGGATCATGGTGGAGGGTTCTACTGGTCGAAGACCCGATCTCCACTGGCAGCACCGCTTAAGTACCGAAGGTCAGCTCGAAGGGCGATTCTCTCGTTACCGAGCTGGTGGTGGTCCGCTGAGCCTACAGCACCTCAGGGAGAATCGATGCCCACTGACCCTCTGCTTCCTCCAGCTTGGTTTTCAGGCCCTGCAAAATGATTTGGTTAGTCCTTTCAGCTTGGCCATTACTTTGAGGGTGAACAATAGATGAGAATCTGAGGTCGATCCCAATCTCAGCACATTTACCTCGAAAGTATGCACTGTCGAATTGCTTGCCGTGGTCAGTAACAATGACCTTTAGCATCCCAAATCAGCAAATGATATTTTTCTATACGAAATCCCAAGCTACCTTTTCTGTTATTCTAGCAACACCTTTAGCCTCAAGTCATTCGGTGAAGTAGTCTATTGCTATAATGGCATGTTTCTTTTGGCCGACACTGGTCGGCAATGGGCTGATGATATCTAGACCCTACTGATAGAATGACCATGGGTTTATCATCACCGTGAGGTCTACCACAGGCTTCCTTTGTACATTGGCGAACCTTTGGCAGGTGTCGCACTTTTTTACATACTCTTTGGCATCTTGTTCTAAGGTTGGCCAGAAATAGCCTTGTCTCAATGCCTTTCAAGCCAGAGCCTTGCCTCCCAAGTGGTTTCCACATACTCCTTCATGGATCTCTCGGAGTACATAGTTTCCCTCCTCGGGCCCTACACATTTTAAGAGAGGCCAAGTGTAGGCTCTCTTGTAGAGTTGCCCGGTAATTATGACAGACCTTGAGGCTTGTTTAATGAGCTTTCGAGCTGCTTTTTCATCCTCTGGGGTTATACCCCCCTCCAAGTAGTCCACGATTGGTTTGGTCCAATCTGGGCTTATATTGAGCTCGGCTGCAGCTTGCACCCCCAACTGAATACTTGGTTTGGATACTTCTTCCACATGGACCAGGGCAGGTCGGCTCTCGCCCAAGGCCAACCTGGACAGGGCATCAGCCTTCAAATTCTCTTCCCTCGGAATTTGCTGTATCATGAACCTTTTGAGCCCTGAGGTCAAATCCTTGACTCTGTTGAGGTAGGCCAGCATAGTACTGTCCTTGGCTTCGAACTCTCCCGATATTTGACTAAAAACCAATTGAGAGTCGGTGCTCAGGTCAACTGTCTGTGTCCCGAGCGGAGCTGCAATTTTCAGTCCTGCGACCACTGCTTCGTACTCAGCTTCATTGTTGGACACCGGAAAGGCGAACTTGAGGAAGTATTGGTGCTCGTGCCGGGTCGGGTCGAGAATGACTACTCCGGCTCCGCTTCTAGACTTCCCTGAGGCCTCTTCTACATAGACCTTCCACACATCCTCTGGGTCATGCTCAGCTCGGCCAGTGCACTCAACCACAAAGTCCGCGATGGCTTGGGCTTTGATGGCTGTTCTGGGCTGGTAGGTGATGTCAAATTGACTCAGCTCAACTGCCCATTTCAGCAGCCTGCCCGACGCCTTCAGCTTGTACATGATGGACTTGAGTGGGGCATCCGTCATGACCTTAATTGGATGAGCATCAAAGTATGGCTTCAGCTTTCTTGCGGCCGTGATGAGCACGAGGGCGAGTTTTTCCAAGGAGGAGTACCTCACCTCGGCCCCTTGCAAGGTTTTGCTGACATAATAGATCAGCTTCTGCTCCTTCCCTTCTTCGTGGACCAGTGCTGCTGCTACTGCTGTTCCCGAGCATGCTAGGCATAGTACCAATTCCTCCCCCACCTCAGGTCAGGATAGTAGGGGTGGCGAAGCTATATACCTTTTTAGCTCTTGGAAGATGTTCTGGCATTCTGTTGTCCATTTGAAGTTCTTGGGATTCCTCAATATTTTGAACAGGGGAGCACACTTGTCAGCCGACCTGGACAAAAATCTGCTTAGTGCCGCGACCTTGCCTGCCAACACTTGGATGTCTTTCACGCAGGTCGACGGCGCCAGGTCGAGTATCGCCTGAACCTTCTCTGGGTTGGCTTCTATTCCACGGGCTGTGACCATGAAGCCCAGAAACTTTCCTGCCTTGACGCCGAATGCACACTTTTCCGGGTTCAGCTTTATCCCAAAATGCTCCATTATGCTGAAAGCTTCAGCCAGGTCAGCTACATGGTCTTCGGCCCTTCTGCTCTTGACCAGCATGTCGTCTACATAGATCTCCATATTTCGGCCAATCTGATTTTTGAAAACCTTGTTCACTATTCCAGTGTAGGTAGCTCCAGCATTTTTGAGGCCAAAAAGCGTGACCTTATAGTAGTAGAGACATTTATCGGTGGTGAATGTAGTCTTCTATTTGTCTCCAGGAGCCATCTTGATTTGGTTATAGCCTTTGAAGGCATCCATGAAAGAGAGTTGCTCGAACCCGGAGGTGGCATCCACCATCTGATCAATCCGAGGTAGGGGAAAGCAGTCCTTAGGGCAGGCTTTATTGAGGTCGGTAAAATCAATACACAATCTCTATCCTCCTGAGGACTTGGTCATCAGCACCACGTTGGATAACCAAGTTGGGTACTGGATTTCCTTTATGTGGCTGGCGTCTACCAATTTGTCTACCTCTTCTGCTATGATTTGTTACTTATCATAATGGAAGTGCCTGCGCTTCTGCTTTACCGGATAGTGGTTCGGGTCGACATTCAGGTGATACTCAATCACTCCTGCGTTAATACCTGTCATGTCAGAGGCAGACCATGCAAATATGTGTTCATTTTTCAGAAGAAACTGGCTTATACCTTTCTTGAGGTTGTCAGGGAGTTCACTCCCAATCTTCACTATCTTTGTTTTATCGGAGAGCTCCATCTCTTGAAGGTCTTCAGCTGGGCTTTCTCTCTTAGCATCCCTCTTCTCCTCGGGCAAATCTGGTCCCCAACCAACCTGATATTTGGGTCGAAGGGAGTTTTCATAACATTCCTGAGCTGAGAGCTGGGTTTCGCGAATGGTAGCAGCTCCGGCCGGGGTCAGGAATTTCAAGGCTTGGTGGTAAGTTGAAAGGACAGCCCTGAAATGATTGAGTGCCACCTGACCAAAATCCTATTGTAAGTGGAATTGCAATCCATCACAATGAAGTTGGCTTGCATCGATACCCGCTTGTCTCCACATTTCAGCTTCAGCGGGAGGTTGATGACCCCTTTGGCTCAGTGGGCTTGCCCGGTGAAACCAACTAAAGTGCCCCTCAATGGCCCGAGTTGGCTCCTGTCCAACCCCATCTGCTCAAAAGCGCTGAGGAACAAGACTTCTGCTGAACTCCCGGTGTCCACCATCAGCCTCTTGACGGTGAAGTTGGCTATTTCTGCACTAATCACCAGTGGGTCGTCATGGGGCAATATCACCCCCTCCAAGTATTCTGAGGAGAAGATGAGCTCCTCCATCTTCGGGGTCGGGCCCCACACCAGTCCATACTCCCTCTCAGCGCGAACATAACCCTTTCTGCCAACTGAGGTCTCTCCACCCGACGCCAATCCTCCTGCGATGGTCTCGATCACAGGCAAACGTCTGTCCTTGGCCTGGCGCCTGGGTGGACTTCTCTCCCTATCTCTCTGATCATGATTCCAGGTCGGCTACTGATCTACGTGCCTCCAGAGGTGACCTCGGGCTATTAGTGCCTCGATCTCCTGTTTCAAGTCTTTGCACTCCTCGGTGGTATGACCGTAGTCCATATGATAGTGACAATACTTAGTCCTATTGCACTTCTCAGGTCGGCCTTTCATCCTTGGAGCTGAAAGTAGGTGGTTCTGGTGCTGGATCTTCATTAGGATCTGCTCCCTTGTGGTGTTAAGGGGAGTGAACATAATGAACCGGGGGTTCTGCTTTGGCTGATGAGACTGCTTGCCTCGATCATTTTGGACTTTACCCCCAGGTTGGGCTCGGGAAGTCTCTCATTTCTTGCCGGCTTCCTTCTCCTTGTCATCATCCCTCTTTGCCTTATGAATTTTCTCCGAGTATATGTACCCTTCTGCTCGTACCATCAGCTCGGCTACAATATCCACGGGGTCGATGGCCAAGGAGGATGTAAGGGGTCCAGACTTGAGCCCGCTTTGGTAAGCCATTAACGCCATGGAGTCTTTCAGGTTGGGGATTCTGAGCGACTCTTCATTGAATCAGGTTGTATAAGCCCTCAAACTTTTCCCCCTATGCTGCTTCACCGACAGCAATGTAAAAGTGTGGTGGGTGGTACGTCGGCTTCCCGCGAAATGGGACAAAAAGCCTCAGCCAGTTGATGAAAACTTGCAATAGATCTGGGATGAAGTTTTTGGAACCAGTCCAAGGTATTGCCAACCAGGGTGGTCAGGAATGTCTTCGTCTTCATGTGGTTGGACATATTATGCAGGGTCATGTCGTGGTCAAAGTTGAGCAAGTGCTGGATGGGTCGCTGTCTCCATTGTAGACTGCCAGATTGGGCATCCAATTTCCTGTGGGTAGTGGTGTGGCCAGTACCTCAGTTGATAGTGGGCTTACGCCGAGCTGGTTAATAACCTTGGCTATGGCAGCTGCGGTCTTGGCCTGCTCGGGGTCGGCTTGAGCCACCCTTTTACCTTTTGCCTCCTCGGGTCCTGCCACCGACTCTAGGAAGCCCTCTTCGTCTTGCACTCGGGTTCGCCCCAGGGCTGGAATGCAAAACTTTGGACGCACGGGCCGCGGCGTAGCTGCTTGTGGAACTGGGGGTTCCGCTGCTAGCCGGGCTATCTACTCCTTTAGTTCCTAGAACATCCTGAGCATCATCCTCATCTCTGGTGACAGGCTGGAGTTGAGGTCTCTATCTGTCATAGAGTTGGTTTGGGTGGCTAAATGTATACGTTGGCTCGTTCTAACGTCGGCTTGGGTTGGATTTTGGCTAGGCACCTGCATGGTTTCGAGGTCCCCATCCGAGTTAGACGAATCCTCTACCGGTGCGCTGTGGCTTCTCGTTTGTACCATGATGGTTTCTCAATGAGTGGTGAGAAGAGTTATAGAAATAACTCTTTCCCATAGACGGTGCCAAACTGTCGAGGTCAGAATCTCGACGTTGAGGTTGGGAGCTTCTCCTGCCGAGCTGAACTTTTTAGGTTGGCCTCCAAGTTGAACTTTTCTGGTCAGTTACCTGACCTGCACAAGGAAAATGAAGGAAAAAGCGGGGTGATGACCCGGATTTTTCCCTCGGGTGTGCGAATGATTAGTATGTCCGAGCTGGCGAAGTAGCTGAGAGCATTTAATGAGCAGTTACCTCTGAAATGAAGGGGTGTAGCTCTATTTATACTAAATTCGGACCTGACAACATTTAATGTAGTACAGCTTTATGTCCCATCAAGACTTTATGTCCCATCAGGGTAGCTGGTACTGAGGTCGGGGTTTTCCGGGGTCAGGGTGAGGTCGGATCAGCATCCAGGTTGGGCATTAGCTAAAATGTGTTAGGCTTGGCTCGGATTAGTCCGCCTCAGCTCGGAGTGGGTATCATACCTCAGCTCAGGGTCCCCCTCGTCATTGAGTTTTTTTTTTTTTTGGTTTATTTAGTATCGAATCATTAGTTTATTGCTTTCAAAAAATGTAAAAAAAATTACTCTCAAAAAATGTTAGAGTGATATGTGAATATTGTGTAACTTTTTTTTTTGGTCATATTGTTTAGGATTTATGATATTTTATTTTAAATTTATTTATGATATTTTATTTTTGTTTGTAGATGAATTCAGAAATAGAGAATTTGAATAGAAAGTATTGTTAGAGTAAAACTGAAATAAAGAGTTTATAAAAGTAAAGAATCACTAATTTTGCTATCTATTATAGAGAAAAAATAAAAAATTTGTTGAACTTACCCTACTATCTTAGTAGCATGCATGAAACCCGTGAGCTATTTTTTATTTGCTAGCTGTGAATTGAGACTTCTTTTTTTTTTTTGGTCAAACAAGAAATCATATCAAAAAAAACACACAGATTAACCAACCCCAGTAGGGTGGATATCGTGCGAAAGGAGATACAACAATTGCGGGTGAATACATGAACTCCAATTAACAGGCAATTCTTCCTTACGCCTACATTTTGCAATCCAGTCGCAAGGTTGGTTGGCCGTTCTTCTAATGCATTGAAAACTCACCCTCGAGTCTTCAGCAACAATCTTCTTGATGTCCTCCACAATGGCAGATGCTCTCCAACAAAGAGCAGTCACCGGAGCACTGATTGCTTTAAGAACGTCCTGTGCATCGCTTTCAATAATGATGCAAGACTGCTGAATTTGTTTAACATATAAACACGCATTACGAATCGCATAAGCTTCCGCTTCCGCTGCTGAAAAACATCGAAACTGGCCAGCCTGACCGAACTCCATTGAACCTCTCCAATCCCGACCAATAAATACAAAAGCAGCTTTCTCATTCTTCTCCCACGAGGCGTCAACATTCACCTTAACCGTTCCTAGCATCGGGGGAACCCACTGTGTTGGTGGCTCTCTATTGACAGCTTCTCTTCTGACACCCCTGTTCCTCCACGCGTTGTCGTCGCTGAACCATTCTGCCAATGCGCACTGCACTCTCAACACCGTCTTCTGAATATCAACGACTCTCCCATTAATAACACTCTCATTCCTCTGTTTCCAAATCTGCCAGCAGCAAAATGCAATCTTTGTCGTTGCTTCCTCCTTGCAGTAACCCGCATCACAACATCTCTCAGAAAACCTCAAAAACCATTCACTAAACCTTCCTGAACCAGAAAGGTTATTAGCACACTGCAGAGGAGAGGCACACCAGAATCTCTGAACCCAAGGGCAAAGAAGCAGCGAATGTTCAACCGTCTCAACGCCTTGATTACACAAAGAACATAAAGGGGACGAAGCAGATTTTCTCAAGAAGCGATTCTCTTGGGTTGGGAGGCAGTTACGACATGCTTTTCACATGAAAAACCTCACCTTTGGTGGAACTTTCAAGGACCACACAAGTCTCCAAACATCAATAGGGGTCTGGAAGGACGAGCTAGCTCTGTCACTATCAATTGGGCTCCTATTGCACAAAACCTCTCTCGCCACAAAATAACCTGCTTTAACAGAGTACTGCCCATTCTTGCTTGGACTCCAGATCACGCAGTCTTCTCTCTCGAACCACGGAAGAACAATAGCAAGGATTTCCTGGGCAGTTGACCTATCGAACACCTGGTTAATCATCTCCTCGTTCCATCTCTTCTGATCTTGAGTGATCAGCTCGCTAACCCATGTTGGAGAGTTAAGGCTTCTATGCCGACTAGCCTCCTCTGTTGGAATCCATTTATCCTTCCAAATACCCACAAACTTTCCGTTTCCAATCCTCCACAAGGTTCTTTTTTTAAGGAAATCCTTTCCTTGAACAATACTCCTCCAAGACCATGAAGATTGCCTTTTAATCCCTGCATTCCAAAATCTGTCCTTTGGGAAATAAATTCCTTTAAGAATAGCTGCAGACAAGCTGTCAGGTTTAATAGAAATTCTCTATGCCTGTTTTGCAATGAGCGCCAAATTAAAGCAGTAAAGATCTCTGAATCCAAGACCCCCTTCCATCTTTGGTTTCTTTAGCTCATCCCACTGGAGCCAATGCGATCGAGATTCACCACTCCTTCCCCACCAGAATCTAGCTGCCATTGAGGAAAGGGAGTTGCAAACCTTCTTGGGGAATAAGAAGGATGACATGGCATACGACGGGAGGGCCATCAAGATAGCTTTTATAAGAACATCCTTCCCCCCATCTGAGAGGAGATTACTCTTCCATCCTTGCAACTTGGACGCACATTTATCTTGAACCCAACTCAAGGCTTCCGATTTAGATCTGCCCCATTCCGC
Source organism: Ehretia macrophylla (assembly GCA_037974665.1). NCBI lineage: Eukaryota > Viridiplantae > Streptophyta > Magnoliopsida > Boraginales > Ehretiaceae > Ehretia > Ehretia macrophylla. Next base: position 3,212,098 of record CM075779.1, read on the forward strand.
CGGGAAGCCAAGATACTTACCAATCTTGTCTGACTGCTTAACACGGAGAATATCCACAATTCCTCTTCTTGTTCCTTCAGGCGTGTTAGGGCTGAAAACAATAGTTGACTTATTCAAATTCAGACTTTGACCAGACACAAAGCAGTATTTATAGATCACATATTGCAAGATGAAAGCTTCCTTATAGGTGGCTTCAAAGAAGAAAATCGAGTCATCTGCAAACAGGAGGTGAATAAGAGGAGGGCAAGACTTAGTGATACGGTAGCCATTCAACAAAGATCTACTAAGTTTCCTTTTAATCAGTGCCGAAAGAGCCCAAGTAAGGATAGAGAAGAGATAAGGGGAAAGAGGGTCCCCTTGCCTTAAACCACAAGATGGAAAAATAGTGTCAGAAGGACACCCATTGATGAGAATGTTAAAAGACACTGAGGAGACACACTTCATAATCCACCTGATCCACAAATCATGGAATCCCATTCTAATGAGGATTCTTTCCAAAAAATCCCATTCAACTCTATCAAAAGCTTTACTCATATCAGCCTTGAGAATAGCATGACATTTCTTCGCATTTTTCCTCTTCCTCTGAATCCAGTAGCCAGCTTCATGTGCCACAATGATGTTATCTTGAATAACTCTTCCTGGAATAAAAGATGATTGCTCTGGGGACACAATCTTATCCATCAGAGGTTTAAGTCTATTCACCAAGACCTTGGAGATCACTTTGTACAAAAAGTTTGAACAGCTGATGGGCCGAAAATCACCAATCTTTTCAGGGTGGTTAACTTTAGGGAGTAAAATAATATTTGTGCGATTGAAAGCACTCAGATCCGATCCCATAAGAAGAGCCGCCTTTACCACATTAAAAATATCAGCATCCAACAGGTGCCAGAACTTTTGGTAGAAAGCACCAGAAAAACCATCTGGGCCTGGGGCCTTGTTGGCTCCCAAACTCCACACTGCCGCTTTAACTTATTCATAGGAAATTGGTTTAATAAGCTCCAAGTTGTCTTCCCCGGAAATGACCGGATCAATACACTCCAGCACAGGATCAATGTTCCGTCTCCCAACAGTCATAAAGATGTCTTTGTAGAAATTCTGGATGGTCTCCCTGATAACACCAGGGTCATCTGTCCATTCTCCATCGTGCAATTGAAGTCTCAAAATCCTGTTTCTGGCTCTTCTCTGTCTAGCAAATGCATGGAAAAAGCTGGTATTACGATCTCCTGCATTGAGCCATTTAACTTTTGCTCTAACAGCCCAGTATTGCTCTTCCCGCGCCCAGAGCGCATCAATCTCTTGTGAAACAGTCTTATACTCAGCCATGTTAAACATCTCCAGAGGCCCATTCAGTAGGCTCTCCAATTTCTTCATCATCCCATCGATCTTAACCCGAAAATTTCCAAATTTTCTTTTGCTCCAACGAGACAGGCGAGCCTGACAATTCTCCAGATTATGATTGAAAGCCTGACAGGCTCCTTCCGCCCCATGATGCCTCCAACAATTTTCAACAATATCTAAACATTCTTGGTCATCGAGCCAAAAAGGTTCCACATGAAATCGTTTCTTCCCCTTCAAAGCCCCCACATTTTCAGTATCAAGAATCACCGGCGAGTGATCCGACCCAACTGGGGGAAGGTTGATAGTTTCTGCATTAGGAAAAAACTCATGCCACCTAATGTTAGCGAGTGCTCTGTCTAATTTTTGGCGAATGAAACATCTATCCTCCCTATTGTTGATCCACGTAAACGCACATCCTTTAGCGGCAACTTCCAACAGTCCCGCCTCGCTCACAACCTGACTAAATTCCAAGATATCACGATCTGCTTTTCTCCTTCCTCCATCTTTTTCTTCATGGCTGAGAATGCTATTAAAATCCCCAATGTAAATATTTGGTATTGTATGCCTTTTTTGGTTCTCATAATCCTTTCCCACATCTTTCTTTTTTCATGGGCACAAGGAAGCACATAAACAAATGATAAGCTCCATTCGAAGGTAGAGTTAGCATTAAACTTTAAGTGAATAAAATTCTTGTCATAATCAACAATATCAAAATCAATTCCAAAATCACAAAACACGGCCATCCCACCGGATAAGCCTACAGGTTCAACAGTACAAACAAGTGCATAATTAAGACGCCTAGCAATACTACTAATTTTATTTTGATGCATCTTCGTCTCAGCGAGACCGATAATGCAGGGCCTACTTCGGGATATAATATCCCTCAAACTACGAACTGTCAAAGCTGAACCAAGACCTTGACAGTTCCAATACAAAATTTTCATTTGCTCTTCAGGGTCTGCTTATCAGCAGCACCCCTACTTTCAACTGGATCAAAAGATGAATCAAGGATGATGAATTGAGACTTCCATAGTGCGTATATATGGCACTCATTATGCATCACATTGACCCAACCGCCTTTGATTAATTATAACCTATGTAAATCCCTAGATTATAAAAGTAAATTGGTTAGTTTTAATTAGGGTTAATAGCACAAATAGCCTTATTATTTTCTTAAGATTCAATTTAATCCTTATTATTTTTAAAAGAACAAATTAGTCCCCAATGTCTCTAAAAAGATTCAAATGAGAACTATTTGTGCTTTTTGTTAGCTTTTTAACGGTAGAGACTAATTTGAATCTTTTTTAAATAATGAGTGATGCTTTCATTAAGAGTAGACTTTATAGAGGGAGGATTATAAATTAGATTAAAGTGTAGTAAGTGTCACATTGAATATTGTTAAGTAAGACTTGGGCTAGGAGGAAAGGTTTAAGTTTTGTATTTTTTTTTTTTTTAAATAAGCATAAAATAATGAGACTAAAATTCAACACTTTTTGGAATGGGGGGGTTGACCGAGGATAGAGGAGAGGGGAAAGGGGAGAGGGTGAGGGGTGGTTCAAGTAGGGGTGGGGGTAAGGGTATAAATTGCTAATGTTTATTATTTTAGTAGGGGCAGTTTAACTATTTTATACATTTTTTGTTAGTTTATGAACGGTAAGGACTAATTTGTACCTTTTAGCAAATATTGGAGATTAATTTAAAGTTTTTAGCAAATATTGGGGGATTAATTTAAACTGTTTAGAATAATAGCAATTAAATTGAATTTCAGACCAACAATCGAAACTATTGCTGCATTTTTCCCTGTAAACTTACCCACAAATAAGCTCCCTCGTGGTAACCATCAAGACAGAGACCCAATCGGGCCCATATTGAAGGCTGCTTTCGCTCTTGAACAACTCTCACACCTTAAAGAATGAAACAATGAAACCTGTAGAGAAGCCTTACATAAATAAAGAGAAGGAAATTCTTTTTTCTTTTTCTTTCCTTTGGGAAATCTCCCTGGTGAGCTATTTCGTATTCACATTAAGAATGTCAAATTTTCAAATACATGACTTCACTCGTATGATCCAATTGCGGAGAAAAATCTTTTCATAGACTAGAAATGAAGAATGCATACAAAAATTTACCGCTTCAAAATTCTTTCAGATGCATCAGCCTCTAGCATTTTTAGGTATCTTTAATAGAGTCTTTAAAATTAGAGACTTTCTAAATTTGAGTATTTTTAGAATTTTTATGATCCAAAAAAATAATACTAATAATGATAAAAATACGTAAAATTTACCACTTTTACCATCTTAAACACCTAAATTTTAAAAAATTTTAATTTTGAAAACTCTATTAAAAATACTCTTAGCACAACAGTAATCTAATATATATCACTATAATCAATGGTAAATTTATTTAAATTATTAAGTTTAATGGACATTCGTCACTCACATTGATATTTCAGCAACAAACAGATAGCCATGTGCTGGATAGGGTAATCATTGTCCTTTGTTGCATATTGTATGGCAATAAGTGTTCCTGCATTTGAAAAGCTCGACAAAAATTGTCCTTAAAGTAAAGACGACGGGCACGATGAACCATCAATAACACTCCCTCGAAACCTATCGACTCGCATCAAAAAGCTAAGCACGAGGAAAACGTTGGACTACATAATTATAAAAAATAAAATACCGATCAAGGCCCGCACTACTTTTATATGATACGACAAAAATCTAGAAGGTTGTGTAGAGGAAGTAGCAAAAGATGATATCTGAGTACTTGTTTTGGGACCACTCCATAGGACTATTTGTGTAGTACACAACAAAACCCCTCCATATTTTGAAGAGTCACATTACTATTTCAAATGTAACATGCTCTCAAAATGTGGAGCATGAATTAATTGGGATATATTGTTATGTTAACTCTAATAATTTTATTATTATTTTATTTATATATAAAGATTTTGACCATTTTTTTATATTTATAAATTCTTTATTTTAATTTTACTCCAACAAATTCTTTATATTTACTCAATCTCTATTTTTTAAAAAAATTTATTTCAGTTTTATTCCAGCAGTTTCTCTATTTTATAAATTCTCTATTTTTATTTTACTCCAAAATCTTTTCTTATTTTAATTAAATATATTATTTTAATTCAAACTTTATTATTACCTTTTTTAATATTTGTTCATTGTTAATAATAATTTTTATTTTTAATTCTAATATTTTTTATTTTTTATTTTTAAACCTTTTCAACTTTTTATTTATATTTGTTTATTTTTTATGACGATATTATATATTTTATGTCTTGTATTATCGATGATATCAATCAGTCATATTTCTTTATGTATTATTTTGTCAATGCCAATTTTATTAACGTTGAGTTGTCAGTTTTTAAATTTTAGAGAATGGATTCAGCATGTTCACATTTTGAGATACTGAATCCAATTGTAAAGATCATCAAGAGAATTTGTTTAGATATTGTTGGAGACAAAAGTCTCCAAAAGTATCTTTACATGTAGAGATTTTGCATTTTTACAAAAGCTGCTGGAAAAGGCCTTATGTTAACTCCAATAATCTATCTATTTTTTTTATTTATGTGTGCAAAGTTTGGATTTACCGTTTTAACTTTAGGGGTCTCATATTTCAGTTTTATTCCAAAAAACTTCTTACTTTTAATCTATCTTTAATTCAGGAAATCCTTTTTTCAATTTTACTCTAACTGATTCTTTGTACAAATTATGTTTTAGCACTCTAACAATCATTTTTTTAAAACTATTTGAGCACATTTGCAAATGTAAAGAGCCAAAAATTGACTCTATATATTTGACAAGTCTGGTGGGTGCAACAGGAGCTTTCAATTCTAAGGAGTCCTAGGAAGGGAGACTGTTGGAGGATTTTTTACTAATTTACATCCCTATAATGGGTAAGGAGCTATTATAGAAAAGCTCTTGGAGTAAGTCTTACACTACGAAATTATAATCTAATGAATTTTATTTGTTCATGTCTAAAATAGTTCATCGTCTTCAATAAATTTTTTTAAAAAAACTCTCAACTCTTTTTAGAAGGCGGAGAAAATTTTAGAAAACGAAACAAAAATTTATTTACAATGTCTCAAGAGAACAATTTTTTTTCTGATAAAAGCCTCAATTTTTCGAGAACACAATTTTTTTTTTTTTTTCTGATGAAAGCCTCAAAATTTCATATTAAATGAATTGATTTTATTTAAACGTGCTCAAAACTTGAACTCTCTAATATTTAAAATTAAAGACCTTTTTTCTTTTTGGGTTTTTCATCCCAAATGTAAAGCTGCTTAACATCTCTAAATTCTTATAAATTGGCCACCTTATTTAAACTTTTACTAAATTGACCATATTAATTAAAAGTAAAATACTAGTTGCCATTTCCATCATTTAGGATTAATCTAAATGCCATTGATGATCTCAGAGTGAAAGTGAAGGGGAATTTGTCATTTTATTAGATAGAATAAAGGGTTAAAATCATTTTAGTCCTTGATGTTTGTCTTAAAGATCAAATTAGTCCCTCAATTTTGTAAAAAGACCAAAGAGATTCATCTGGTTAACTTCTGTTAGTCAATTACTAACGGTCAAAGTTTTGACTGACTTAAAAGACTATTCTATTCTTAAGTAACATATATTATAAAAGAAAATTATAAAAAAAAAAGTCCAAATCAGTCCAAAAAAACCATTATTCACATCATTCACAAAGGAAAAAGGAAAAGGAAAAGAAAAACTAAAAATAATCCATTCAAACATAAACAAATTAAAAATTAGTAATATATCGAAAAATAATAATTTTATAGAAGGGACCGAAATATCTAAGACTAGAATAATGACCGTAATTGATTGTCATAACAATCAATACAGTCTTAGCATGTGTAGGCGACAGGTAGGGACCTACTTTGCCTCTTCTAGTTGGTATGCGCTACGTAATGCCCATGATGTGAAAATACGCAATAAGTGTGTGTTTGAAGAAATGGGTGAAAGACAATTCAGATTTCAAGTAATTAGCAGCGAGTGTGCCAATTAGAGAAGAAAATGAATCATAACTGTTTATTTTTTATCTATATATATTACTGACTTTTAATTTTTTTATATTTGAACGGATTATTTTTAGTTTTTCTTTTCCTTTTCCTTTGTGAATGATATGAATATTGATTTTTTTTGGACTGATTTAGGCTTTTTTTTAAATAATTTTTTTTTATAATATATGTTACTTAAAGGTAGAATAGTCTTTTAAGTCAATCAACACTTTAACTGTTAGTAATTAACTAACAGAAGTTAACCATAGAAACCTCTTTGGTCTTTTTACAAAACTGAGAGACGAACCACTCGTTTTCTATCCATATCAGCATTTTGTATAGAAGTTATTATCTCAGCAATAGTGTCCCTACTCAACTCACTCTCTGGATAATTGTATTACCGCATGAAGGCACTCACTAATTTAATTTTTATGGCAAACCTCGGGGACTAAAATGGCTTTAACCCGAGAAGCGGGAGGCGAAAGACATAAGTAAAGGCTAGGCTAAGTTTGAGAGAGAGAGAAGTAGAAGATGTGTTTCGGGCTAAATCTGACTCTGCCCCTTTAGTCAGGGGTTCTTCATTATTTATAGGCAAACCATTACAAAGTGAATAATTACACGCGGAATATTCACTATTCCGGACAAGGACTAAAGCAGCTTCATTTGATAAAGGAAAAGCTATCACGACATACAATAATTCATAATAAGACAAACCTGATGTGACTAAAGCGGTTTTCTTTAATAAAGGAAACTTCACAAACAGACAAACGAGACATGACATAAAGATTCTTGTCATATCCTCTTATTACAAGACAACAAACTGTATGTGATTGATTGTACTATATGTCTGTGATTGATGGGATGCTTTAACTTTGGTCATGGTATCTATTTAACAGATTCTTCTTTTATGAAACATGTAATAAATCTATTATAGTTATATAGATAAAAAATTATTTAATTAATTGACAAATATTAACTAATTATCATAAGTGGAAGTATCATAATAATTTATTTAAAACTCTTTAAGGTCAAAATAATAAAAAAAAAGAGTTCTGACATGTTGACATGACATATCTGCATGATTCAGACTGATATGAATTAGCTGATGATCAACCCAAATAACAAATGTATTAATTGCTGATATGATTGTATTAAATGTTGATGTGATATTTAAATTTTCAAACCAATAGAATATTATGAGACCATAAGGTTAGCATAGTAAATTATATATTTTAAATAGATATGGTTGTGGGACCCACGTAGATAACATGGTAAAGTGGACATTATTAATAGATATATTGGTGGGACTTATGAAGATATTATAATAATTTATACATTTTGAATAACCAATAGCCATGACTGTTGGAAGAATTTTTCCTATTTAACATGTACTGTCCTTATAGGTGATCATAATTTAAAAATGTAAAAAAATATTGCAAGAGAATCCGAAATTTCATCTACCCACATATATATATATTTTTTTGGTCAAACATCTACCCATATTGAATAGTGATAAAAGAGGTGTTACAGCTCGTGATGAACTTCTAGCTAAGTTCAGTTGGCTTTGGCGTTCCAATTAAATATGCAGATTAGTTTATAAATTATGGAAAAACGTTATTCATGTTTACAACATGAGTACTAATTGTATTGCGAATGACTTGCATGTCTCTCTCCCCCGTGCCCAGAAATGCGTAAACCATGCATGTTGCCCATCATTATCAGGAGCAGGAGCGGATCCAGAAATCTAATGTTAGAGGGGCTAAATTTTTTTTTTTTGTACATTATTTTTTATATAATATTTTTTGGTCTAGTAGAAAAGACACTCAATTTTTATATTTTTAATTTTTTTTTACAGTTTTATTAAATAAAATTTGGTTATGATTTCATGTTAGAGTATTTTAAAAGATTTGATAAGTAAAATAATCAATAAATATTAAAAGATCTGGCTTGATGCAATAGATAATAGTTTTAGCTTAATGGTTATATATTAAATAAGATGTTATGAGTTCGAAACTAATTATAAGTCATGTTCTTTAAATATTAATTTTTTTCATTCATAGCTAAAACTATAAAAATAAATACAATTATGGTAGTCTAATAGAAAAGATACTCAATTTTTATATTTTTAATTTTTTTTTTACAGTTTTATTAAATAAAATTTGGTTATTATTTCATGTTAGGGTATTTTAAAGATTTGATAAGCAAAATAATCAATAAATATTAAAGATCTGGCTTGATGCAATAGATAATAGTTTTAGTTTAATGGTTAGATATTAAATAAGATGTTATGAGTTCGAAACTAATTAGAAGTCATGTTCTTTAAATATTAATTTTTTTTTCATTCATAGCTAAAACTATAAAAATAAATACAATTATGGCGACTTGAATCCTCAACTATCAACATAATACTATTTGTAACTAACCACCAAGCAAACTTTATATTTTTAAAAGCTTTTATCATTTTTTAAATATTTATTGGGAGGATCAAATCTAATTTTTTTTAAAAAAATTCCTTTAATTTTTTTTTTTTTTGGAGGTCGGGGAGCAGGGGCCCCCGCCAGTCCCCCCTAAAACCGCCCCTGATCAGGAGCATCCAATGCATGTTGGTAGTAGCAGAGTCAGGTTTATTTCAGAATGTGTACAGACATATTATGACTTAGAAAGAAATGTATTATTTTTGGTTAAAAAGAAAAAAGAAATTATTAGATACATTAGATTTTAATTAAAAATACTTTCTCACTATATAAATCTCTTGCTAATCATAACTTTCTGACTCCGCCGCTGGCCCACTGCATATTAGCACGGGTTTTGGTATGATGCTTTTATCCTTTCAAAGAGAAAATTTTGGATTCTCTTGTACTCGTCTCCACTTGCATTGGCTTTTCTTCGCATCCCCACATTCTCGCTTCCATTCTCATCTGCTAAAATATCTGCTTTCCAAATCGTCACATGCGAAGATAGGGACATGAAGAATGTTTGGAACCTCATTTTCTCTTTTTACTAATTAAGCAATAATTTGTTTCAACTTAGTAGAAAATATGTACAATCCGTAGGTACAATTTTATCCATACAAATTGCCCTATTCAAAAGAGAATTCTTAACTTTTTTAAATATACATAGTTTAGTTTTAACATAAAAAATAAACTTTCCTATTTTATTCGACATTTGAACTACTTTTTGCACGTAAAGCAACAAGTTGAGGTCAATTCTAACAAACTTCCTATTCTTTTCTTATAATAAGGAGCCAAGTAGGTGACCCCCGAATTTTAGAGATCTTGTTAGTTTTCCTCCTACCGTCTTTTTATTTCTTAGCACTACTTATTTTAGGGATTTTCTGTTCGAGTTTTGTTCTTATAAAAAGTAGGATCTTCCGTTTTTAGGGAGGCCCTAATAGGGTATATTGGATCTCATTTTGAACATTTAGCGCTTAGCTATTTTAGGAAGTTTGTTAGAGTTGGTCTTATGATCCTGCATGCAAACTGTTGTAGAACATTTTCAAGAAGCGTAGGGTTTAGAGTACAAAAGTTAAGGGGTGAAAACAAAACAGAAAAGGAGTTACGGGGCTAGAGATTGATAGATTATGTACTGAGGCAAGTAGGAAATGCCATATTGATATAGGTATAAAGGGATAACAAGATTGTGTATTTTACTTTAAGAATGATAGGATGGGGTAAAAAATCATAATCAGTATCACTAGATGCAATAAAGCAAAATGATATTTTCTATTGGATGGGATATCAATCAATTAGGAAGTGTTTCAAATGTAAATTTATGTGATATCTCACATCGTTAGAAGATAGTATATATGTGTGGTTTATAAGTAAATATTATAAGTATAAAAGATAATTTAGATTAAATATTTTGGATCAGTAAAAAAAATATTGAAGTAATTATTTTTTTATCTTTATAATACTAGTTTCACCTGCGACTTGAGATTCTAGGTTTAGGTCTTGAGCGGGACAATTTATAACTAATCTAATTGAATTTGTAGCAGCTACTCTTCTTGTATTTGTTTTTTGGGTTGGGGGAGGGACACAATCGTTGTCACGGGATATATTTAATTTGTTCTCTAAAAAGATTATGTATTTTTGCATGGATGTGTTGGTAACATTCTTAGTGAGCTCAAAGCTATGGTTGTCAAACGTAAGTTTTATATTGGATGTAGTATTTATAGCTATCTATCCTGTTGAAGAGAAGTTAACTCATACATGAAAAAAAATATCAAATCGCGTAGAGTCAACGAGAGAGGTGTACACAATGGAGACTCCACTATTGTATGTATGCTAGAGAGTGGATTTCCATAAATCCTAATTGCATTGAGGACAGTTTTAAGGGAGCGCAAATAAGGCTAGTGATGGAAGATAATTCTAGCCCATTTAATATGTAATAAAGGTTAATTAATCAAAATCAAGGGTCTGGATTGCATATTTAAAATTAACATATGATTAGTAAATGGAATATCTCAAATTATAATCAATCAAATATCACAAAGACCCGATACTTATTACGGGTCAAAATTTTTAGGGATTTTTTCAACAGTATATGTACAGAGGAATTAGGTCATTTAAAAAGTTAAAAAATGTGCAATTTAGACATCATGATGGTATATATATTTCAGCATAGATGTTGAGATTTTTTCTTTCAAATCATAAGTATATAGAAATAAGCGTGCGATCTGGTACCATCATTCATGTTGTAGAGGCAATTGCTAAATTATTTTCAACAAAAACAAGTGAAAATTATAAAATTTTGAAGATTTTATATTTGAAATTAAAAGGTCTGTCAAAGTTGGGCCATTTCGTATTTTGATAATCTGAAATTATTTTCAATGGGGAAGCTTGGGTCTTTCATTCATACCCTCTAAGGACACCCTGTGGGCAATGCGTATAAATTTGGGTTTTCTTAACCGTACTCATTTGATGACTCAATACATGGTTGGAATATATTCAAAGCATTGCTTCAACGCATATTGGTGGAGGCAACTGAACATTTTACCGAAGTTTAATTCTCAATTGAACTTTTTTGGAAATATTTTTATTACTTCTTTTTTCAGAGTTCATCTTTTTTGAAGAATCCATTAGCAACAGAGAATATTGCATCGTCAAATGGGTCCAAAATATAGGCCCAATAAAAATGAAGACAAACAAAAGGTAAAGTCTTTCACTGGCCCAAACAAAATAGAGAATTAAATTAAGCTTACTCTCAACAAGAAGTTTAGGGCCATATCCTAAAACAGAAAACCTGATGGAAAATTATTCTACATATATAAGTTGAGGCCCATAACCCAAAATTGAGATGTTTAGCAATCACGACTTATAGTACAATGACTAAAAGATGAGATATTATTTTAGACAATTAAAAATAAAAGTATGTTTACAAGAAATACATTAAGCAATTTGTCTTCCCTAATCATCATTAGGTACATAGTTCTTGAGCTAGTATTTTTGTCCTCAAACACTTTTTTAAGTGAATGACTGAAATTTACCGCTAATCAATTATATCCATAAAACATAATGACAAAATTGTGAATAATGTGACTTGTGCATTTAACTAAACGTGAACCAACGACTTTAAACACAAATATCTAATTTTGAAGTAGATTTACATTCTTTCCCTTTTGATAAACCACAAAATCTAATTCAAAAGCAAAGGATTTAGTCAAAGATGGCTTTACTGAATCATATTTAGCTAAGGTTATCCTCAATAAAGGCTCTATAATACAATAATTATAACTTTTTAGCAAAAATAGAGATTTTTGAAGAAAAAATGCAACACCAATAGTTAATATAGAGCCCCAAATCCAATATGTTGTGCCAAATTTAACATATTTCAACAAGAATATAGCTTGGGCTCCATTTTCTTTAACAAATTTTGTTGAAGAAAATGGAGCCCCAAGAAAAAGATAAAAAATTATAGAGCCCACATGGGTCTCTTCCAAATCAGATTTGACCACACGAGTCTTTTCAACAAATCAAATTTTTTAACAATAAAATAAAATAAAATAAATCAAATTTGACATATGACTGACAACTTTGACAAAAAAAAAGTACTTTGGCTGAATAAAAAAATTTAAGGGGTTGTGGGTCCCACCATGGATCCTTAAATTTAGAGTCCCTCACTGGAGATGAATTTTTTTTAGAATTCTTAAAAAACACATGAGACTCTAAATGGTGTTCTAAAAAGCAAAGGGACTCTAAATTTATATTTAGAGCCCCTCAATTTAGAGCCTTCATTGAAGATGGCTCAAAAAAGGTATTTAGAGCCTTCATTGAAGATGGCTCAAAAAAGGTTATAAAAAAAAAGAGAGAATTTTCTAATAGCATATTATCAAGCAAACTTTTCTTGGGCTGTTTCTTGATCCAGCTCATTTGAGCCCAAAATATGGTGGTAAATTAGTAATTCCAAACCAAATAAAAACGGCTCAAAACCACCGCCTCAAACCAAAATTTGAAATTTGAAAACGTTGAGACACGCAAGTGCTAATCTTCATTTTTTTTTTTTTTTTTCTCTATTTTCAAAATTTTCACTTTTCAGAAAAAATTTCAGTCTAGTATAAAGTAGCGCCTAAATTTCATTTTCAAAATTTGCCAATTCGCCTCTCTCCTATAGCCTTCCTCTTTTATTCTCCGCACAGCAAACCAACTCCATTGTTTTCATCATCATCCTCGCCGTTTTAACCCCGAGATATTACAAGGTAAAATTGCCTTCTGGTCCTTCGCGAAATGACGTAATCTCAACTGGGTCACAGGAAAAAATGGTCTTTAACTTGAAAAAATATCTGGGTTGTTAAGATTTACTTCATTTTCCGGCAAGAACTCCATTTTCAATCGTTTCATTTCAGGATTTGGTTTCTGGGTCATTATGAATTGTATTTTCGCATCTGGGTCTTGTGTAAAGTTTCATTTTATGCAGTCTTTATCATAAGGATCAGAAACACACACACACACACACACGCACTTACTGTGTCTTTTTACATTAACTAATAGTTTGATAAAATTTTGCTAATTCTTTTGATTTTCCCCACTTTTTGAAGAATTTGTTGCTAAAATGCCTGAAGCAAGGGACAGATTAGCTCACCAAGAAGATGTTATTGCGGTGTATAGCCAGCGGAGGCGGTCAGTAGGCAGCAGCCGTGGTGGCGGAAGCGGCAGCGGCGGAAGAATCGAGATTTTAGCTGATGAGCCGGAGGAAGTGACGCTGGCAAGAAGGCAGTTTAGATGGGGGACAACGGCGATGACAGGGACAAGAGTCGCAATGGGAGTGGCTGGTGGTGGTGGTGTTGGCCGGACTGGTGGTTTGGGAGCGCCAAGAAATGGCCGCGGCCGGAACCTTTATGGATCGCCGGCGACTGGAACCGGTCGTGAGAATGTGTTTCCGGGAAGTGGTAGAGGCCGTGGCCGAGGGCGTGCAAGTGTTCTACCTTCTTGGTATCCCAGGACACCTCTCCGGGATATCACTGCTGTTATGAGGGTAAATTTCTTTTTTTCTCTAAAATTTTCTTTTGTAATTTATTGGTAGTTAATTGTCTTGAAGATCTTTATTTGTTGTTTATGTGGTGTTTCTATGTGTAGTTAATTCATAGGATTATTTTGTTTTCTTGAATGTTTGTAATTTATGATCTATTCGTCAATTGATAGTTGTGTTGCACATAGTAGGAGATTTGTGCGTGCACTCAGGCTGCAATTGTTAGCTTTTATGTGTAATCTTGATATGAATCTTGCATAGAATTTGATATGGTCAGTTTTGAATGATGTTTTAATTATGTAACTGTTGATTTACTTGTATATGCTGAACCAGCTTGAAGAGATACAAAAATAGAAAATGTAGGTTGTACATTGAATCTACTACTCTGTTTCAATATGAAGGCTGTAGTTACGGGATTGTTTTTGGTACGTGAAGCTTATCAAAGGTTGGGGCCTTACTGTTAATCGTCTAGTTAGATCGTTTGGTTCAATTGGTTTTTCCGTTCAGCTTTCTGTTTCATTTTCCATTTTGAGTTATTAGTGTGTCGAATATTTGGTATGTATAGTGCATCTAAGTTATTTATGATGATAAATGACCTTTTTTTATGTAAAAGATCTTTTGCGTTGCAATTTTTGTTTCTGGGAAACCAGAATGTTTTGCTATACATTTATCGTATACTTGGGAAAATGACATGGTGTTTATATGAAATGTCATCAATTTGCCTTGTGTAAATGACCATATAGTTAGAATATATCCAGTACTAATAGTTCTCATTTTGATGTATAATGGCTTGAAACCATGAATGTTACTGTGTCCTGATTCGACAATTAAGTAAAAATGGGTTGCTGATAGCCATGTATGTCATTCTTCATTTTTGTATTTTCAGTGGATTCACTGACAAACAACTCACTCTTGAACTGGTCTTTAGTTTTTCTGAACCTGTTGCGATGCTTAACTTGAGCACAAGTGCCACTCTTAACCCACTGTCAGTGAAGCCTGCCACATCCATTTAGCCAACTTCTTTTCATACCTCTAGATTTAAGTCTTTCAGGTAGTTCCTTTGTGAGCAAAAGTTTTGACGCTGCTGAGGCTATTGACTTTAATTTTCTCTGCTATCTGAATTTCCCAATGAAGTTGAGGTTTCTCTACATTGCTGGGAATTTGGTTCTGGCTTTGCTGTGCAGTTTCCTTTCTTTTTGTATTGGCTGATGAATTTGTGATTGCTCACATAAATAATGAAGCTGACTGATAAAGATCCTCTTCATAGGCCATAGAGAGAAGAAGAGCTCGCTTGGGAGAAGGCGAAGGCCAAAATTCTGGGAGTCCTTTACCCCAGGAGCAGACTGTTCTTGATCCTTCTGTATCTACATCTGGTGCTCAGCTCGAGCATGATGTTTCTATGATCTCCCCAAGCCCAACAATTGGCAGGAAACCTTGTCCTATCTCAGTTGCGAAAATGCCAAAGATATTGCTTGATATCACCAATCAGGATAGCGAAGGGTCAGGCTTTCTGACGCCTCAGAAGAAGCTGTTGAACTCAATAGATACAGTTGAGAAAGTGGTGATGGAAGAACTGCGTAAACTGAAGAGGACTCCAACAGCCAAGAAGGCAGAAAGAGAGAAAAGGGTTCGTACTTTAATGTCAATGCGCTGAGTCCAACCAGCGCTGAATATCCAGATCTCAATCAAGGTTGAGAGCAACAGAAGTGGATTAGGAGGAGAGGAGAATGAACAGCTGACCTGCGCGGTACATTTAATCATCTACCGATGATTAAGCTCTCAAAACAAATTAGCAGATTGTTCCACCATTCCTGGTTAACAGCACGTTGACATCCCTCTATCAGGAGTTATAGGAACTCTGCTGATTGATAAATTGAGTGAGTACAACTTGTAGTATCTTCTTTTTCTTTTTTCCCCTTTTAGCATCATTCATTTCCGGATAAATAGGTACTATTTCTCTTGAAACAATGTACATAAAGGCCAGCAAATCAGCGTCATATTGCTCTGATTTCGTGTTACTGGATAGCTCAAAACTACTGTAAAGTGATTTTTCTTGAATGACAGGCTTGTTTTAGTTTGATAAGTTTGCTTTTTCTGTTTCTCTTGAGGCCTAAATATATTCTGGTGAATGCAAAAGTTCTCATTATCCAGACGTGTGAAAAGCTTTGCTCTTTTTAGTCCTTTCACCTCACTGATTACTTTTACAGGCTCATGAGTTAAATAAGTTACCATTTGTTATCTATATTTTGTAAATTTTCAATCAAAATTGTCCTATGTTTGTCCCCTTTGACATAAAGACGCAGCAAGTCAAGGATGGTAAAGATTGAGAGGGAGAGGGAGTTTATTGTATAAATAAAGGAATTTATGAAAATTGTTTACGAATATAGATGAGAAGTGCCAAATATATAATTTCTTTATTTCTATTACATAATATAACACAACAAAGCAGAAAACAATTTACAGTAGAATCTTTTTAAATTAATACTCGATAAATTAATAATTTTTTTTAATTAATAAAAATGTTCGGTCCTGACTGAGACCAGTGTAAAAAGTTGATAAATTCGAAAAAATTATAAGATAATACATTTTAAAAAAATTTCTTTGAATTTTATTGATTCAAATATTTCATAAATTAATAATTAGTTAAAAAGTACATAATAAATTGATTATGAGATTTTCTTAAAATATGAATCAAGAGTAGTTTGTCTTTTGTTGAACTTCAAATCTAGTTGGATCTCATATTTAATTATTTAAAGAGAAAAAATTAAGATAATCCTATAATAATTAAGATACAAAATTAGAGAAATTAGTTCTCATTCTAATCTTACAAGGACTTGGATACGAGATTAGAAAAACTTTTTTTTAATCTTACTAAATTAAATCTTATATTCTATTCTCATTACTTATATTTTCAAATTGGATAAAAAAAAAAGACATCATAATCATAATATATTTACTATAAAGCCGAAAAAATAAAAAATATATCTATTAATTAATAGCTATTAATTTATCGATAAATTAATATCTCGCTAAATTAATAGAATTTAGTGGTCCCAACGCTATTAATTTAAAGATGTTCTACTGTAGTTAGAACAAAATATAAGAGTGGCCTATTTAGAAAGGAAAAATATTTGGTAAAATAGAGGCGGAGGCTATGGTGTTTGTTATAATATGTTGATACTTAATTATTCTATCTAACTCTTGGGTATGAACAAAAAAAAAAAAATAATAGAATGATATTTTAAACATAGTTTAATAGGTGAGTAATTATTATTTTGCCCTAAATTCGGATTAATTGTTTAGGGTCGAATTGTAAATTTGGTCATTTCAATGAAATTGTGCCTGCACACTTATGCACCCATGTCCACAGCTGACAACATGATGTTCTCTTGAAGAGAATTGTGTTTCTATTTGATTTTTCAATTAACGTGCAATATAATTTGATCGCTGACACAATGTCTTTGGCTTGAAGAAAATATAATTGTGTTTTCAACCCATCTTCTTTATGACTTTCATATTTTGCCCTTTGTTAAATCACCTATTTTTCAAAATAATATTTTGCTTCAATTTTTACAAGATCTTTGGAATCACATGCACACATTAGTATTTTCTACTTACTTTCTTGATTTCATAACGATTTTTTTCAAAAGTGATTTAATGTTAAAAATTTCTTCAAAACAAAAGGCAGTTTGAAAAAAAAGATCATGCCATTAGGGTAGTTCCTCAGTCATTATCGGTTTTCATTAAGAACGATAGAAGGGGCATTGTATTATAATTAGTTTTTGCCACGAATAAAAATAAAAAAAAATCAAAAATCATGCCTGCCACATCAATCCATTGTAAGTTGTACTTTTTCTATGGTAAGTCAAAGCTGTCTTTGCTCTCAAACAACTTTCCATAATGGTTCTTTGTGAATTTTCAACTAGGTCAAACAACTTATATATGTCATGTTAGTTTGTTCAAAACGTATCATAAACCATATTACATTGAACATTAATATCAGGTTTAAAAATATGGTAAGTTGTACCTTATAAGGTATTCTTCTATAGTAAGTAAAAATCAGCTTTACTCTCCATTATACTTTCCATAATTTCTCTACGTTAAAAGATAGATCTTAAAGTTCAAATTCATCTAATGGGAAAAGGAAAAATGGTTCAAACTTCAAACCAAAAATAAGAAAAAGAAAAAATGGTAGCTCGTTTCCTTATAGTATCATAACATACACACATATATATATATAAACCGAACTCACTTTAAGTAGCTCTGTAATATAATTCTCCACCCATGTTTTACAAAATTCTTTTTTTTTTTTTTTTGAAGAGGGAGTGGTGGGGAGGAGACTAATTTTGTTGAATCATTAAATCGATTCCTTTTAATGAATAGATCTTATCGCTACTTCGAATATAGAATTCAAAGGGTTTTTGGGAGAAGACTAATTTTTTTGAATGGTTTGTTTCATTATTTATGTAAATATACTTATAAAACAAAGATTTATGTTCATGCCACTAGTAGAGCCTAGTGTGATTTGGTTAACATGTTTCAAATTTTCAAATACTGAAAAAAATTAATGAAAGTTGAAGAAACATACAAGATATCTGCGGATTGATAATCATTACTCAGATTTAACTTAATTACAAACGTAAAGAGAATTAAATCATATTACTAGATCTAACAAAACATGTTTAAATTAAAATTGAGCAATTAATTAACAAAAATATGTGATGAGATCATAACCATAAGAAATCAAATACAATAAACCTGTGGAGATATCAAAACATATCCTGAACATTAACTGAAATAGAAACTTAAAAGAGAAAAAATATATATAATCTAAAGCTTTAAATTCAAATCAAGTCCAGATGCATCAACATCTTCGTTTTCCATTTGTTGTCCCACACGTGATCCGTGATTTTCTTCCATGGCTGCCTTGTTTGTTGAAGTATTATCAATGTTGATCATGGAGATACCAGCACCACCGCCGCCGCCACCACCACCACTCTCCATCTTAGCAGCAGCAAAACCCTCCATCTGTGATTGAATATATTCCATCCTCATCTTATGATCATAAGATGGTTGTGGGCTGCTAGCCATATATGGCGGCCTAGGCCACTTTTCATGACCGCCAAGGCCGCCATAACTGTAACCAGGTGATGGTGGCCAAGCAATAGAAGGCTTGTGAATCATTGATTCTGACCTAACCCCAAACGATCTATTGTAAGATCCATAGTAAGGGCTATGAGGGAAACTTGAATATGAGTATGGATAATAGGGTGGGTAGGGTGGTGGTGGATGGCCAAAAGGAGAGCCATGGCCATCCATTACTCCATGTCTACGTTTAGCCAATGCACGCTCTTGTTTGTGTGCGTTCTGATGACCTCCTAGTGCTTGAGAAGTAGAAAACTCTCTCTTGCAATAGCTGCAAGAGAAAACCCTAGCCTCTGAACGCCTCGTGTCGTTCAACGTGTCGTTTGATGATTCGTTGGATTGAGATTCACCATTGGATGGCTTGAAAAGATTGAGTTCAATCTTTGAACTATTAGCTAATAATCCATCATTAGCAAGCTTGAGATCTAATGGCAAACGAGATGGTGGTGTTGTTGTTTCTTGTGGCTGCTGTAGTGTCTCAGACCCTGCCACAACTTTTCCTTTCATCTTTCTGTCCTTCTGATCATGACCCTCTTTACTAGGAGAGCCTTCTGATATGATAGAAGTCTCAGAAGAATATGGCTCGACACCATTGGCCGCCATTGTTACGAGCTTGAATATTAGTTTGAAGCTTTTGTGTGTAAAAAGAATGGGACAGAGATACTCCTTATATAGAAGAGAAAATCAATGATGAATCCATAATTATGGAAACATATCTCGGTAAGCAATCATTGCATGGCGTTATATAAGCAAATTAGATGTGGAGATTACAAGTATACTTCAAGATTTTGTTAGCAGACCGACATTCATTAACTCCACATATACTCTAAACTAGAATATCTCTTCTGCATTCTATTTAGAGTCACAGAGATTACAGATTCTTGCATATTCAATATGCATATATATATATATTTTTTTTAAATTCAGGCATGTGACTTAGAACTGAGAGGTCACACTACAAAACGTACCCAAACGTCCTTCTGGTTTTTAGTAAATTCCAGAACTGAGGCTCAACTTACCTTTGTTTGACCTTTGACCATTGACCAGGGTCAAGGTTCATATAACAATATAAGAATAGAATACAAAAAATTCAAGTAAAATTAAGAGAATTGCAAGAATTACATGTAAATCTCGAAGAATTACAACAACTACAAGTAGAGTAAATACATCTGAATAAAATTACTAGAATTATCTGTAAATCTTGAGATTATGGGGACTTGGTGGGGGGAGGAAAGGGGGTTTCGTTGATGACTCATCTTGAAGAAAGTCATCTTCTTACCGTAGTACCTCGATGTAATAAATTAATCCAAAATGTGGGTGTATGTATAACGTAATTTCTTATTCGATCGGTATTATAGTAATAGATTGTAGTGCAAACTTACAAATTCGCGCCAATAGAAAAATACGTTCACTTCAATATACGATTAGATTTATTTCATTTTCAAAATCAATAACATTCATTGAAATGCTTATATCGATGTTGGGTTAAAATTCTTCCTTTTCAAACTATGATGTAGTATCTTCGAATTAATCAAAGCCTAAAATATCAAGATTCGACATAAATAGCTGCCTTTCTTTTCCTTTTCCTACTAATTTATATCAAGCTTAGATGAAGTGGACCCATGGTCAAGGTTCACATAAAATTAGAAGAATATAATACAATAAATTCAAATAGAATTACAAGAATTACATATAAATCATGAAGAATTAGAAGAACTAAAAGAAGACTATAACTCATGTGGATTGAATTACATGATTTACATGTAAATCTAAAAAATTATGGGTGCTTTATTAGTGGAAGAGAGGGTGACCTTCCTTGCTGCCTTGTCTTGAAGAATCTCATCTACTTATTGTAGTATCGAGATAATATAAATTAATGCAAAAAGTGAGTGTGTGTAAGCTTGGGTCTTTTTTTTTTTTTTTGATGTCATGTTAATTCATCGAAGTGCAAACTTAGAACCTCATGCCAATAAATACACAAGCGCTTCACTACTCGATTGGAATTTTGGCAAGACATTATCCCACTATCAAAATCCATAACATTCAATGAAATGCTTAATTGCTTATACTAACTATTTTTCCTTTTCAATAATACAATTTCTACAAAAAGAATTGTCTTCCTTTCCTTCTAATTTATGTCCATCATAGATGAAGTG
This sequence comes from Ehretia macrophylla, assembly GCA_037974665.1. Classification (NCBI taxonomy): domain Eukaryota; kingdom Viridiplantae; phylum Streptophyta; class Magnoliopsida; order Boraginales; family Ehretiaceae; genus Ehretia; species Ehretia macrophylla. Next base: position 3,233,227 of record CM075779.1, read on the forward strand.
GACCCATAGTCAAGGTTCATATAAAATTTGAAGAATAAAAAAAAATCGATGCAAATAAAATTACAAGAATTACTTGTAAATCTTAAGAATTATGGATGCTTTATTCGATGTAGGGAGAATGAGTTGATGAAACCCCTTGCCTCTCTTTTGTCTTGAAAATTATTTTCTTATTGTACTATTGAAATGTAATAAATGCAAAGTGTGTGAATATGTATGCTTAGTTTCCTTTTCAAAGTCATTGCATTGATCAAAGAGCAAACTCACAATCTTGCACTAAAGAAAACACGATTAATTCACTACACGATATGCTTTTGGCAAGATTAGATTTGTCCCACTCTCAAAATCCATAACATTCAATATTGAAATTCTTATACTGACATTAGTCTAGAGTTTTTCATTTTCAAACTACGATGTCGCATCTTCTAATAATTAAACCCTAAATGCTTATTCTGACATAAAGAGTTACCGTACTTTTACTAAGTTATCTATAGCTTAAATGAAGTTTACCTAGGGTCATAGTTCACATAAATTCTCAAGAATAGAATATAATAGATTTAAATAAAATTACAACAATTGCATGTAAATCATGAAGAATTTCAAGAGTTAGAAGAAGGCTATAATACATCTAAATAAAATTACAAAAAATTACTTATAAATTATAAAAAGTATGGGTGGGTGCTTTATTGGATAAAGGGGGTTGTCCCTCTTTATCTCCTTTTTGTCTTAAAGAAACTCATTTTCTTATTTTAGTACCAAGATGTGATATGTTGATGCAAAATGTTTATGTATATGTGTGCTTAGTTCCTTTTTCGATATCATTGTAATTGATCGTAGTGTAGACTTGCAACCCCATATCTATAATAACGTCACTACACGCCTAGAGTTTTGTGAGATTGCATTTATTCTACTTTGAAATGGAAAGCATTCAATAAGATGTTTATATTAATGTTGTGTCAAATTTTTTCCCATTTTAAACTATTTCACATCTTCTAATTAATCGATTTCCCTAAAATGTTAAGAGTCCTACGTACATAAAGAGTTGCCTACCTTTTTCTACTTATTTATGTCCAACTGAAATAAGTGGACCCACGGCCAAGGTTCACATAAACTTATAAGAATAGATTACAATTAGTTCAAATAAATTACAAGAATACATGTAAATCATGAAGATTACAATATTAACAAGAAGACTATAATACATCTGAGAAAATTTACAAGAATTAACTTCAAATCTTAAGTATTATGGGAAGTTTGTGGATGGGAAGGAAAAGGAAGGGAGGGAGGTTGGGAGGGAGGGATGACATAACCCCTCTTATCTTGTTTTTTATCTTGAAGAAAGTCATGTTCTTATTCAAGTACTTAGATATCATAAATCAAAGCAAAATGTATGTGTTTGTTTGCATAGTTTCTTTTTTCTAACATTGTAGTTGATAATAGTACAAATTTACAATTTTGTAGCGATAAAAAGACATTTACTTAGCTACACATACGATAACTTTGCCGAGATTACATTTATCTCATCATAAAAATTCATAACATTCAATGATTTGCTTATTGATGTTGGTTCTAAAAATTTTCATTCTCAAACTATAATATAATACCCTAAATTATTGAGATTACTACATAAACTTTCCTTGAATTTTTGATAATTCATGTGCAACTTTAGGTGAAGGAACTTATTCTTTTTCCCACTTGCCGCCAATGCTTGTCAAAATTTCAGAATCAACTATATTATGCAATTATTTTGAACAAATAATCTTCACACATTGCACAAGCAATAAGATGAAATTTCTAGTACATATATTGAATATTGAATTTGGAAATCATGTAAAAAAAAAAAAAATAGTGACACAATCTTCAAATACAAAAATGAGATTCTCCAACCCCTAATGCTTTTCAATATTTTGAGCTATAATATTACGATACAATTAATCTACTTGTCAATAAATAAGTAACTTATAAGGAAAAACTGAAGTGTTAAAAAAACATGTTTAGTGAGCCTTTGAAATACTATGTGATCTTTGAAAATTAAAGTAGAAGAAAGTAACTTTGATTAGCCACTTTAATATGAGTTGAAACTATGGACCTAGATATCAACAAATACTTATAATATCTAAAAAGGAATTCATAATTTTCCAACTTGATTAATCAACCATTCAATAAGAAAAGTTATCAAAGGCAATCATTAAGCGATAGCAAAAGAATTCAAATTTCTTTCCCATTAAAATCGGTTTCAACACAATGTTAACTAGTGATGAAAAACCTTCCAAATATTTATTTAATTGAATATTGCATAACCTATGAATTAATATAGAACCTATGATTAGCAACGTTTGAAGTTTGAAAATATAGATTAAACATGTCTAACATTGATGGATCACAATGAAAAACATATTTGTTACAGTAAATTAAATATAGAAAAGTTATTAAAAACTTCTACAATATAGGCATTAAAGTATAGACAAAGAGGCCATGACTTAATCTTGTGTGCCTACAAATTACCTTTAATCTACAGGTTCTATCAAAAAAAAAAAAAAGAGAGAGAGAGAATAAAGACCTCTAACATAAAGTCAATATAGTTACAGTATAGAATATCTTCCAAAAGTTTGGGAATTATGTATTCTCATAATTACCTATTAATATGTATCACACAATGAAACGCCCAATTTATGAATGATCTTGATCATTTGACATATTATATCTAATTAACACGTTGGTATACTGTATCAAAAGCTTTGACTTTTATTATTCAGAAATAAAAACAGTTACAAATATAATATTGGTTCAAAAGGAAATTGAATTACATGGAGTTAGAATATTTATAAGTTTTCTCCCACTTATATTCCTGAAATTTTGTTTCATTTTATTCTTTTTTTCCATTTCATAATAGCTGACAAGAACACGATTATCGTGTAATATTCTAATGGGGCCTACTCATGTATGATAGAATAAAAGACATGAAAATAAATGCATGAAAGTTCACCTCATAGCAACAATTAAGCAAAAGTTGTTTCTTACATCTACATTAAAATTTTAAAGAAAGTACTTAAATGCCTTCGAACATATTGATTATGCTATAATGTTCTTCAAAAAAATAGTAATAATATTTGATACAACTCTTTTACGGAGTTTTAATATGGCATGTGTTTTGCATAAATATGTCCATTATTTTCTAAAATAGTTAGCTAATATTTTAAAAAGTTCAAACAACCCCAAAGAAATGAATTTCTTCGGACTCTTTTCTTTTCAACTTTATATGGGCTTGTAATAGCTCCATATAAGTGATTCATCTATTTGGAAGCGAAAAGAGCCAACTATGTATGATTTGTAAACAAAATGATCCTATTTGGTAATTTTCGTTTTACCACTAAAAGTTTCAAAAATTATCTTAGATTGATATTTTTTCATTAGGTTTCTATCAGGATTCCATCCACTACGAAATATGAGGGTAATATAATCTTTAGAAAAAAAATTCTTGATGAAAATGATCAAAGCTAGACGAAATGAACAAAAATTTATTGCGCATGGTTTTTTGAACTTTAATCTTAAGAAATTCGTAAACGAATATCTATGAGATGTTATTGTCTTACATCTTGCTACAATTTAGACCTTTATTTATTTCTACAACACATTTATATGTGAAAGCAACTACTATACTTTGACTGAGTGGATGGTTCATCACGAAGGGGACAAATTTTTGCAGTATTATTTTATATTTTGGTTCTTGAACATAATTAGTGGTTGTTTTACACTAGCCAATTAGTTCCATGTCTTAGTTAACATCGTGGACGGCAATTGAGTTAAACCTCTGTCAATTTTTGGGGCCTTGTTTGACCGAGCCTGAAGAAAATTAATCAAATCTCTATTTAATTAGACTAATTATATACAATTAATGAAATGACAAAGCTACAAGTTTGGAAGGAATGTCATGAAATTGTTGTTGACATATGATTGATTATAACAAAAGCATTTTAGTGATTGTCTGTTCATCACTACACGGAATCTGGGGATTTTTTTTTTCCTTTTGGCGATGCCGGCCCCTGGTTAATCAAATCTATTAAATTACGTTTAATTTATTTACGAGCATTATTGTATGTCTTGGAGTGCGCATGCGTCGATAAAGCAAGAAGTGATGAATGAATATAATAAATAAATACAAAAAACTCATTTCTACCAGTTTAAACTTTTAGATGAGATAGTCACTTAATAAGAAACAACTGTATAAATGTATTAAGATTATCCCACATAAATAAATTATAAGAAACAACTTTGAA